>JAJTWQ010000271.1:0-75000 GCA_029007595.1 Solanum commersonii
AATATTACCACTTTCCGGACTTTTAATCAACCGATTCCCAATCATATTCCCGGGATCTCATTACGTCCCGGACTTTAATCGGAATCTCTCCAACCTCCAAAACCTCAACCTACGAGATAAGAATAATCAAGACTAACTGAAGCTTTAGTGAGGTGGGAATACACCACGTGCAAGCCGGACCACGGACTCGAACCGGTACTATAGCTAATGAGTCAACCTATATGGTGGACCACGGACTCGAACCGAGTGCTGTAGCCAAAGGTCGGGCATGGGTGGGCTAGACCACGGACTCTAACTGGGTGCGTGAGCCAAAACCGGATCACGGGTAAGCGTGGACCACGAACTCAACCGGGATGCGTAGCTAAGCCTCGGACATAAGTAAGCTGGACCACGGACTCTAACCGGTCTTGTAGCTATGAAGTGAGGGCATTATGGATACAAGGTCATAAGCTGAGTTACCGACTATCGGACTCAAGTCTACGCTATATCGAGTCTACAAGTCACGGTACCGGATCTTTTCCCCTCCGAACGGTCTCCGAACGCTCCCCCACTAACAAAAGGTTAATCACCTCGTCATTACGAATATATTGACACTAAAATTGTATTTTTCGGAGACGGTCCCAAAATCGGGTCTAAAACGGGATTGTGGGGCCCACAATTCGAATCTCGAAATCGAATCCGTGGAAACGTCCCAAATACCTTACTAAACTAATACCCCAAAATTTTAGCACAAACAGATGCCTAAAACACAGCAAATCAGCCACAACAATTAAAATGGGCAGCCCCTTGATCACAAATTTCTGGAAAACGAGACCCTTTCAACCCAAACAGATTATACCACGACGATCCTTGCGAAAAACTCTATAAGTTAGCCTCAAGAATGACTCAAAACGGACCTAAGATGATCAAGATCTCACATTTCAAAATTCAACAACAATTCAATTCGGAAATCATCCTAGCAGTGGCTAAATTCGATTCCTTACCTCAAACGAAGCCTCCCCTCGCGTTTCTGAGATCACTGCTAGATTCCCCACGAAATTCTCTTGAGTTAGCCTCTTGAAGCACCTAATTTGGACTCAAAATGAAGGAGAAATCTGATATTGAAGTTGAGGGAAAAAATTGGACGAACTCGTCCTAAATTTCCAGATTTCCAGCCGCTGCCACGTGGCGTCGCGTGGCTCTGCCACGTCACCGCCGCGTCAAAATTCTACAACCCTCCAAACTTAAATTTTGATGTTCCGGACTCGTTCGGAATTGAAAAAATACAAACCATATATGGAATCTAATTGGAAATGATATTTCGGACTCAACGGTTAAGGCGGAATTTCCATTTGGAGATTGCTTCGATGAAAAGTGGGTCCCACACCCAGTATCGTTTGAGCCAGATTCCACAACTGCCATCTAAAGCCTCGGGAAGTGAACAAAGGGTCGTTCTAGACCAAAATCGATCTTCCGAAGCTAACCTAGCTGTCGAATTTTCATCGAGCACGACTCCCAAGAAGGTTGACCAAAGTCAACTTTTCAAGTTATAAAAATCTCCAAAACAGGGATACGGGGCTAAAACCCAAACGAACGACTGTGCGGCCCGAACGGTCGGTACAAGCAAGTCATAAATGACTTGGGGTCGCTACAGAATGCTCTATACGAGGGAAAGAATTCTTTAATTTAAAATGACCACGAAGGGTCATTACAATATCCACTACTAAAAGAACTTTCGTCCGCGAAAGTAAGAGTCAAGAAGTACCGAAGTCAAATAAGCCGGGGAACCGTGCCCGCATCTCATGCTCGATCTCCCAAGTAGCCTCTCAAGCGGACGATGTCTCCAATGGACCTTAACCACATGGATGGCTCGAACGCAAACCGTCGACATCTCTCGGCTAAAATAGCAACTAGCTCCTCAATGTATCTCAAACTGTCATCCAAGTCAACCGCATCATATCAATCACATGGGACTCATTCGGGAACATACGGCGCAACATCGAAACATGAAAATCGGGTGAATAGCTGAAAAGGCCTGGGGCAAAGCTAACTCATATGCGACCTCCCAAGCTGTCCTCAATATCTCAAAAGGACCTATATACACAGGGGGTAAGCTTGCCCCGCCTCCCAAATCTCATTACACCCTTCATGGGCGACACACGGAGGAATACTCTATCACCAACAGCAAATTTCAACGGTCGACGCCTACGGTCCGCATAACTCGATGTCTACTCGGGGCATCCGAGCCTATCTTCAATCACCCTCACATGATCTAAAGCCTCTCGCATCAAGTCCATACCGCGCGGCCCGGGGCTCGTAGACTCAAACCAACCAACCTGGAGAGCGACAACGCCTACCATATAAGGCCTCGAATGGGACCATCTCTGAATACTCGAGTGGTAGCCGTTGTTATACGCAAACTCGCCAAAGGCAAATACTGGTCCCACCGACCCCCAAAATCCATAACACAAGCTCGCAACATGTCCTCAAGAACCCGAATCGTGCGCTCCGATCGACCATCACCAAGGGTGGAAAGCTGTGCTAAGGTCAACACGGGTACCCAACTCATCCTGGAAGGTCCTCCGGAAGCTAGATGTGAACTGTGGGCCCGATTCGAGATGATGGAAACAGCACACCATGAAGACGAACCACCTCTCGAATGTAGATACGGGCTAACCTCTCAAAGACCTTGTAGGAAGTATGGACAGAATAAAGTGTCTTTGGCTTGGTCAATCGATCTACGATGACCCAAATACTATCAAGACCACGGGAAGTGCGAGGTAATCCTACAACGAAGTCCATGGTGATCCTCTCCCATTTCCACTCGGGAATGGGTAATCTCCAAGCTCACCACCAGGCCTCAAATGCTCGGCCTTAACTCCGCCGACAACTCAAGCAACGCGATACATAATCCGCAATATCTCTCCTCATATCGGTCCACCAAGAAGTGCTTGTCTCAAGTCCCGATACATCTTAGATGTGCCCGGATGAATAGAATATTTGGAATCATGGGCCTCGGTAAGAATCATACGAATCAAACCCCCAACTCTTGGAACACAAAGTCGATCACCAAATCTTAAGACCCCATCTAAATCTAAGGTAGCCAGGCCGGTGTCACCTCCCAAAACTCGATCTCGAAGTGCCACTAAGTCCTCATCCTCAACCGACGATCGCGAATCCGATCCAGCGAGATGACCGAGCATCCACATAAGCTAGTACACACCAGAATCGAGATATCAAGCCGTACCATCCGGTTAGCTAAGGACTGGATGTCCAAAGCTAATGGTCGCTCCGTAGTAGAAGAAAAGCTAGACTACCCATACTTACGCCTTCCGACTCAGGCGTCCGCTACTACATTTGCCTTGCCCGGATGGTAGAGAATAGAGATTGTAGTCCTTCAGAGCTCAATCCAACGACGCTGTCTCGAATTAAGATCTCTCTGGCTCATAATATACTGAAGGCTCCTGTGATCGGTATAGATCTCGCATCGAACTCCATATAGGTAATGCCTCCAAATCTTAAGCACAAAAATCACCGCCGCCAACTCTAAGTCATGAGTGGGGTAGTTGCGCTCGTGCGACTTAAGCTGCCTCGATGCATAAGCAATAACGCGGCCCTGCTGCATCAGTACACAACCCAAACCAATGTCGAATGCGTCACAATAAACAGTAAACCCCTCGCCCTCAACTGGAAGAGTCAATATAGGAGCGGTGGTAAGAAACTCCTTAAGCCTCAGAAAGCTCCTCTCACACTCCTCCGACCACACAAACGGAACATCCTGGCGAGTCAACCGAGTCAAAGGTGTTGCTATAGTAGAGAATCCCTCAACAAAGCGTCTGTAATAGCCTGCTAGTCCGACGAAGCTACGAATCTCAGTCACAGAGGTGGGCCTGTGCCAATCACGAATAGCATCAATCTTCGCCGGATCAACCCTAATACCCTCCTTGGACACCATGTGCCCCAAGAAGGCTACAGACTCAAGCCAAAACTCACACTTTGAGAACTTGGCATAAAGCCGCTGATCTCTCAAAGTCTGGAGCACTATCCTCAAATGTTTCTCATGCTCACTCCGGCTCTGCGAGTATACCAGTATGTCAACAATGAAGACAATGACAAATAAATCAAGGTATGGCCTGAACACACGTGTCATCAAGTCCATGAACGCGGCAGGGGCGTTAGTCAACCTAAAAGACATCACAAGGAACTCATAGTGGCCATAACGAGTCCTAAATGTGGTCTTAGGGATGTCCATTGCCCTAATCCTCAGTGATGGTGCCGGACCTCAAATCAATCTTAGAAAACACGACGGCACCGAAGCTGATCAAATAAATCATCAATACGAGGCATGGGGTAACGGTTCTTCACCGTCACCTTGTTCACCGCCCGTAGTCAATACACAATCGCATAGTACCGTCCTTCTTCTTTACAAAGAGGGCCGGGGGCCCCAAGGCAATACACTAGGCCGAATGAATCCCTTATCTAAGAGATCCCGAGTCCCCGAACACTGAGCTCCTTGAGCTCTACGGGGGCCATACGGTACGGTGGTATAGAAATGAGCTTAATGCCCGGCTCTACTTCAATAGAAAAGTCAATGTCACGATCAGGAGGGAGACCAGGCAGATCAGCAGGAAACACATCTGTAAACTCTCAAACACACATCTGTAAACTGTCAAACAATAGGTACTGAATCAACGGTAGGACCCTCCTTACTAACATCTCTAACAGAAGCCAAATAAGCCAAACACCCGCTAGCCATCAACCTCTGGGCCCGAACAAAAGATATTACCCCAACTGGTATGCGACTACAAGAGCCCGCCACACCACCGGTGGAATACCGGGCATGGCTAAAGTAACGGTCTTAGCGTAGCAATCCAAGACCGCATGGTGGGAAGATAACCAATCCATACCCAAAATCAAATCAAAATCCACCATATCAAGCAAAATAAGATCAACCCTAGTGTCTCGCCTCCGAATAGTCACCACACGGGATCTAAATACCGATCCACTACTAAAGAATCACCTACCGGGGTTGAAACACGCAACGGCTCAACCAATAGCTCAGGGATCATACTCAATCGAGGAACACAATAAACAGATATATAGGAATAAGTAGAGCTCGGATCAAATAAGGCGGATGCGGTCGATGGCATAATAACACCGTATTTTTTCGTGATCACATTGTCCGAGGTCTCGCATTCGCTCTAGCCGGAGCGCATAAAAGTGGGCCCGGAATCCCCTACCCTGTGCATCGGCTCGCCCCCTAATCCGCCTTCTGGGACCACCCCGTATACCCCGGTGACCACCCTTATGGTCCCGTCCCGGCCTCTCCGCCTCTAGGCCGGGAGGTGCCGGCGCATGCCTAGCCGCACGTGGAGCGGGTAAGGCTAGCTTTGCGATGGGGACACTCGCGGTCCCAATGATCTAACTCCCCACACTCATAACACCCCGGGATTGTCGGCGAGAGCCGGAGGTCGGCTACCCCGGAAGCCGAAGAACCCATCGTGAACTATCTCGGCCCCGACTAGGACCGGCACTAAAACCAATATGGCGGTGCCGATCACCCTCCGATGCCTGAGAGGGGGAAGGGGCTACTAGGCGACTCGACCGAAACCTCCGCCGAGATCTATCATAAGACTCTCTGGTCCGAAACGGTGCTTATCATGGCTATCCTCTGTCTAGTGATGCTCCTGGGAATAAATCGAGCCAAGAAAGCCTCTGAAAACTCAGTCCATGTGACCGGTGGAGACCCAGCTGGCCTAGTCTCTAAGTATGTACGTCACCACTGCCTGGCGGGACCGTCTAACTGGTACGCGGTGAAGTCTGCTCCTCTCGACTCCACTAAACCCAAGGTCTGTAGCCGCTCGCGGCAAGTAACTAGAAACTCGTGGGCATTCTCCCCCACTGCCCCAGAAAACCTCGGCGGTGATAGTCTAAGGAACACCCCGAGCATATTCTGCTCTCGTAGTGGCATGACGCCCTCCAAATCGTCAGGCTGAACAATCGGTGCCGCTAGCTGCTGAACAATCGGTACCGCTGGTGTAGGCTGGCCTGGCGATCTTGGAACAGTGGGCTAGGGCTGTTTGCATACCCCCAATGGCGGCTAGTATCTGTACGAGCATCGCCTCGGATATGCGGAGCTTCCACGGAGGCTCGGCGGTGGGCCGGCTGGTCTCGGGCCCATCGGCTGCCGCCTTGTGCGGAGCCGCTTGGTGGCTCTATCACCCGCCGGAGTTTACTCTCGGTCCCGGGCTGGTGTTGTAGTTCGGCACGACCTCGAGGTCGGCCTCTACCCCTAGCCGGGGCCCTACCACGCATGCGAGCCATCCCTATAAAAGAGTGATACAAGTAAGATTTTCGAACCGATAAGTCACACAATGCACGACGGTGATACAAAAGCGACACGTTCCTAAAGACATCCCGTAGCCTCCCGAAGATAAGTAACGGATGTCTCGTACCGTCTAACAGGGACTCTACTAGACATTAGCTCGTACAAGTGAGACCGACAAACACGGGGCTCGATACCAATTTCTCACGACCCGATTTATCAAGTCATGATGGCACCTACTATAACCCATGGCGGGTAAGCCAACCCGTAACCAGGAACAACAAGTAATGGGTCTCGAGGGTAGAAATCAAACAAAAGTAGGAAAATAACAATATAAACGAGGCGGAACCAACCCAAAACATATATACAAATAAAGATCCCTCCCCAACACGGAAGTCACCCGTGCGTCTGCAGCTACTACAAAATGAGTACAAGTCCCAAAACTCGGACAACAGAGAGGCGGGACTGTCTCGAAAGGAAAGACAAGTCAATTTATACGAGATGGAGACTGAAATAGTACAAAACGCCGTGTGCTCACCCCCATCTCCGAATAAGTCTACTCCAAGCTCGATCAACGCTGGCTACTAGTGCTAGGACCTACATCACAAAATAGATGCAGAGCGTAGCATGAGTACTAAAACAAGAGGTACCCAAAGAGTAGGCATCATAGGCCGGCGAGCGGGATAAGCAAAAGTGACCGAAATGCAAATAAAGGTCACATCAAGTGCAAAGAGTAGTAAATGGGGGTATGTACACGAGCGTACAGGCAACAAAGACAAGTAATCTAACTAACTCTGCCGGGCTCCCATAAATCCGACGGGTACGCTCGTGCACAATAAAAGAAACCACCTACACGGACCCCCCATAAGCCCGGCGATGCACGGCGAGATAAAGTAAAATAATGGAGCTAGAAGGTCTATCACAATATTACCACTTTCCGGACTTTTAACTGAACCGTTCCCAAACATATCCCAGGATCTCATTACGTCCCGGACATTAATCGGAATCTCTCCAACCTCCAAAACTTCAACCTACAGATAAGAATAATCAAGACTAACGAAGCTTTAGTGAGGTGGGAATACACCACGTGTTTTGGACCACGGACTCGAACCGGGTACTATAGCTAATGAGTCAACCTATATAGATTTGGACCACGGACTCGAACCGGGTCTTTGAGCCAAAAGGTCGGGCACGGGTGGGCCTGGACCACGGACTCTAACCGGGTCAGAGCCAAAACCGGATCACGGGTAAGCTGGATCACGGACTCGAACCGGCACCGTAGCTAAGCTCGGACATAAGTAAGTGGACCACGAACTCTAACCGGCACCGTAGCTACGAGAAAAGCAAGGCATTATGGATACAAGGTCATAAGCCGAGTTACCGACTATCGACTCAAGTCTGCTATATCCCGATCTACAAGGAGCTGACCGCCCGAAACGGCGTCGGAAAAAGTTCTACAGCCCAACGACATCCGAAATCTCGCAAGTCTATGGCAACACTAGTCTAAGCCTAGACTAAGGCCAAACATACTTCAAATCAATATTATCATATACACCACAAGATATGGATATTCAATAATATCAAGAGACATACTGTCATAATCCAACACTTTCCTGAAATAAGGTCTAAGACAGGAACTATAGAAATTTAGCATGCTCAACACCCGAACCCCTCCATAATCAAGAAAATCAATAAACAAATGCCTAAACATGCTCAATCTCACGAGAGAAAGCCATAGTCTACCTGAAAGCCGACCACGCGTGCTCCAACTCACGGTACCGGATCTTTTCCCCATCGAACGGTCTCCGAACGCTCCCCCACTAACAAAAGGTTAATCACCTCGTCATTACGAATTTATTGACACTAAAATTGTATTTTTCGGAGACAGTCCCAAAATCGGGTCTAAAATGGGATTGTGGGGCCCACAATTCGAATCTCGAAATATAATCCGTGGAAACGTCCCAAATACCTTACTAAACTAATATCCCAAAATTTTAGCACAAACAGATGCCTAAAACACAGCAAATCAGCCACAACAATTAAAATGGGCAGCCCCTTGATCACCAATTTTTGGAAAAAGGAGACCCTTTCAACCCAAACAGATTATACCACGACGATCCTTCCGAAAAACTCTATAAGTAAGCCTCAAGAATGACTCAAAACGGACCTAAGATGATCAAGATCTCACATTTCAAAATTCAACAACAATTCAATCCGGAAATCATCCTAGCAGTGGCTAAATTCGATTCCTTACCTCAAACAAAGCCTCCCTCGCTTTTGAGCTCACCTCTAGATTCCCCACGAAATTCTCTTGAAGTTAGCCTCTTGAAGCACCTAATTTGGACTCAAAATGAAGGAGAAATCTGATGTTGAAGTTGAGGGAAAAAATTGGACGAACTCGTCCTAAAATCTGGAATTTTCCAGATTTCCAGCCGCTGCCACGTGGCGTAGCGTGGCTCTGCCACGTCACCGCCGCATCAAAATTCTACAACCCTCCAAACTTAAATTTCGATGTTCCGGACTCGTTCGGAATCGAAAAAATACAAACCATATATGGAATCTAATTGGAAACAATATTTCGGACTCAACGGTGAAGGCGAAATTTCCATTTGGAGATTGTTTCGATGAAAAGTGGGTCCCACATCCAGTATCGTTTGAGCCAGATTCCACAACTGCCATCTAAAGCCTCGGGAAGTGAATAAAGGGTCGTTCTAGACCAAAATCGATCTTCCGAAGCTAACCTAGCTGTCAGAATTTTCATCTGAACACGACTCCCAAGAAGGTTGACCAAAGTCAATTTTTCAAGTTATAAAAATCTCCAAAACAGGGAAACGGGCCTAAAACCCAAACGAACGACCAGGCGACCGAACAGTCAGTGCCAGCAAGTCATAAATGACTTGGGGTCGCTACAGGAATGCTCTGTACGAGGGAAAGAATTTTTTAATTTAAAAATAACATGAAGGGTCATTACACGAATAGTACTTCGAATGTACTGAGTATGAAGAAAATGCATAAACATGATATTTGAACTTGATAAGTCAGTAAAACATGTCAATGCATTGATAAAGTAAACATAACATGAAAACTAACGATCTAATCTGGAACATAGTACAAGGTCATGCAATATTTGAAAACATATTTATTTGTGGGATGTATACAACAACTGACATAAATCATGTGATTTACAATATGGATTTCAATGATCTTCTTCCATGCCGAAAAAAAGAGTGTCCTACTTGCCAAGGTAAGGACCATGATATCTGAGCTAGGTAGATCCACTAGTTAATGTTTAATTGAGATAAATCCTACAGTGGGACATAGTTCTAGGGCTTTTCACATTGCTACAAAAGGTCCACAGACGATAAATGAAAACCTTCATCCCAAGAGTCTGCTCGCTGCTAAGTATACTTTCAATGAAACATGCATAAATCTAAAAACAGTAATAATCTGATAATACTGAATTATATTAAAAATTTAATAGAATATTAAGTAGCTCCTAAATCATGATAATTGTATATAATCTGAAAGATACTTTATCTGAAAGCATCTAAATAATAATAATCATAAATTGAGATAAACTTCAATCGGAAGCATCATAATTCATGAAAATCTAATAATCTGAGACATGCATGTGAAAATAACATAATTATGGTCATGAAAATATTAGCATTATTTGGGTTCAAGAAAATATCATTGAAAATATTGAATTATAATCAATTCATGCTTAATAAGATCAATCATGAAGAAGAAGAAATTCAATAAGAACCTAGAAGAAATCATGAAACCCTAGACTTGACAGTTCATAGCTTCAACAAATTAATTAGAGTGGAACTCAATAGGTGAAGAAGAAACCATTGATTAAGTTGCCACATACCCTGATTGCAATCCTAACTAGAATTGGAAAGAAGAGACTTAAAGGTTCAAAGCCTTGATCGTGTCTTGGGAGAAACCTTGAGAGAGAAGAAAATTGGATTTGGAAGAATGAGAGTGAATTAGGAGGTTAGGGTATCTAGGATATAGTTATTTCCTCTTAGAATAGGCCAAAAAGGGCATAGTATATGAATTAAAACAGTGGGAGAAGACTGAAATAACCTTGACTTAAAACTGCCGAAACCATCTTCATGAACTACTATACAGTATGTACAACATGGACCGTAAAGGTATCCGTAGAACATCTGAGGTCCTTCAATCTTGAGGGTCACCACCACAGAAGCTTCTACGAATTGTATAAGCTTCCACGATCCACATAAGTGTCCGTGAAAGACAAGGTTCACGAGTCCTTAGAGGTTTGCATCACTAACTAGTACATGGCCCGTGAAAGCTTTCACTGTCCGTAAACCCATCCATGAAACTTACATCCAGAAATTCCAAATACTGAGTTCAGTCATATATCCCTTCACAGTATGTGGTTTCTTTCACGGTCTATCAATGGGTCTGTACAATCCCTCTTCTGCAACATTTCAGTTTTTTCCTGATTTCAAGGTCTGATCTAGTCTTATGAATTTTCAAGGTGTTGCACAAACTTTTAGTGTATTTTGACCGGTTATATCAAGTTACCTGAATTACTTTTTATATTGCTTCCAACCAAGTATTATAAAGACTTAAATGAAATTTCCTTTTAAATGTCAGTCAATACTTTTCGTCCCAATTAAAATGCAAACACAATATATATCATAGAAGGACTACTCTATACAAAAAATTAAAAAATTAATACAAATAGAAAAATTGAAGCAAGAAGTTACATAGTACGAAGTTCAATCACAAAGCGATCATGTTAAACTAATATAATAAGTAAAATACTAAACCTATCATGATTATTCAATATGATAGATTAGAAAGTAGCTAGATAAGGAACAAGTTTTGTTAGCAAAATGAATGCATAGGGAGAACAATAAGGGAACAAATTTAAGATTTATATATTTTTTACTGAGACTTTTTGTTTGCTTTGTGTCAAAGAAGTGCATAGATCCTCCAAGACCATATATTTTCTTCACCCACGTTTTAATTGAGTCTGTCCACGTAGCAATTGTAGCATGTTTGTATTTTCCAATCTGTAGGAATGAAAATCAGGATATGGCTCTTAAAGACTCATAATCTACACAAATGTCCTGCAAGCTTTGATCAACAAGAATGGCAAAGTGCGTATTTTGAGGTTGTTTTCAATTTTTGGGTAGCTTGCGGAAATCCCACTTGCTTACAAGCTAATTATTTAGATACATGCTTGTTTGTAATATTACAAATCTTACTAAATTTTGGACTTCGGATACATGTATCTGGAGTGTCCAGATACGTCCAGATACATGTATCTCGGATACATGAGGTCAAAATAATGTGATTTGTTTTAGATATATTGTATACAAGTGGATTCGCATGTATCTGGATACATATACAAATCTCGCTCACCACTCTCTTTCTTGGTGCGTATCTGGTATCTCGGATACATGTTTCTAGTGTCAGATACATATCAAATACATGTATCTAATACAAAATACATGCCAGATACATGTATCTATGTTTTTAAGATTGGTAGATTTGATTTATTTTTTACTTGTGATCAGATCTAAGGAAATCAATATATATAGAAAGTTATTTATAAAATTTCTAAATTTTATCATGTAAAAATATCTCACACGAATTATAAAACCTCTACTTTTGTTCCTTAATTTTCTACCCCTTTAATTGCATTCTCTGCTTCTCTCTATAATCATGTCCTCCACTTTGGAGAACAACAAATGTTCCTCTATGATAACAATCAAAGGCCCTTTGTTGATACTCAAGCTTTATTGTTTTGAACATGGGTGGGAATAGAAATTTGAATGGTGGATCTCATGAATTAAATCTCAAAATCAAATTGGGCCGAAAAATTTGAGTTCTTTCACTTTGTTCACTGTTTCCTATTTGCTTCAGATGCCTCAAACAACTACTGAGTTTGGTTCAATGGGGGTTTCGGAAATACAATATTAGGTCAGTATGAAGAAGTAAGTGTTGATGGGTCCTGCGTTGAATTGTGTTTCTGATGATTTTGTTGAAAACACTAGCAAGGTTGATGATGGTGTTAACAGTGGTGGAAATAGCTCAAATGCAACTAGTATTTTTACTGGTGTGGATCAGAAAGGCAAGAAGAAAGAGCTTCCATATGAAATCTGATGGCGGAAGCTATTTCTTCTTTCCTTTTTGATCAACACCAGTAAGATTGCTTGTTGCATTTGAGTTATTTCCACTGATTTTGACCCTATCCTCAATCTTGTTAGTTTTTTCAACAAAATCATCGGAGTCATAATTTAATGTTAGTTCCATCAAATACTAACTTCTTCATACTCATTCCCAATACTGTAATTTTCGAATCCCCATTGAACCAAACTTGAGGCATCTGGAGCAGATAGGAAGAAGTGAATTGAGGGAAAAAAACTTAAATTGTTCGGGCGCGTTTAAATCATGAAACCTATCACTCAAATTATCATTCCCACCTCTTTTCAAGATACTCAACAACTCGTGTCACTTTTTCTTTTCCTTACACGCACACACATATCATCAACATATATCATATCATATTTCATCATATCATTATATTATTTTATATATATTACTATAAGTGGGTACAAAAAATGTTGAAAGTTGAAATATAAAAATAACCCTATAAAGTTGAGCTAATACAATAATACCATTAATATATATATATATATATATATATATATATATATATATATATATATTGTACATTAATTTCTACACTGAATGTTATTTCAGTTATTGTATTTATTGGTTAACAAATGAAAGAAAAACTGAAAAACTTTGATTTTCTTCCGTTACCAATTTAATTAGACAACGAATCATCTTACTTAATTAGTTATCTTAAACTTTTCTCACTATTCAACTTATTATGAATTAAACAATCAATCTACTATATATATAACCCCTTCCTATTGCTCCTCATTAGAAGAAATAATAGAGACAAGTTGAAGATTTCTACAAAGATATATTTATTTATTTGATTGTTTTCTATGAATCTTCATGAAAATATATATTGTTTTGCGTGTATTTTTTTAAGAACTATTAGGTAGTGTAGTATATTATGCTACTATGTGTAGACCATATTATGTTTGGAAACATCTTTCGCAATATATATATATATATATATATATATATTAAAACCTTTATAAATTAATACTCGGTAAATTAATAATCTCTCTACAGTAATATTTTCCTCCGGTCCCGACTTGGGCCAATGGAAAAACTCACTAATTTCGATAAGATAATAAGATAACATATTTATAGAAGACCCCTATATAAAAATATGGTCCCATTAATATCATAAATTAATAATTCTTTAAAAGTACGAATATATCTAAGACAATTTAGTAAAATATGAATCTATTGTGTTCTGTTTTTTCTTAAAATTTAAATCTAGTTGAATCTCATCTCTATCTTTTCTTATTGCATCCAAGAGCTCCGGTGTTGTCTTTTCGAACTACACCATAAAATTGTGAAGAGTTCTAGATGCGATAAGTGTTTCTTTACGCGTAACTTGTTCCAAAGGTATAGTATGTATCATCTTCAACTTCATCATCAACATCACTTTTTTCAATGGTATCCACAATTTCTTTTAAGCTCTGGACCTCTGAACATGTATCACTTTCACTCGAATAATCCAACAGGTTATTGACATCCATTTTATTGTGATAACCGAGATCATTAATCATGACCTCAAGTTAATGAATGATGTTTTCACAAGTGGGTTCATTCAAATTCTCTGAGATTACATCCCCCAAACGAATTTTGAAGTGTCGAAAACAATTTGATATTGTCTCTTGCATAACATTTGTTCTCCAAGAAGGGATTGCAAAATTGATAGCATCCAAAACATTAATCTTTGTTGGATCAGTTTATCCCACTTCATAGCCTTCTAATATCCTATGATAAAATCATTATGATAATAAATCTTGAAAGCACTTATCATCCCAGCATCACAAGGTTGAATTTTGGATGTCATGTTCGGTGGCAAGAAAAACAATTCAACATTTTGCAGTCCTTCAATATTTCTATTATGGGCTGGACAATTATCTACCATTAGCAAAACTCGTCTACCATGCATTTTGTGGTCAAACCAAAGAATATATTCATCAAAAAGCACACTTGTCATCCATGCTCTTTGGTTTGCACAATAGTGACAATTCAATAAATATGATACATAAATTAGTAAGATACAAAGATTTTGATGTTTCATTGTACTTTATGTATAACATTTTTTTTATGTGAAATCAATAAATATGATACATAAATTAGTAAGATACAATGATTTTGATATAATAAAAATTAACATTCATTAAATCTCAAACCATTCTTTAAATTAATAAATATTAATTTATAGATTAAATAATATCTTTATAAAATAATAAAATTTCATGGTCCCACCTATATTAATTTATAGTGGTTTTACTATATATATATATCCAAGTACATCTCAAAATTTGCTTGTGCCAATTTACTTCTACAAAAGAGTACTTTTTTATTGTGTTTCTTTGTCTTTGTCAAATAATTTTAATGGGTTAATCTCTACGACGAGGAACCTCAAAAATAATTTTCAAGAATCCTTGCTTCTATATAAGCTTTCAGAGGTTACAAATGAATCTATATATCTGTACCTTATAATAACAAAATGTAATCCATTCTACACTTTAATTACTAGCTAACTAATTATTCTTGCTTGATTTTTTATAGATTTAGACAATATGTAATCATTTGTCATTCAACAAAAGAAGTCGTTTGAATATTCAAATTGTTCATGAATTTCAGCTTGCATTATTTCACTTTAAACTTTTTGTTATTCATTTCTATTAGTGTTTTTTTAAGATGATTTTTCAGGAATTTATTGATGAAAAATAAGATTGGTACAAACTCATATGGGCCTACTACCCATATCTAAAAAGACAAACACAAACCGAAAATAAAAAGAAATAGAAATAGAAAAGACATAGCTTCTCGCCTTTACCTCCTTCCCCTGAAACACCTCAGAAAATGTTCCCTTACTGGTAGAACAGTCATCGGCTTCCTCATGTTTTACACTGAGTTCTTCTCCTTGTGTCCTTCTTCCTCAACTAGCAAGAGTAAGTGTTTTCCACTTTCCCTACTTTAATGTTCATGCTAACAGAAAGATGCTTCTTATAACCCCATTTCTGATTTCTTTTGCATTTGTTCTCTTGCAGTGGGTGCTGGAATGTGAGTGCAGTGGTATCTTTGTTAAAGCTTCTTCCAGGTTATGAGTGTACTATTTGCTTAAGACACATGCAAGCACGTGTCTCAGAACTAGTATTACTATAAGTAGGAAGAGTCTAAGACAACCGTTAAATTACTAAAATGACCTTTAAAAGTAGATTGATCATTTCATTCTTTTATAAGAAAATTAATTCTCTATTAAGTTTAATTTAATAGACCTTTCATTTACCTTTGGACCTGTACAAATTCTATGAACTTTTTATTTACAAGTTTAATATTGAGCAACTTTCACATATAGCAAACATAAAATTCATATTTGCATGTTATAGCAAAGTTTGCATAATTGCGCTCCATAGCAAACATATATATGTATAATTCGCTATACATATAAAAAAAAATAGTTGTACAATTCACTATACATATACAAAGAAAGCAGTTGTATAATTCGCTATATATATACAAAAGAAAGCAGTTGTATACAAAAGATCAATTGTATAATTTGTGTATGTATAAAACGAGAAAGAGAGAAAGGCAAAAGAAAACTGGGCAGGGAAATACTTGTATTGTATAATTATAAGTGTATAGGACGAAGATATATGTATTTGCATGTATATATACAATTTTCTTTCGCTTTATACAAACAGAAGCTCAATTTATACATTTCGTTTCTGTTTGTATAAGCGAGAGAGGCGAGGGTGGCGAGCGAGATTTGGGAGAGTGGCAAGAGAGATCTGGGGGAGGGGAGAGAGGGGAACGAAAATATATGTATATATACAATTTCCTCTCACTTTATACAAATACAAACTCATTTTATACATTTGTGTTTGTATAAAAGCGAGAGAGGCGAGCAAGGCTGCCACCAAATGAGAGTGGCGAGCGAGTTTCCACTAGGGAGAGTGGCGAAAATAGCATAGTTTGCTATAGGGTACAATTAAATCAAAGTATATTTATAGCATTTAATTTGAATTAATAGTTTGCTATTATGTACAATTATCACTTTAATATTTTATGTCATGTATTTATTTTCTTCACTTTTAGCTTCTGGCAGTTAAACTTATCATATTCTTCTGCAAACCATATACCTTATTCAACATTTCAATGATACACATTAAAGTTTTCGTTATTACCCAAAACATTAGAAAAATTGAGACTCCATATTAATTGATTTAATTAGCATACACTAAGTTCATCCTGCTAATTGTACAAAAACGTAACTAAATTACTAATAATAAATAATGATCACTTTAAGAATGCAATTAACTCTTTGTCATTATTTTTCATTTTCTACTCTATTTGAATTTCATATACTTAACGTTTGACTGATCAAATTCAACTAATTTAATGTTGAAAGCACTGAAAAGACTATTGTTTTATATATGCATAATATTTATAAATCTGGATGAGCACAAATAAGGAAGATCCACTAGATAATGTTTATTTGAGACAAATTCTATGGTGGCACATAGTTCTAGGGCTTCTGACATTGCTAAAAGAGGTCCACAGACAATAAATGAAAACATTCATCCCAGGAGTCCACTCGCTGCTAAGTATACTTTCAATGAAATATGCATGAATCTGAAAACAGTAATAATCTGATAATACTGAATCATATTAAAAATTTAATAGAATATTGAGTAGCTCCTAAATCATGATAATTGTAGATAACCCGAAAGATACTTTATCTGAAAGCATCTAAATAATGATAATCATATACTGAGATAAACTTCAATCGGAAGCATCATAATTTATGAAAATCTAATAATCTGAGACATGCATGTGAAAATAACATAATATGGTCAAAAAATACTAGCATGCTTTGGGTTCATGAAAATATTGAATTATAATCAATTCATGCTTAATAAGATCAATCATGAAGAAGAAATCAAAATTCTATAAGAACCTAGAAGAAATCATGAAACCTTAGACTTGAGAGTTCATAGCTTGAAGAAATTAATTAGAGCTTTTTTGGAACTCAAATATAGGTGAAGAAGAAACCATTGATTAAGTTCCCACATACCCTAATTGGAACCCTAAATGGAATTGGAAAGAAGAGACTTAAAGGGTGAAACCCTTGATCTTTTCTTGGGAGAAAACGTGAGAGAGAAGAAAATTGGATTTGGAAAAATGAGAGTGAATTGGGATGTCAGGGTATTTAGGATTCAATTATTTCCTCTTAGAATAGGCCAAAAAGGGAATAGTATATGAATTAAAACAGTGGGAGAAGACTGCAATAACCTTGACTTAAAATTGCCAAAACCATCTTCTCGAACTACTATATAGCCTGTACAACATGGACCGTAAAGGTGTCGGTAAAACATTTGAGCTCCTCCAATCTTGAGGGTCACTACCATGGAATCTTCTACTAAATGTACAGCCTTCCACGGTCCATATAAGTGTCCGTGAAAGACAAGGTTCACGAGTCCTTGGAGGTCTGCTTCACTAACCAGTACACAACCCGTGAAAGCTTTACTATCCGTAAACCCATCACTACAACAAATTTGATTTTCAGGGACAAATAACTTCGTCATTAATAATTCATATTTTGTCATTAGAATTTTTGTGTGACGAAAAAGATTTCGTCAATCAATCGTCACTAAATATGTGTCGCTAAAAGTATACAAAGACGATTTAGTGCTTCGTCGCTAAAAGCATTATATTAACTACAAAAAGAAAAATCGTCCGTAAATGCATTAACATTTATGACGAATTTATTTGTCATAAAAAGTGTAACTCTTTTGTAGTTAATAGTATGTTTTGTCACTAAAAAGGTTATTACTACCGACAAAATTATATCGTCGCTAATTATTTTACTTGAATTAGTGACGACATCAATTGTCTCTAATGTTATATGTATTTCGTAGTTCAACAAATGCAATTTCATCACTAATGACTACTTTTTATATACAAAAAAATTATTATGTCCTTAAATGTATAAATTAGTGACAAATTTATTATTATAAAAAAGGTTAATAATTTTGTTGTTAAATTTTTCATTTTGTCACTAAAAGTGTTGCCTTTACTGACAACATATATTGTCACTTTAAATTATCATGATTAGTGACAATTATAGTTGTCACAAAATAAAAAATTAATTCGTATTCAACAAAAAAGGTTACTAGGACAATGCATTTTTTGTCACTGAATGTAGTTAACTTCTGATGAACTAATTTATTTTGTGATGAAAACATTTGTCTTAAAAAGTTTAATTTGGTCATTGCTAAAACTTACTTTTGATGATAAAATATTTTGTCACTAATCACTATCAACTGATGACATTTAATTATTTTATATAGATATTATTTATTAAATTAGAGTTGCATAAATTAAAAATTAAATAATAGAACATGCTAGATATTAATAGAATTCACCCATGATCATGTAATTAAAAACAATTAAAATTATACTAACATAATATCTCGTTACAAACTCCTTAAATAAAAATAAAATTGTCCAATAACAAAAAAAATCTAACTAAAATATGGTAAATATTACTCCTAAACTAAGAAATATAAGTAAAAGTTCCTTCCAAAGTCCAATAATATGATGACACATAGCTTGCAATCAATCTTGATTCAATTCTCACCGTTTATACATGTGAGAAAAGAGAAAAAAAGAAGAAGTGTTCATACTAGGGTAAAAAATAAAATTTGTTACACAATTTATCTTTCATATGTTGTAATGACCAGTTTCATAAGGCTTATTGGATAGATTGTTTGTGGAGTATATCATCACAAACTACTCTACATAAAAACATAAACTCCATCAATATATTCATGAAAACTACTAACTATTGAAATATAATGTACCTTATGCAGAAATTTTCACATTAAAATCAAACATGATGTGAAATAAAGGAGAAACTACATATAACTATAGTAATATTGTATTGGTATTGTAATTTATTTTTGTGTTTTCTTGTGTTAGCGTGTGTTGCCCGTAGTGGGTGTAGCGTGTGTGGGATGTGTTTTCTGATTGTGTATTGTTGTTGGTATGACGGAGCATTGTTGATTGTGAGTATTAGTTGTAGGAATGGGTAGTATACATATGTTGTTATTTTTTCGTACTTCTACGTGTGTGTGTGTTTTTCTTTTCCATTTTTTTTTAATTTTTGCCGTGGTGTGGGGTAGATATAGGATGTAAGATGAGGTGAGTAGTGGTGTGAGAAAGTGGGGGTAGTGTAGGTGTAGTGGGGAGGATAATGGGTAGTTTAAGATTTTTTTTATTTTTTATTTTTTTTGACATAATAAATATATATAATAAAAATATTAGCTAACTATTTTGGACAAATAAAAAATATAAGAAATATTAAATAGTTAATCGAAAATATAATGAAGAAACATTAACTTATTTATTTAAAAGAAAACATATATTTTTGTAATTTTTTTTCTTTCGATTAAAAATAAAACTTAACCTAAAACATGACTTTATTTTTATAGTTTTCAAATATATTAAAATAAACTTACTAAAATAAGATAAAATCAAAAATTTTAATTTATACTTATAATAAATATTTAAGGAATAAAAAATGGTGTAAAACCTTATGTTCGGTAAAAAATTACGTGTTTAAAAAGATTATAGTAAATGGTGTGCAAAGGGTTTCATATCTTTTTTTTTGGGGGCTAAATCAAAAGGCAGCCTTAACTTTGAAAAACAAAAAATTAATAGTATTGTTTTTAGAAAATAAAAATTGGTGTTATTTTTGTCAAATTAAACACGGTCATAAAGTCCTAAACTAAAAAAAAAAAAGACTAAAAAAAATTACTGCCTTATAATGTTATCATAGCTTTTTTGGTTATAATTATCGTTACTTTTGGGCAAAACAAAACTTCAACTCCATAAGACTTTTATTTTGGTTATAGAGTCCAACACAAATCTTACTTTGAATTCAAATAAATATTTATTAAAATTGATATAATATTAATAGAATAATTTTAAGGACAAACTACTTTATTAGACATACATCACTAGCATACATACTAATTTTACATCTACTTTCAAACAATTACATATATTATTATTTTTAATCCTTAAGAAAGCGGGTTTTTTTCGGCACTCGCTTCCTTCGTCTACAATGAATATTCATATCCCTTAAAACTAGGATTGATATTATCGTTACATTTATCAAACTCTAACTCTTCCTCTTCCTCTTCCCTTGATCACTCGAAATTTACTAAGAAATACCCCATTAAAATAGATGTACTACGGCTTGTCAGCACATATCAAATTCTTAGCTTTTGATTTTCTCACCCTCAAACAAATCTCACATGAATTCACCATTTTTTCTCGCAAGAGGAGACACCTTTCACATGCAGAGACAATCGAAATCGTTGTAACAGAGATTTCAAACCCAATCGATTTATCAAATTCGACATTGATGATGGTACTGGTTTCATACCTTGTATATTATGGATCAACCAATAAAGTTCATGTCACTTCTCCCGTTGGATCTAGGCGCAGTGAGCAACACCGATGAATCAAAAGGTGAAGCAAACACAACCGTGGTTAGATGCTCTGACCAGCCACAAACGTAATCAAAAAATTTCAATAAGCGGAGATTTACGCATTTATTTGATACATTATTGATATATCTGATACATTATTGAGATACGATTATATGTATCTAATTTTAATCAATGTATCTTATTAAGTGTGTATGTATCTAATGATTGTATTGGATATTTATGTATTATTGGAAATTTACACATGTATTTGACACAATTTGTTCTATCATGTATCCTAGTCTTGTCAAATGTATATGATCTTCTATCATGTATCTTAATATTATCATATATATTTTTTATGTTATTACAATGTATCTAACTATTTTCATATTTATCTGAGATACATGTTTTTGGATATAACATATGAAATTGATACTTGAAACGTCAAATTATACATATAAAAGATACATGAAATAATATTAGATCATATAAATATATACATGAAATTAATATTATATCATATAAATAGATATGAAGGTATTTGTATAATACTCATGTATCTAAGTGTTTGACATAGATACACTCCTTGATTTCCGCCTTATATTAAGGGATTTAATGAATTTAAATTTTCAGAATTAATTGTCCATGTATTTTTAAAATCCTCAATTACTACTCTAATTAAGAAAATTCGTTACAACCAATTAATTTAAATAAATAAAATATGTAACCCGATTTTATAATTTGGCAGATACATGTATCTCGCAATTCAGACTCATGTATCCTAAGCACGAAATATGGTGGAAAAATTACTTGAATGAGTATCTTTTAATAAATAATTATTGATTTTAGTGATACTTTTTATTTATTACCATTTATAGCAATACATATCAATATTAGATAAATCTGCAATATGTATTAAAAGTGAATTATGTATAAAATATATGTTTATTATAGCTATGTTAAAATATATTATGCTAGTTTGGTAAGAGATTGACACATTGTATTACAAGTGTAATAAAATATGTGATAAATCTGTTATCCATCAATAAAACTTATATTATATGTGTTTTGTAAATTGTTATTTGTAATATGTATTAAAACTGTATTATAAATGTATTCAAAGTGATCAAGTGAAAAAATGTTATTGCTATAAATGGTAAATATTTTATTAATATAGCATATTTATGTAAGTTTTCCTAATATGGTAGAGGAAGTAATATTTGAAACTATCAAAAATCGTAGTAATTAGGACATAAACTAGTGAGATTATGTAGTTTACCCTTATTTTAATCTATGATTCCATTTTTTCTCTTCATTAAAAGACTCTTTAAAAGAAAATATTGTCATTTACTATTTTTCTAATATTTAAAATCAACAAAATAACATAAAAACTCCTAAATCTAAAAGGAATCCAAAGTGACAAGTTTTAAACGTGACTACATAAAATGAAAAGTTTTATAACCCTAAAAATATTGAAACAAATTGTTACTATTTTTGTCAAATAACTGTTAATTTATCCTAATATCTAGAATTTTGAAATTAATTAAAGTTATAACTATTTAATCTTTACATATTTGTAAGATGTAATATTATTTCCTCGTAATTATTATTTTACTATTAACTTAATTGAATTAGGGATAAGGGTCTGAAAAATACTTCAACTTTGGTCGGATTTGTTGTTGTGATACTAAACTTTTATGAGGGCATATTACCTCCATAGACTATTTAATACCGTATTTTAAACATATATATTTGCCCACGTGGACATAAAAAATAATGCAAAATTATAAATAGTAATGTGTCCACTTGGGCACATATATACCTTTAAAATACACTATTAAATAGTTCAGGGGGTAAAAAATACAGTATTAAATAATCTAGGGAGGTAATAGGTCCTTATGAAAGTTTAGTATCGCAACAGCAAATCCGACCAAAGTTGGGGTATTTTTCAGACCCTTGTCCCATTGACTTATGTGATATACCATATATATAAATAATAAAAGAACGTTTGACGTTTAGAAAAGAGTATTGAGTATTGTGTTTTCATGTACTTTAACTTTCGATTTCAATGTTAGAATTTTAATTTTATATTTTTAAGTTTTTTCATTTCAATGTAAATTGAATTGTTAGAGTTGTTTTTGACACATTCATTACATTGAATTAAATGTGAAATAAACACTTTAGAATATGCAAAAAAAAGAAGTCAAAATCAAAAGTATTTAATAAAAATATTTTATCATGTGTTCACGTGTTTAATTGAAATATGTCGTAGTTTGAGTTTCTAACTGAAATTAATTAACAAATTTAAGAAATTGTTAATGTATTCAACCTAACATATTTATTTCTTAATATAATAAATATCTATAATTACAAATTATATAGCTAATTCATACGCGTTCAAAATATATTGAGTTCAATCATTGTGTCAATATAATAACATTCATTTTCATTATTTGAATTATTGCATTTAGTAGAAATAATGCATTTTAATTATTTCACACACGTGCGTGCGCACCCACCCACACACACACGCACACACACACACTGCGTTGGTTATAATTTTTTTCCTCGCCAATGAACGAATGGACTTTGTCTATTTCTTATGAAGCACTTGTATTATTCTTTTTGTCAGTTGTCACTTGTAATTATAAACAATTGTAGCAAAAAAAAAATGTATTTAGCTATGAATTCTTTTCGTAGAAAATAGTTGACTTATTCACTACAAATTTTAAGTCGTCGCTATTAACACCTAAAATATTTTGTGACAATTTTTTCTTGTCACTAAATTATATGTTGATTAGAGACAATAAAGTGATTGCCACCAATTGTTTATATTATTAGTGACGAAAATAATTATCACAACTAAATCTAAATTTTATAGCTAAAACTTATAATATTTAACTACGAACTCTAATTTGTCGATAATGTCACAACATATTTTTTGAGACGAAATTTTTTTGTGTCCAAAAGCTAATGTAATTAAGACAAAAAATAGTTTGTTACGAATTAGATATATCATTAGTGATGAAATAATGTGTCACGAATAACATTAAATTCGTGACTAGCCCTACTCAATAAATGGCGCCAATGTATTTTTTGGTGGGAAACTTTAGTTGACAAAGTTTTACTACGAAATTGTATGTTTCGTCACTAAAAGTATGTGTCTCATATATTTAAGCATGAAAAGTAATTTTTGTTGGATTCTGAAAGGTGATTGGGCGTCATGCGGAAGCTTACAATTGCAAATAATATGATTGATAAATTAGATGACAAAAACTTATACTAAAAACTAATATTATTATATGAAACTAATATAAAGAAAAAAATATTAAAATTGTTGAGAGATTAAATCTCCCCATAACCAAAACTCACTAAACGACTACATTGTGGATTCTATTGTTATTGTGTTAGAAGAAACAAACCTATATTTATAGAGTCCTAAAACCTTTTCTTACTAGAAAAGGAGTCCTAAAAGGAGAGAATAAACTAAATATGAAAGAATATTATATTTTCCTTTCAAGAAAAGTAAAAACATTTATGGTAATGTTTTGTTTTTTCTTTAAGGAAAAATAAATCTTAAATTATGGTAAGAAAATCAGGGCAAAACCCTAACAATTTTTGTCACTAAAAATGAATAATTAATGACGAATCCCATGTCGTAGCTAATAATTTCGTAACTATATATCATATTTGTTGTAGTGCATCCATGAAACTTACATCCAGAAATTTCAAATACTGAGTTCAGACATATATCACTTCACAATATGTGGCTTCTTTCACAGTCTGTGAATAGGTCCGTACTAGCCCTCTTCTGCAACATTTCAGTTCTTTTCTGATTCTAAGGTCTAATCTAGTCTAGGGAATTTCCAAGGAGTTACACAAACTTCTAGTGTATTTTTATCGGTTATGTCAAGTTACTTGAATTACTTTTCATATCGCTTCTAACCAAGCATTATAAAGACTTGAATGAAATTTTCTTTTAAATGCCAGGAAATGCTTTTAGTCCCGACTTAAATGCAAACACAATATATATCATAGAAGGATCACTCTATACAAAAAAAAAAATGATTAAAATAAATAGAAAAATTAAAGCAAGAAGTTACATAGTATGAAGTTCAATCACGAAGCGATCATGTAAAACTAATATAATGAGTAAAAAAATTAAACCTATCATGATTATTTAATATGATAGATTACAAAGTAGCTGTCACGACCCAAAAATGAACGTGATGACACTCATCTTATTCCACCAAGACAAGTCAGCCTAACACTCACCCATTATAATAAAATGCGGAAATTTCATAATTAACTCAAAAATACCGTCAAAATCTGGTTGTCACGTGTATAAGTTTCTAAAGTATTACAATAGATTTGAAAGAAAACGTAAGTGTCAAATGATGTTGTCTCTAAAATAGAACAATATCATAAATGGGAGTAAGAAGGTCCGCTGAGATGACAAACAACTACCTCACAAATCTCCAAGAAGCCTCGAAAAATAAGAGAATGGAAAGTATCACAAATCCAGGCTCGTAACCTACAAAAAATTGTAGAAGTAAGGGGTGAGTACCAAACCACACGGTACTCAGCAAGTACACCTCTAAACACAAGCTAAGGGAATATAATACGGATACTCCTTACACCTCAACCGAACCTCCACAACTACAACCTGCATAAAACCATCACAACCTAACAGTTCATAGTTTACATAGCACCCAGCTCAATAACAATCACTTTAACAAATTACATATCCTTAACAACAAACTCAATATTCATCAATCACAACTTTCACAAAAAGCACTCACAAATATCAACAACACACAATATCAAGTTCATCAAATAGAGGTAATCAAACATCAGTTACTTTCCAACCACCAATAAAACACATAATCATCAAGAATGAAGGATGTCATGGGATGCAATGCAATATGACACCATGAAATGATATGCCTCAGAATACCAAGAACTCTCTCAACTGCATATACATGATACTCCTCGGAAATACATCGAGAGTTCATGACCCATGGGGGACTTGTGAGGTCCATATACCGACACGGACGATCTCCACGTGTCTGTGCGGACGATCTCAACGCACTATCATAAATCAAACAAATTCCGCACGGATGATCTCCATGTGCCCAAATTAAAATCTTAACATCTCACAATCCCCAGCACGGACGATCTCCACTTGCCCAACTTATACTCAATCTCATGGCAATGCATGTGCACAATATAATTTCAAATAAAGGGAATGATGATCTCAATCAAATATCAATATGAAATGTAATCACCTCAGCTATCACAAGTATACGGGTTCAATAAAGAACACAATCGCACATAAGCAATTGATCACATTGCCTTTTATTACCCCTTTTTCATCATTAGAATTAATCAATGTGGACAAGTCAACCCATCACCAAGTCTCATTACTCCCAAACACATATTACAATGAAATACACGAATTTCATACACTTAACAAGGGTTTAGAAATCTACTTGCCTCAAATAATCGAACAATCACTCCGGGACTTGAGCCTTCCCTTTTCGTTATACTTCCAACTCAAAGCAATCTATTCACATTAATAATTCCAGTAAGATTTCGAAACCAACAACACCCACATTACTATAGGTCTAGCCTAGACCCAAAAACTCACTCCATTTATAATCAAGTTAATTCCTAAGTTTGATGTCAATTAACATGTCAACTCTCATATTTCCAAATTCCAAGTCTAGGGTTAAATCCAATTTTTCCAATATCATAATTCGAATGATATTCATGTAATATAATATACTTAATACTTCATTATATATCTCAATCTTTCTTCCATACCGTAAATATACTCTAAGATTAAAATTTCAATCCACATCTCAACTACAATAATTTTAAGAAAAACAAGATTATAACCCACCATAAAATTTCACTAATTAAATCCGTAACCTCGTTGTTCCCTGTTTTCGCTTCAAAATTGATAAATATAATAAAGAGAAAATTGCAGTACCCACGATAAATAACATTATAAAATCATACCGTGACACCTCTTTGTCCTTTACAAATTCATTCTTTAAAATCAATAGAATACTTCCAAACTTGATTATTATATACCTCTTTAATAGTTTGTCATTATTCAATGATGACTTCCTCAATTTCTTGTCTCCTAACCCTAAAGGAATACTCACATATATAATAATTTATGACATCAACTACAAACCAACAATTTATTATTATATACAATGGCAAGAGATTAACATGGTATAAATAAGGTTTATCATTAGCGTTTCTTACCCAAAAATCATATAGGGAGGAATTGTCTCCTCTCTGCGTATTTGCTCTCCCAACCGTAGAAGTTTTTATGGAGTTTATGACTCAAACGTGTAACCTCAATTTACTATTAATTTATTCTTTTATATGGGTCAAGAGTATTAAATAAAATATGAGTTTGGCCCATTAACCACTTATTAAAATTAAATATTCAAAATTTATCCCTTAATTAAATAATCATAGTTAAACGAGTAATTCAAAATTCTCTAACCAACTTTTCAAAATGAAAAAAAATAACTAGGGCAACTATCGAGAAGGGTAAAACAAAATTTTTACAAAGATTTCCAAAAATGACTCGGGTCATTACAGTAGGAAAAAGTTTTGTTAGCAAAATGAAGGCATAGGGGGAACAATAAGGGAACAAATTTAAGGTTTATATTATTTTTACTGAGTTTTTCGTTTGCTTTGTTTCAAAGAAGTGCATAGATCCTCCAAGCCGATATATTTTCTTCACCCACGTTTTAATTGAGGCTGTCCACATAGCAATGGTAGCATGGTTTTATTTTCCTATCTGTAGGAATGAAAATCAGGATATGGCTCTTAGTGGCTCATAATCTACACAAATGTCCCGCAAGCTTTGATTAGCAAGACTGACAAAGTGTGTATTTTGAGGTTGTTTTCAATTTTTGGGTAGCTGGCAGAAATCCCACTTGCTTACAAGCTAATAATTTAAAGACATGCTAGTTTGTAATATTACAAATCTTACTAGATTTTGGATTTCGGATACATGTATTAGGAGTCTCCAGAAATATCCAGATACTTGTATCTCGGACACATGAGGTCAAAATTAAATGTTATTTGTTTTAGATACACTGTACACATGTGGATTCGCATCTATCTGGGATACATAGACAAATCTCACTCACCCGTCTTTCTCTTGGTAGCTTATCTTATCTGGTATCCCGAATACATATTTTTCTAGTGCCAGATACATGTCAAATACATGTATCTAATACAAAATACATGCCAGATACATGTATCTAAGATTTTAAGATTGGTAGATTTGATTTATTTTTGACTTGTAATTATATCTAAGGAAATAAATATATATAGAGGGTGCTGAAATGGAGTGCAGTGGTATCTTTGTTAAAGCTTCTTCCAGGTTATTAGTGTACTATTTGCTTAAGACACACAAAGCACGTGTCTAGAACTAGTATTAATATAAGTGAGAAGAATCTAAGTCAAATATTGAATTACTAAAATGTCCTTCAAAAGTAGATTGATCATTTTATTCTTTTATAAGAAATTTAATTCTCTATTAAGTTTAATTATATAGACCTTTCATCTACCTTTGGACCTGTACAAATTCTATAAACTTTTTATTTACAAGTTCAATAATTTATGTCATGTATTTTCTTCCTTCACTTTTAGCTTCCGGCAGTTAAACTTACCATATTCTTCTTCAAACCATATTCCTTATTCAACATTTCAATGATACACATTAAAGTTTTCGTTATTACCCAAAACATTAGAAAATTTGAGACGCCATATTAATGATTTAACTAGCATACACCAAGTTCATCCTGCTAATTGTAATAAAATGTAACTAAATTACTAATAATAAATAATGATCACTTTAAGAATGCAATTAACTCTTTGTCATTATTTTTCATTTTCTATTCTATTTGAATTTCATATACCTAATGTTTGACTGATCAAATTCAACTATTTTTTTTTTTATGACAAGGGAAACCTGCAGTCGCTACCCTTTGGGTGCGCACAGGGTAAAACTCCCGCTCCTATGCAATAGCTCGCAAACCACATAGGAGAGGTAACCCGCACTAGGCAAGCCCGGTGCGACTAATTTAACTAATTTAATGTTGAAAGCACTGAAAAGACTATTGTTTTAACATGCATAATATTTATAAATTTGGTTTCCTCGTCTCTATATACATTAGTAAGTAATGAATCAATTTCTCAACCTTATATCCTATAATATTAAACTTGATCGTTTAAATTATTTGACTCACAATATTGTTATAACCTGAACATTTTATTGGTTTAGCTTGATTGGATTATATAATTTCTTAGTTTTTAGGAAAAACGTTATATGAAATTGTCCTTCTATGTAATAATTGAAAATTTTATAAGTTATGAATTTATTTTTAATCTAAAGGTAGTACGTAAAACTAATTTTATTTTTGCGTAGTAATACCAACAAAGTTTTGTTGAGACAAGCCTTCTACTAAGGTATCAAGCTGAGGAAAATAGATTTTTTTTCACACCCCGAGCCTACACCCTGGACGTGGTCGACACTCAAGAACCATTGCTGGTCCACTAGCAAATCATTGACCTAGCTGACTATTTAGCGGAAGACTTACTCAAATAGAAATAAAAATTTCAACTACACTATTAAACTCAGAGACTAAATAAAACTCAACTCAAATGAACATTTGGAAATACTTATGAAATGAACTCTATTAACTCAGAACATCTTAGAAAACCTCAACGAGAATGGGGAAATAACAAGATACTCATCAACGTCTAACTATCTATGAAAACTCTAAGTACTAAAATAGATGTCGGGAAAGAACCCTCGATAAATTAATAAAAAATAGGAAATAAGTGTGAAGCCCTCTAGAAAGCAAGAAGGCTCACCAAAGATAGCTTGAATGAAAGTGGTATCAACGAAGAGTCGGTTGATGATCCTGAGCACTTGTATCTGCATCATAAAAACATGTAGGTCAAATGACGTCAGTACATTGAATGTACGAGCATGTAAGGGGAAACTGAAAGCATAGACAACTGAAGTAATAGGACTATAAAACATACTTACCTCAACTCAATTCCAATACAAAAGCAATAATAAGAGATGCTTTATTGAAAGATTTATAAAATGTTAACTCAAGATGCATAAAAATACTATAAGTTATTCTTTACTCTTATGTGGGAGATTCTCTAATTGGCAACCATCACTTTGAGCTATGTGATGATACAGCGGCTCGCCCACGTGGCCAAAACTCTCCTATACCTTGCCGGGGTATAGAACACCTCAACTAAGTTGATCCTCTAAGCTATGCTTAAAAGCGTTAAAGAGTCCTCTAAAAAGTACGATCCTTTACCCATGTTGGTTACATGGTTTATGAGGAATATGAGTTTTCTAAGTTCATCCTCAAATCGGGGCTCAATACTACTCGCAATAGATATATATACTCATGCTCAATGTTAAAACATTATCTTTCTCAGTTTGATGTAATTACTCAAAAGATCCTCTTAAAAGAGGCAATACTCTGAAATGTCTCTAAACTCATAAACTCATTTAGAAATCAAAGTTTCTCTCTTTTATGTGTAAACGTTTTACTTTTGGGAATACTTAGCTCCCATATATCATTTCTGAAAAATGAATACAACTCTTCTCATTTCTCATATTTACTTTCTCAAAAGCTTAGTTTAAAACTATAGTTGATCATAAAAGAATCCTCAAAATGACTCAAAAAGACATGTTGGAGTTTCCTCTTAAACTCACTTTAATTCGGAATGTAAATTAAGACATGTGATTGAACATGTAGGAATTTTTAAATGCGAATGGAGTTTATAGAAGCTAATACTAAGGAGAGAACATAGTCAGGACTCAATGGAATATGTCTGGAACGAAGCACAGAAGCAAAAAGTAAAGGTTACTCTGGCACCAAGCCTCAAACTACTTCAGTGGTTTGTGGTGCACTGTTGGTATGGGCTGTCAGGACCAAAACTACTGAGCGCCACGTTCGGTGCCTTCCTAACGTGCCGCCCCACACCCCTACCCGAAAATCTAATGAATTTTTAAGTTCAATTCTAGGGTCCCAACTAGTTTATAATCGAGCAATTCCTCCTAAACTCTTATTCATTCACAAACCCAACACGAATACATAAGGGGTTCCATACAAATCTCTTGGGAAATAGAAATTCTTCCAAAATCATGACATGAAAGAATTCCCAACCTCCATTGTTTAAGAATTGAACCAAAAATCATGAAACTACTCAAGAACTCTTTGAATACACGATTTCATTGATAATTTCATATGTATGGCGTGATGAAGAACTATTCCATCACTATGAGAAGCCTTACATACCTGGAAAAAAATAATGTTCTTGGCGAAATCCTCAGTTCTTGAAAGAATGCTTGGAACCTAGCCTTTTTCTCCTCTTGAAACCTTGCTCTAATTTTCTAAGTGTTTAGGAACGAAAAAGAGTGGTTTAGAATCTGATTAGACCCTTAATTGGGTGAAGGAAAACGTGCTAAGCCTAGTGGGAAATGGAAAGACCAAAATACCCTTTCATAAAACGAATGAGATGCCTTAAATAGAGAGGCTTCAATAAAATGGGCATAAATGTTTACTTTGAGCTCGAAATTTAGAAAACTTGGCGGCGTTGAAAAGAGGACAAAAAGACCTTCAATTTTGTAGTGCATGGCCCACCTAACTCTTTATGTGCTAAAAGATATGTTCATTTGAAGTTGACCTAAACTAAAAACTGATGGGGACTTGTACAAATTTTTCTTTAGTTCTTGTTCAAATCTGAGGTGTTACAATATCTCCCCCTTGGGAACATTCTTCCTCGAATGATAATAAACTAAGCAGACCAGGGGTGGGAAGCAATAACAACCCAACTTAAGCACACAATATGCAATTAGCATAACTCAACATATCAACTTAAAGAGTATTTTACAAAGAGTTAGTACCTTGGTCTGGAATTGCTTCGGAAGGAAAGAGATGAGGGTATCTCTTCTTCATATCCTCCTTAGCCTCCCAAGTAACTTCCTCAACAAATTGATTCATCAGCAAGACCTTGATCGATGCAACTTCATTGGTTCTCAACTTGCGAACCTGACGATCAAGAATTTGAACTAGTATCTCTTCATACGATAGGATATCCTTGATACCAATACTCTCGATGGTAAAATAAGTGAAAGATCACCCAAACACTTATTTAGCATGGATATGTGAAATGTCGGATGGACTGCTGCTAACTGTGACGGTAGCTCCAACATATAAGCTACATTGCCAACTCTCTTGGATATCCTGTAAGGACCAATGTATCGGGGACTAAGTTTCCCCTTCTTACTAAATTGCATAACACTTTCAAGGGTGAAACCTTCAAGTAGACCTAATCATCAATCTCAAATTCTAAGTCTCTCCTTCTAACATCGGTAGAGGATTTCGACGACTTTGTACTGTTTTCAACCTTCCCTGAATAATCTTCACTTTCTCCATGGCTTGATGAACCAAGTCCGGCCCTATCAACTCAGCTTCACCAACCTTAAACTAACAAATGAGAGATCTACATCTTTGCCCATAAAGAGCCTCATAATGAGCCTTATAATGAGCAATTTGAATACTAGAGTGATTACTATTATTGTAAGAAAAATCTATGAGAGACAAGTGGTCATCCAAATTACCTTTGAAATCCACGACCTAGGCCCTCAACATATCCTCTAGGGTCTGAATTGTGCGATTGGCTTGACGATTTATCTGAGGATGAAAAGTAGTACTAAGGTTCACTTTTGAACCCAAACCTTTCTGGAAAGACTACCAAATTGAGTGGTGAATTGTGCACCCTATCTGAGATAGTAGAAACAAGAACACCATGAAGTCGAACTATCTCTTGAATGTACAATTTGACATAATCTTCTGCTAAATTTGTGGTCTTTACCGGCAAGAGATGGGCTGACTTAGTCATTCGATCTAAAATCACTCAAATCCAATCATGCTATCTACGAGGTCGCGAGAAGCCAGTAATGAAGTTCATATTAACCATCTCTCACTTCTATTATGGAAGAGCTATGTTCTGAGCCATACCACCGGGCCTTTGGTGTTCTACCTTGACTTGTTGGTAATTTGGACACTTAGTAACGAACTTTGCAATGCATCTCTTCATACTACTCCACCAATAGACTTCTCTCAAGTCATGGTACATCTTTGTTGAACCAGGATGGAACGAATATTTGGAACTATGAGCTTCTACCATGATCCTATCTTGGAGCTCATCCATCTTTGGTACACATAATCTCTGTAACAACCCTAAAAATGAAATAGGAAGAACTAGAGCCTCACATGTGTATTGAAGTTGGTAACTTGAATAAATAATGTAAATTAGCTTTTTGAGTTTAGTTCTAAGATATTTGGGGTCCGTAGATGCTGCCAGTTTTTGACATTTTAATTTTTAGTTGGGGCTTTGGGAATTAATTAGTTATTAGATTAAGGGTTTAGGGGGTCGGTTAGGAGTTAATTAAATGACTTATATAAGGTTTTAAGTCTTTTAACAAGTCATTTACTCTCTTTTCCCAAAATCAAAATCCCAAAGTCTTCCCTCTCTCTATATTTCTCTCTAACTCAAAGAAGAAGATGAAGTGGGAGCTAGGGTTGAGGATTTCATGGTGTTTCTTCTTCAATTTTCGTGGGATTCATGAAGGTTAAGGTATGGGAATCCTTTATGCTTGATTCCTTTTCCATTCAAGGAGCCAAATCAAAGTGTTTTGAAAGCTCTTCAAAAACTCAATAGAGTCCTAATTTTGGTTCTAGCATGGGTTCTTGCATTAAATGATTTTTAATGATGATTTATGTTATTATTGATGTTTATTGATGGTTTTAAGAAAGAAAAGTCCATGAACCCATGTCTTTCCAAGTTTCCTAAATTTGGCTTATGAAGTGGGTTGAATGTTTATGATTGACTGATGATGGATAAATGCTTAGGTTCAGTTGAGTAATTGATTTCTATCATTATCTATGTTTATCTATTGAGAATTGTTGAAGAATTGAGGAATGGTGATTGTGGCTTTGGAAAAGGGTAAGTTGACCTAACTTCATTATTAATGTAGAATTGATATAGAATTGTGATAGATTGATGTGTGATCCACTTATGGTGGAGGTGTTTACTTATTGAATGTATTATGATTATGGCCTTGAAGGCATTATATGAGGAATTGAACTGTTGACATGATATCATATATGTGAATGTGGTATAAAGGATTTGAATGAGAATCTAATGAAGTAAAAGGTAATGATGTTGTGAATATAAATGTGTTCATGGGATCCCAAGGTGAGCTTGAATAAAGTATTATTGTTTTGTGATTAAAAGTATGTTCTCTCTTAACACTTATGAATGAAGATGATGGAATGTGAAGTGCCTTATATTGTTGAATGTCATCTCTTGACTTGGTAGACTTAGGTGTTCTTCTTGATAAATGAAAAGCTATGTTGAAAATAAATCGATAGGCTATGGTATTCCTTTCATATGTAAGTGATGAACTCTGTTTCTGAGCTGGGTAGTGTTTGGTAATTTATGCATATCTTGTTCTCTAGAACTTCGTTTACAATGAATAAATATGATTTGTAAAGTTAATGCATATACCTACAACTATTATGTTTATGTAAAACTCTAATTTAACTGTTATGGACACGTAATATGGGACGCAACATAGGGAAAGTTCTGCCCAGATATCGGAAATTGAAATCCTGCATGATCAGCTGTAGTATTTTGAATATATCTTTTTGTACAAAATATATTTTGCGGTGATTCTTGTTTATTTTCAACCTTTAGAGATGTACCTACATATTTCATGAAGGTTATAAAGTTTAGTTTTGCCTTTTTCCTTTTCAAATCTAACTTGCGATTTGAGGTACCAGGCTGGAAAGATTCACTGTTTTGGGGGCATAGTTGTATTTGTACATGCTAGGCTTACTTGTGATGATGATCTTATTTTACGTCAACACTACTGAGCTAATAGAAGTTAAAGAAGTTATTTAATTGTATTTTAAAGGTTGTATATACTTGTGAACAAGTTGAGGACCTTGAAATGTTGGTTGGTCTACGGTCTGAACTCATAAAATTGTGTTGGACTGGTTCTTTGCTAAAGAACTGAGTTTGTGTATAAACTTGTACTTGCACTCTTTTAACTGCGGAAATATTTGAAAGTTGATCTTGGTACCTTGGCTACCTCTTGTCACTTTGCATTGTCATGTTGGTATCCTTTAAGACGTTAAAGACGCTCATGTAACTCGCCCACTTGTACGGACTGTTTGATCACCTGACACTCTTGTTGGGACCTTGTCCTTCTTGTGGCTGTGACTTTGTCACTCTTGGCATGCCTCTTGATTCGGATCACTTGCCATCTTGACTCTGGATTTTTAGTCCGTCTTATGAATGAAAGTTGTCCATTTTAAGTACGAATTAGAAAGCCATTTTTAATATGGTTCTTGGTTCTCTTGATTATTGGGCTTTGATCCTTCTTGATACTGGGCGTCGGTCCTTCTTGATACTTGCTTGTGCTTGGTGTGACGACATGATGTATATATTGGGCGAGCCTTGTTATTGAATCTCTTGGAAATTTGTGCTATGAGCATTCTTGACACTTGGATCTTTAAATGTAGAACTTGATATCCTTAGTGTGAACTCTAGTTACTTGATACGTTCTACAACGTGTAGATAGTAGTATGGGATGCTATCTACACATGGCACGAGTAGGCTTTGAAGGTGCCAAAATGAGTTCCCTAAGTCTATATGACTATAGTGTGAAGTCCCCTAAATGCATGAATGTGTCCTAAATGACTTTAAAGAAGAATGTTGACTTGTTGTCTAAATGATTTGTTGAATGAATAACTTATGTTAATGAAGTGAGTTACTTAGTATGCTACCTTGAAGCATGATGGTTCTTGTCTATAGTAGCCTTAAGGAACACTTAGGTGGGTATGAAGAGGTTGTATGGGCGGCCACTTCATGTCTCACTCAAGTGTGTCTTAGGGTAACTTTAGATAAGGGTTCTTGGATGATAAAATGAGTTCTTGGTGAAAATGTTGAGTATGTCTATAATGTGGTTAATGTCTTATATGTTGGTTATGTTCTATAATATGTCTAATATGTCAATATTCATGAAGTTTCACTAAAATGGCATAGGGTATGACTTTCAACCAAATGTCCTTTTTAGCATGTTTTTGCATGGTTTCCATACTTAGTACTTAATTGTGCTAACCCCTTCTTTTCCTTTTGACTAAAGTGTAGGGATTTTTGGAGATGTTGATATTCCATGGTTGATGGATAGGTTTCTAAGTTGTTTGAAGATGAAGACTTGGTGATTCCTCATATATTCGAGGACAATAACCAACATATTCCTTTATGTCTTGTAGTTTTGTTATAGTTTTGAGTGGGCTTAGTCCCATTGTTGTATTCAAGTATTAGACGGTTTTGAGACATCTTGGATAAAGTCTAGAAAGTCTTCCGCTTGCTTTTTATTAAGAAGGTGTTCTTTCGATTGTAAAGGATGCTTTAAATTTCTCCTCTATATTTTTTTTGTATCGTATTTTAATGAATGATCCATGAGGCTTGTACTTGACCTCTTCGAGGTCGAATACGCCGGTTACGACTAGAGGGTGTTCTCGGGTCGTGACAATCTCCCTTGGTATCTCAATACACCATCTCCCCTTTGTTCAAAATCCATTACGTTTTGCTTATGAACATTTTCCTTTAGTTCAAGTAAAAGAGGGTCTTTATCTTATTTCTCCTTCACTTCAGAAACTAGTGATGATTCAGTTCCATTCATCACCACAACTCCACCTTCACTAGAATCTAACATACGGGCAAGTATGTGAACTTCCTTATCTAATTCTTTCTATCCTTCCTCGACATGATGAGTCGTACTTCCCATGGATAACCCGTTAAAGCATCAACAACAATATTAGCTTTAGCTGGGTGATATAGGATGCTCATGTCGTATTCCTTGAGCAGTTTCTAACCATCTCCTTTGCCTGAGATTAAGCTCCTTTTGACTGAAAACATACTAGAGACTATTTTTGTCGGTGAACACATCCACATGAACATTATATAGATAGTGACACCATATTTTGAGAGAAACCACTACAACTGCCAACTCAAGATCATGAGTCGGGTAATTCTTCTCATGCATCTTAAGTTGTTTGGCGGCATAGGATATAAACTTACCACACCGCATTAATACACAACTAAGTCAAACTCTGGACACGTCATAATAAACAACAAAGCCTTTTGTACCCTTTGGTAGGGTCAACACTAGGGTAGTAGTCAATTCCTTAATGTTTTTCTCACAAGCTTCAGGCCATTTAAACTTAGTTGTTTTCTAAGTCACCTTAGTCAACGGGGAATAAGTAGATGAAAACCCCTCGACGAACCTTCTGTTGTAACTAGCCAACCCCAAGGAACTCCTTATATCAGTTGGAGATGTGGGTTTGGGCCAGTTCTGCATTGCTTCAATCTTTTGAGTGTCAACTCAAATCCCTTCGGCCGATACAATGTGGCCTAAGAACATTACAAACTCAATCCAGAACTCACACTTAGAAAATTTGGCGTATAACTCTGAATCCTTGAAAGTCTGGAGAACTATTCTGAGATGATTAACATGATCTTCCTCATTCTTCGAATAAATCAGTATGTCATCAATAAATATGATAAGAAACATGTCAAGATATCACTTCAACATTTTGTTCATAAGATCCATGAATCATACGGGAGCATAGGTCAAGCCAAAAGACATCACAAGAAACTCATAGTGACCATAACGAGTCCTGAATGTTGTTTTTGGGATGGCACTTTCTCTTACTCTCAATTAATGATAGAAAGATTTGAGGTCTATCTAAGAGAAGCAAGTGACACCCTGAAGTTGGTCGAAAAGGTTAGCAATTCTCGGAATAGGATACTTATGCATTATAATGACCTTGTTCAACTAGCAGTAATCGATACACATTCTAAGGGAATCATCTTTCTTCTTCACGAATAAGATAAGAGCGCCCCAATGTGAGACACTAGGTTGGATGAAACCCTTATAAAGAAGATCACTCAACTACTCTTTTAACTTATATGGAGCCATTCTACATGGTGGAATAGAGATAGGTTGAGTATCAAGAAGAATGTCTATGCGAAAGTTTATCTATCTCTCAGCAATGACTCTGGGAAGATCATTTGGAAAGACCTCTCAAACTCACTCATAACTGGAACTGATTGAATAAGCAGTGTCTCAACACTCGAGTCATTAACTCAGACTAAGTGATAGATGCACCCCTTAGAGACTAACTTGCTGGCCTTAAGGTATGAAATAAAATGACCCTTTGGCACTGCTGAAGCACTCCTCCACTCTAAAATTGGCTCATTAGAAAACTGAAACTTGACTACTCGAGTCCTAAAATCAACTGAGGCATAACAAGCATTAAGCCAATCCATACCTAGCATAACATCAAAGTCTACCATGTCTAGCTCAATTAAGTCAGCCATGGTGTACTTGTGATTGAAAGAGATGGTACAATCACGATAAAATCTTTATGCTAGAATAGACTCACCTACAGGTGTGGAAACACTGAAGGGCTCAAGAAGTCGTTCGTGGACTAGTATCAAACCACATGGCTACATAGGGAGTCACAAAAGACAGATTTGCACCTGAATCAATCATGGCATAAACATCAAATCTAAAAACTTTAAGCGTACCGGTAAGAACATATGGTGAGTTCTCCTGATCCTGGCGACTAGTTATAGCATACAAATGGTTTTCTCCTCTGGATGTCCATGAAGTAGCTCCTCTCATAGCAGTTTTATCTGTCAGGGCCGGGGCCGCTAAAGAAGATTAGGCTCTATTTCCTCCATTAACATGCTTGTTCTAATGGCACTCTCGCATAGCGTGACCTGTCGGACCACACTTGAAGCAACCATTGGAGCCATCACAACACGCTCCTGGGTGGTTCCTACCACGCTTAGCACATGTGGGGGTCCAATTAGCCCCTTGTGCCACACTACCCTTGTCACGACTCAAGCCTAGGGCCTAGACGTGACATGGCGAATGAGGAACCTGAAGGAACCCCAAACAAGCCTTTCAAACTTGTCATCACACTTCATCGATCGCGGAAGTACATTCAACATTAAATAATGGGAATTAGGGGCTAAGGGCAAACCATTTCAAAATAACATCATAGAATGAGAGTCAAGCTCATTTACAAAATACTTGTCCAACGCACACCTCTACATACATAGATAGGATGGGGGCCATGACATACTACCGGCTCCCCTCATAGTCAAAATACAATTGCAAGCTAAAGTCTCAAAACATAGGAGTAGGAAACATAACATAGCCTTCGAATCATTGAGGACTCACCAACAAACTCGGATAAGCACCGTACTAGCCACGTGGATGGCGAGAAGGATCAAGAGTAGCTCCGGTCCCTACATGGTGACATCATGTAGGCAAAATATGCGTTAGTACTTTGGAATGTACTAAGTATGCGGGGTGCAATACAACAATAGACAAGGACACAATCGAAATGCAAGAAATAGTTTCATAGGCATAATGAATAACAATATGAGGATGCATGATCAAAGTGACGTCAAAACATGTTTAAGTAGATCTATACTAATAGTAAATATCATATGTGTGTGCATAATCCAACCAATCTATAACCCCAGCTTAGGATGGGGGATGTCGTTCACACCCGGACACCCTGGTGGCAAGGTATAAACCCTCACATGGTTGATGTTGGTCACACCCCAAGCATCCTAGGTGGTGAGGTATAAACCCCTCACATGGTTGATGTTGGTCACACCCCAAGCATCCTAGGTGGTGAGGTATAAACCCCTCACATGGTTGATGTTGGTCACACCCCAAGCATCCTAGGTGGTTAGGTATAAACCCCTCACATGGTTGATGTTGGTCACACCCCAAGCATCCCAGGTGGTGAGGTATAAACCCCTTACATGGTTGATGTTGGTCACACCCCAAGCATCCTAGGTGGTGAGGTATAAACCCCTCACATGGTTATCCGGTTCTTTTCCCCGGACCGGGCATGGTCATGCAACACTTTATATAGGAAATTCACATTAGGCTCTAATGCAATCTCATGTATGGAATGAACATATGCACAAGCTTAGTTTGTCATCAACACATCTACGGAATGCCATACATCTCATAACTCAAGCTTTAAAGCATCAATTCATCAATTCTCCATAATTGGACATTTTGTCAAACACCTTGAAGGCATGTAATGGGGTCAAAGAGCATGGAAAATAGGGTAGTAATTATGCAGCAAAACCAGTGAACAACCTGCAACAACGCCTTTTAACACCCACAAGACCATATGAAAAATCTCCACATCAATTCCAAGTTTAGATTCAAGTTCTAGAGTCACAACATGCTCAAAACAACCACTTTTCATGCTAGAATTCACTGCAGGAAATTTATACAAGGAACAAGACTAATTTATGAATCTCAACTTAAACAATGAATTAGTGAGTAGAATAGAGTCTAGGCACTATGGGTGGAAGGACCCATGAGTTCAACACCACATACCTTGAGTTTTTATGAAGGTCTTGAGAGTGTCTTCAATGGAAGCTTGGAACTTGGAGAAAGAATCTCTTCAATCTTGAGGAAGGTTTTGGATTAGGGTTCTTGAGAGAAAATGTGTCTAAGTATGGGAGAGGTATTTTGGGAAATTTTTTTAGAGATGGAAATTGAATTAATGCTATATAGGAAATAAAATATGTCCTTGGAGAAAAAAAAACGGGTCCAACACTTAGAAAAAAAAATGAGGCTTATGAACAGTAAATTCGCTCTCTGGAAATTGCATTTCCTGCACGGACGGATTTTACGAAAATGGGCATAACTTCTTCGTCCGAACTCCGAATGAGGTGAAACAAAGTGCGTTGGGTAGCTAACTCAAAGGGCTTTCCATGGATATGTTATGGGCGACCCAATTATTTGTGTGCTAGGAGATATGACCCTCCAAAGTAGTCCCCCAAAAAAGGCTTCACTTGGAAATTTCGGATTTTGATACGGTTGCTCTAAAATTTGGGTTAGACCCATTCCCCACTCAATTTGACCCCCTAAGCAAGAATATGAAGTCAGATTTTCGAAAAAACAAAACAGATTTTTAGGTATAGCTAAAAGAAGTTTCCGGAAACTTCCGAAGCACATTTTTAGGAACCCTTTGGGTCGTTTCAACCCTGAGACTGAGTAGGTCTAGCTCTGAAATTCTGAGAGTTCTTGTTCGTGAAATCATTCATGTTTTTTAGTGCAAGTGCACTAGTTGACGATTGAGTAGGTCCAAGTGTTATTTGCTGAAACGAGGACCAATTCACATTACTGGTCTTCTACTGGCCGGATTTATGATTTGTTTTCTTAGCCCTCTTACTGCGTAACTTTTCCATGTCTTTCAGCTTGTCCTCCTCAACCTATTGTACATGGATCATGAGCCTACCTATGTCGATGTCTCCTATCAACATAGCCGCCTTACCTTCCTAACTTGATAAACAGGACAACCCAGACACTAACAAACTCATTCTGCTCCTCATATCAACCACCATCTCTGGAACATAATGGGATAGCTGAATGAACTTGAGGCTGTACACTTTCACACTCAGAGACTCTTGTTTCAGATTCAGAAATTCTCTTACCTTTGCTCTCCTTAGCTCGTGGGGAAAGAAACACCCCAAGAAAGCCTCTCTAAACACAGCCCAACTCAAAGGTGGTGCCCCCTCTGCCTTGTTCTTCTTCCATTGGTATGCCATATTCTAGACACACCTTTGAGATGATACGAAGTTAACTCCACACGCTCTACATCGACAACACGCCTAACCTCAAACACCTTCTGAAATTCATCCACAAAGTTCTTTGGATCGTGATTGACCTTCACTACTAAAAAAAATGTGAATACCGACCTAAAATTGACATCCTAGCTTAGGTCGGAAAAAGCTTAGTCGCTATTCAATACCGACCTCTGGAGTTTGTTATTTACTGACCTCTCGAGGTCAGTTTTTATTTTAAGTCAGAAAATTCATTATTTTATTTATCGACTTCCTGAGGTCAGTTTTATATATTTGTTTAATTTTTATTTTTATTATTTCTAACTTCCTCTTCAAAGACTACTTGTGCAATGTAAAAGTTAAGTCCCATAACCCACTCCTACTAAGTAAACTTATCAAGAAAACCATAAGCATAATTTAAGTCATATTAATTATCTTTTTACATAGGGAGAATAACAATAACCAACATAGACAATGTGAGCTACATGGAATCCGGTGTCATATAACCCCAAACCGAAAGAAGGCACCCTACTTGCCTAAAGCATAACTAAATATCTATAGCTATAATGTGGATCCACTAAGTAAGACCTATGCGGGCACATAGTTATGGGATAGGGAGATTGCTTTTAGAAACCCGACCTATTGTATTAGCGGGAAGGTTTCTACCTCATTTTGCCATATCTGCTTGGTGATAAGCATTATTCTCCAATTTACTCTTAGTTAAGGTGAATTGCAATTTCATATGTAAAAGGGTACTTTACCCTTCATTCAACTCCACTCATACATAGCTCATTGATTTATCATAGTGAGAACTACCTTACACCCTTAGAATCATCGTAAAGTCATCCAATACAATTCATACAAAGTCATAGGGTCTTCACCATTCAAATGGAACATAAATCCATACATAGATACATGAAAACTAATCACCTTGACCTTTTAAGTGGATCTAAAAATCATATATGAGAATCTTAAACATAGAATGCCTTCATACATTGCCTTCAAGGCTATACTCTATGATTCGACACTTACCATCTACCTTTCAAGGGTCATTAACCACATATTGCAATCACACTTAGAATTAGTACTTTAAGAATGCAATAGACAAGATTAATAGACTAAATTAATATACATACAATTCTAAATATTCATATTGCATTGACAAACCCATCTCAATTTCATAAAGTTGGGGTCATGGGAAAGCACATGGGTTCATGGGAAATTTCACAACAAAAAACCCTCATTAAACATCATATTCATCATAATATAAGACAATTAAAATAAGGAAATCATTTTTAAGAAGAACCCATGGCTAGAATCAAAACCCTAGTTTTTCGACAAATTCCCAATTTCGAAATTAGAAGTTGAAGGGCTTCATGGAGAAAGAAATTCCATGAATGAGGTTCCCATACCTTAATTGAAGCGTTTCCACGAAATTGGAGTTGAAATCTTGGAGCTTGAACCCTAATCTTGAAGCTTTTGGTGTAGTTCAATGGAGGAACTTGTAGAGAGAGAAATATTGAGAGAAGTGGGTTTTGGGAGAATTATTTGGTTGTTTATCTTTTTGATTTGAGATGGGGTGAAAAAAGACTTAAAACAATATACAACCCCCCCCCCCCTAAAATACCCAAAATACCCCAACATTAATTGGACTTAAAAAGGAAAAGTCTCATTTGACCTTCATTTAATGGTCCCCGTTAGGGACCAAGGACACTAGTACGGTCCGTGAAGAGCACCACTGGCCGTGGTGCTACCCGTGGTGGTGGAGGAAGTAGCTATCTTTTGGTGGCAAAGCCCACCCATGGCCAAGGCAAGACCACGGAGCCTCCCACGATCCGTGGTAAGGACCACGGTCCATTCTGATGGCCTTGGTCAAGGTGAAGGCAAGGCTTTCGCAAGGCCTTAGAGCGTTGGTGCCAACTGACCTTTACGAGCACTTGCATGGTTCGTGAGGTCCATTACGGGCCGTGTTGTTGCCCGTGGTTTTGATGTAGTAGCTAGGAAGTTTTGTTTCCAACTTTTCATGGACAAGGCAAGTCCACGCCTACCTTCACGAGTCATTGTGTGGACCACGACTCGTGGTCCCTCTCGTGAATGATGGGGCAGTAGCTAATGCCTAGGGGCAGTGGCCTTGGCTTGGCCCCTTGGCCATGGCACTTGCCTCATATCCTTGACCCCTTAACCACATTTTAACCCTAAATGTTTTACTAAAAGTTCAGGGAGTCATTTTATTATTTTTAATCATACGTTTAGGCTCTAGTTTGACCTAGCATATTCTGGATTGTTACAATATCTCCCCCTTAGGAACATTCATCATTGAATGACACTCTAAACACTTCTAGGGGAAATAACAACTCGAGTCTAGCAGCCCAACAAGCAATAAACATAAGAGTAATTCAAAAGCAAAGGAGAAAACATCTACTCCATTCTCAACTCATAACTATGCATCACAAGGAAGTAGGAACTACATCCACAACCCAACATGCACAAAACTCATCATTTCATATCACATAAGGAGGAACTACCTTCTCCAACTTAACAAAGCTCAACATAAACATAAAAGAGCCATTTTTCATCAAAACATAACTAAGCATGTTCAATACAACATCTCATGAAGTCAAATACACCATCATCATACTAAAGTGCAAACCAACCATAAGGAACATATAAATCATGGGAACTCAAGATACATAAACATGAATTCTCACAAGAACATGCACAACATAAAGGAAATCATGAAAAGCTCAACAATACACATGACTCCTAATACACAAGAAGCTAAGAGGAACTACTAACCTCAACTTTGACTAGGAGACGAAGAAAAAAGATGAGGATTATGAGACTTCATATCGGCCTCGGCCTCCCAAGTAGCACTCTCAACTAAGTGATTCCTCTAAAGAACTTTAACGGAAGGTAATTTTTTATTCCTCCACCTCTTCACTTGCCTGTCCAAAATCTCAATCGGGACCTCTTCATAAGAAAGGTTCTCATTAACTCTTAGACCTTCTAAAGGAAGAATGGCTACTGGGTCACCAATGCACTTCTTGAGAATAGAGACATGGAACACCCGGTGAATCGGAGCCAATTCGCTAGGTAAGTTCAATTCATAAGCAACATTTCCAACACGTTTCAAAATCTCATAAGGCCCACATACCGGGGACTGAGCTTCCCCTTTCTAGCAAACCTCATTACCCCTTTCATAGGTGAGATCTTCAAGGAGACCCAATCACCTATCTCAAACTCTAAATCCCTCTTTCGATTATCGGCATAGGATTTTTGCCAACTTTGAGCCATCTTCAACCTATCTGTAATAAGTCAAACTTTTTCTATGGCTTCACAAACTAACTCAGGACCAATAAGGGTAAATTCAGCTACTTCAAACCAACCCATCGGAGACCTACACTTTCTACCATATAATGCTTCAAACAAAGCAATAGAAATATTTGAGTGGTAACTATTGTTGTAGGCAAACTCTATCAACGGTATATGGTCATCCCAATTACCCTTGAAATCAATAACACATTCCCTCACATGTATTCTAGAGTTTGAATGGTGCGTTCTGCTTGGCCATCTGTTTGAGGATGAAAAGTTGTACTAAGCTTCACATTTGTACCAAGCCCATTTTGGAATACCTTCCAAAATTGAGAAGTAAATTGAGTACCCCTATCCAAAATGATGGACAACGAAACCCCATGCATCCTCACTATTTCCTTGAGTTATTACTTAGCATAGTCTTCAATCGAAAAGGAAACCTTGACGGGAATGAAATGGGCTGATTTGTTCATCCTATCAACAATGACCTAAATAGAATCATGTTGCCTTCGTGTACGAGGAAAACCCACAACGAAGTCCATATTGACATCCTCCCACTTCAAAGTGTGAATATCTATCTCTTGAGACAAACCTCCCGATTTTTGGTGTTCGGCTTTGACTTGTTGACAATTCAGACATTTGGCCACAAACCCGTTATGTCCTTCTTCATACCATTCCACAAATAGACTTCTCGTAAATCATGGTACATCTTGGTGGCTCCTAGATGAATAGAATATCATGAACTATGATCCTCTTCTAAAATTTGCCCTCTCAAATCATCTACATCCAGAACACACAACCTACCTTGGTACCTAAGCACCCCATCTCCCCCTTGGGAGTAAGCCTCAATGGACTTGTTGAGTACCGATTCTTTCAATTCCATCAAAATAGGATCAAGGTGATGATTAGACTTCACATCAACTACTAAGAAAGATTCAGAACTATGATGAACCATGAAACCACCCTTCGGCGAGTCAACTAGTTGGACACCTAACCGGGCCAGCCTATGAACATCACGGACCAACTCATTTTTCTCATCTTCAACATGGGCCACACTACCCATGGACATTCGACTTAAAGTATCTGCGACCACATTGGTTTTATTGGGGTGGTAAAGGACACTCATATCATAGTCTTTCAAAATATCTAACCATCTTCGTTGTCGGAGGTTCAAGTCTTTTTGGCTAAATACATATTGGAGACTCTTGTGATCGGTAAATACATCTGCATGCACCCCATAAAGGTAATGTCTCCAAATTTTCAAAGCAAATACTATGGCCCCTAATTCAACATCATGGGCCAGATAATTCTTTTCATGGACCTTGAGTTGCCTTGAAACATAGGCTATCATCTTACCATGTCGTATGAGGACACAACCCAAACCTACTCAGGAAGCTTCACAATATACTACGAATCCATCGATACCGTCCGATAAGGTCAACACCGGAGCGGAGGTGAGTCTATCCTTTAATTCTTGAAAGCTTTTCTCACAAGCCTCCAAACACACAAAATTTGCTTTCTTTTGAGTTAAGGCCATCAATGGAGAAGCAATGGAGGAAAAACCCTCAACAAATCTTCTATAGTAGCCGGCTAATCCCAAAAAGCTTCTAATATCGGTAGGAGTTAGAGGCCTAGGCCAACACTTGACTGCCTGCATTTTCTTCGAATCTACCTCAATACCCATGTCCGACACAACATGCCCAAGGAAAGCAACCGACTTAAGCCAAAACTCACATTTACTAAAATTAGCATACAATTGGTGATCTTTGAGGACTTGCAACACAATTTTCAAATGGTTCATATGATCATCCACACTTCTTTAATATACCAGAATGTCATCAATAAAGACAATAAAAAAGGTATCAAGAAATTGCTAAAACACTATATCCATTAAATCTGTGAATGCCATCGGGGCATTTGTTAGACCAAAAGACATCACAAGGAACTCATAGTGACCATATCTAGTTCAGAAAGCCATTTTAGGAATGTCAACCCCTCTCACCCTAAGTTGATGGTAACCCGAATGACGATCTATTTTAGAGAAGTGGTTAGCCCCTTTCAATTGATCAAACAAATCATCAATTCTAGGAAGTGGATACCTATTCTTTATAGTGACCTTGTTCAATTGGCGATAGTCGATACACATTCTAAGGGACCCGTCTTGCTTCTTTACAAACAAAACCAGAGCACCTTATGGAGATATGCTAGGTTGAATAAAACCGTTATCTAGGAAATCCTTGAGTTGCTCTTTCAACTCTTTTAGCTCGGCCGGAGCCATCCAGTATGGAGGGATGGATATTGGTTTTGTATCCAGCAAGAGATCTATGCCGAAATCTATCTCCATTTTGGGAGGAATTCCGGGCAAGTCATTAGGGAAGACTTCCAGAAATTCCTTCACTACATGTACCGACTCTAATGAAGGGTCCTTGGATTCCACATCCATAACCCTAAAAATGTGATACATGCAACCTTTTGCAATCATTTTTCTAGCTTTCAAATATGACACAAATTGACCTCTAGGAATATAATTTCCCCCCTTCAACTCTAACGTGGACTCATTCAGAAATTTAAACAGAACTACCCGAGTTCTACAATCAATGGAAACATAAAATGCATGCAACAAATCCATTCCCAAAATTACATCAAAAGAAAGCATGTCTAAGTCTACTAAATCAACCAAAGTGACTTTATGAGACAAAGAAATAGGACATCTCCTATAGGATCTCTTTTCCACTACCGAGTCACTAAGTGGGGTAGTTACTGAAAAAGGTTCTTCTAATACATTTGGGAGTATTTCAAATTTCATGGACACAAAAGGTGTAACAAAAGACAAAGCAGCATAGGGGTCTAGCAAGGCATAAACATCAACAGAGAAAACTTGTAACATACCGGTCACAAATTTGAAGAGCTCTCTTGATCACCTCAGGATTGGAGGGCATATAAGCGATTATTCTTTGGAGCATCGAAGTTAGAAACACTAGGAGCATTTGGCTTATCATCTCTTCCTTTGGCCGTACGGGTTGGACAATCTTTCAATTGATGGCCACCCTTTCCACATCCATAGAACACACTCATACCGACAAGACATTTACCACCACGGTTCTTACCACACTTGGCACATGTAGGCCTCTCCACATAAGAACCACCACTATTTCCTCCTTGGGGCTTAGGGTTTGACACCCCATCTTTGTTGGGACTTGGAGCATTGGAGGAACTTTGGTTGGAAAACTTGTTCTTAAACCTTGGCTTACCTTGAACCTCAAATCTATCTTTGGAAGAATTTCCATCATTAGTCCTTGACCTATTCAATTCTCTACCCACTTACTTGAGCTTTTGTTCCTCAATTTGCTCGACATGAACCATAAGACGGGAAATGTTCATGCTTGGAATGAGCATAGCAGACCTACATTCATTCACCACAAGATCGGATATCCCCATAACAATTTTTTTCATTTTAGCCCTAGAGTCCGCCACTAATGTAGTAGCATACTTGGACAATTGAGTGAACTTGAGGCTATATTCCTTCAAACTCACTCCTCCTTGGCGGAGATTGATGAATTCTTGCATTTTCCTCTCCCTCAACTCCAAGGGGAAGAACCTATCAAGGAAGGCCATCTTGAATGATGCCCAATGTACCGGACCCGCTTTAATTGGTCTCTCATCTTTCCATTGCTCATACCATACTTGAGCTACATCTTTGAGTTGATAGATGGCTAGCTCCGCCTTTTATTGAGGAGACACACCCATAACATCTAGCACCTTAAACACTTTATCAATGAACCCTTGTGGTCCTTCTCCACTTTGGAGCCAAAGAAAGTAGGGGGATTCATCCTTGTGAAATCCCTTATCCTTGAAGCGGTTGTGCTAGCATTGGAACTCACTTGCACCATAGCATCCCTAGTAACTTAAGCTATTAACACTTTATTCAAGGTTTGAATAGCCATCATTATCTCCACATTAGATATAGCTCCCTCTCCAATAGGAATTTGAGGCTCTTGTTGCCATTGAGGAGCTTGGTTGCCTTGGGGAGGAACTCCCGCATTTGCAATCTCCTCTTCTTGCGGTTGCTCTTCTAGTAGTCAGATCCTATATTCACAAAAAAAGGATTAGAAAAAAGGACTTGTAGAGTTAAGACCCTTAGGCACGACTCAAGAATAACAAAAGAAGTGAAAGTTCCTAAACATCTTATCGCCTCTCATTCATAAATATGGCGTGCTTCACACACATGAACAAGACTCTACTAGACGTGGTTCATGAGGCATCAACCTAAATATTAGTCCAAAACCTTATGCTTTGATACCAAGTTTGTCATGACCCGGGCTACCCCCTAGGAGTGACACGGCGTACTTGACCCCGAAGGGGTCTCATACAAGCCCTTAACAAATCATCATTATATTAGACGTAAGAATAATGCAGAAAATTTAAAACTTTTACAATAGAAGTCAACTTCTTGCATATATAAAAAATAAGAATTTGGACTTGTCTCATTACACCATCTAAACATAAGAATATGAAAGGTGTGACTTATCCCTTACATCAATAGAAAGTCTTATCATAAGAAGTACAATACAGTCTTAAACTAAGAGAGTAAGCTAGAACTAAAATTGATAGCATCTCGCCCTCGGACTTGAGGACTCACCAAACTTGGAGATAGTAATCCAAGTTTCTTAAAGAATAGACTAAGTGCACCTCAACGGCCGGAACCTGCACTCATAGGATATGTAAAAGAGAAAGGGTTAGTACAAAAGAACTAAGTATGGAATCACACATAAAAATCCATAAGTATGCTAAAAAAGACATTATTGTGTAAATCATGCATTTGTCAAGTTAAAAGACCATTTATGCACATAAAGACATAACACAAGTCATAATATCACATTTCACATGAACCTTCATAACACAGTGGAAACATCACCTCATTAACCCTAAAAGCATACTTGTCCAATGTATAGTTGGCATCCCATACTACCAACTACACTAAGTATCCATTTAGAATCACTTTAGTAATGCATATCAACTTATGACCTCATCATAATCCATAATCATACATAAAGGAATAATCATGTTCATTCCATATACATAAGGAAAGTCATATCTTAACAACAATCCATCCATCATACGTACGTACATTCATGTCTTACCATAGCATATGAACCAACCCATAATCACCTTTAAAGACTACTTGTGCAATGTAAAGGTGAAGTCCCATACCCCCACTCCTATTAAGTAAACTTATCAAAAAAACATAAGCATAATTTAAGTAATATTCATTATCTTATTACATAGGGAGAATAGTAATAACCGACATAGACCATGTGAGCTACATGGAATCTGGTGTCATATAACACCACATTGAAAGAAGGTGTCCAACTTGCCTAAGGTAGAACTAAACAGATATAGCTATAATGTAAATCCACTAGCTAAGACCTATGTGGGCACATAGTTATGGGATAGGGAGATTGCTTCTAGAAACTTGGTTCATTGTGTTAGCAGGAGAGTTTCCATCTCATGAGAGCATATGTAGAAAACCCTACCTATTGTATTAGCGGGAAGGTCTCTACCTTTTCCATATCCGCTTGGTGCTAAGCATTATTGTCCAATTTATACTTATTTAAGGTGAATTGCAATATCATATGTAAAAGGGTATTTTACCCTTCATTCAACTCAACTCATACACAACTCATTGATTCATCATAGTGAGAAGTACCTTTCACCCTTAGAATCATCGTATAGTCATCCAAGATAATTCATACAAAGTCATAGGGTCTTCACCATTCAAATGGAACATTACTCCATACATAGATACATAAAAAGTAAGCACCTCCACTTTTCAAGTGGATCAACAAATCATATATGAGAATCTTAAACATAGAATACCTTCATACATTGCCTTCAAGGCTATACTTCAAGATTCGACACTTACCATCTACCCTTCAAGGGTCATAAACCATATCTTACAATCATACTTAGAATTAGTACTTTAAGCATGCAATAGACAAGATTGATAGACTAAATTAACATACATACAATTCTAAATATTTATATTGTATCGACAAACCCATCTCAATTCATAAAGTTGGGGTCATTGTGAAGCACATGGGTTCATGGGAAATTTCACAATAAAAACCCTCATTAAACATCATATTCATAATAATATAGGACAATTAACATAAGAAAATTGTTTTCAAGAAGAACCCGTGGCTAGAATCAAAACCTGAGTTTTTGAATAAAAATCTTAATTTCTCAATTAGAAGTTGAAGGGCTTCATAGAATAAATAAATTCCATGAATGAATGTTCCCATAAATTAATTGAAGCTTTACTACAAAATTGGAGTTGAAATCTTGGAGCTTGAACCCTAATCTTGAAGCTTTCGATGTTGTTCAATGGAGGAATTTGTAGAGCGAGAAATATTGAGAAAAGTGGGTTTTGGGAGAATTATTTAGGTGTTTGTGTTTTTGATTTGAGATGGGGTGAAAAATGACTTTAAACAATATATAAACCACCCCCTAAAATACCCAAAACACCCCTACATTAGTTGGACTTAAAAAGGAAAAGTCCCATTTGAACTTCATTCAATGGTCCCCGTCAGGGACCAAGGACACTTGTATGGTCCATGAGGAGAACCATGAGCCATGGTGTGCCCATGGTGGTTGAGGCAGTAGCTATCTTTTGGTGGCCTAGCCCACCTATGGCCAAGGCAAGACCACGGAGCCTCCCACGATCCGTGGTAAGGACCACGGTCCGTGGTGATGGCCGTTGTCATGACTTGGTCTTGTGAAGGAAAGGCCTTAGAGCCTTGGTGCCAAATGACCTTTACGACCACTTGCACGGTTCGTGAGGTCCACCACGGGACGTGGTGTTCCCCGTGGTTTTTGAGGCAGTAACTAGGAAGTTTTGTTGCCAACTTTTCAAGGTCAAGGCAAGTCCACGCCCACCTTCATGAGTAGTGGTGTGGATCATGAATCGTGGTCCCTCTCGTGAAGGATGGGGTAGTAGCTAATGGCTAGGGTCAACCTTGGCCTGTTGGCCTTGGCTTGGTCTCATGGCCATGACACTTTCCTCATATCCTTGACCCTTTAACCACATTTTAACCCTAAATGTTTTACTAAAAGTTTGGGGAGATATTTTATTATTTTTAATCATACGTTTAGGCTCTAGTTTGACCTAGAATATTTCAGAGTGTTACATAGCCATAAATGATTCATTCATCTAAGGGTATTTGCAACAACTCTTAACCTCATTGCATGGTATACTGACATTGCAAATTATGTAGTGTGTGGAATAATGCCACAAGATTTGAACTTCTATCAACAAAAATGGTTCTTATTCGACGTAAAGATGTATTTCTTGGATGAACCATACATGTTCATAGAGTGTGTAGACCATATAATCTTGCAAAGTGTACCGGAGGAGGAGACCAATGACATTCTCAATTCTTTCCATGCTTCGCCTGTTAGTGCTCATCATAGCGGTATGTGAACAACCGCTAAATTACTTCAAAGTTGCTACTATTGGCCTTCCCTTAACAAATATGCTCATAAATTTGTCAAACAATGCATAAAATGCCAAAAGCTAGGAGAGGTATCCAGATGACATGAATTACCCCAAAATCCCATTCTAGACTTTGAATTGTTCGATGTTTGGGAAATAGAATTCATGGGTCCGTTTGTGAGGTCGTTTGGAAATAAGTATATTTTGATGGCGGTTGATTATGTTTCTAAATGGGTGTAATCTATAGAACTACCTAACAATGAGGGGAAGAGTGTTGTCCAATTCCTAAAACACTACATTTTTGCATGATTTGGTACCCCACATGCTATTAATAGTAATGGAGGATCTCATTTTTGCAATTGGCTGTTTGCATTGTTATTGAGTAAATATGGAGTGAAACATAAAGTGGCAATGCCATATAATCCACTAACAAGTGCCCAAGTTGAGGTTTCGAATCGAGAGATTAAGAGTTCTAAAATCGTGAATGTAAATAGGACGGATTGGTCTCGAAAGCTAGATGACGCTTTTTAGGCGTATCACACTATTCACAAAACACCAATTGGTAGGTATCCATATCAGTTAATTTTTGGAAATCTTGTCGCCTGCCGATCGTGCTTGAAAACAAGGCACTTTGGGCATTAAAGACATTAAATATGAATTGGGTGACTGCTTCGAAAAGAAGAGTAGATTAGCTACATGAGTTTGGAGAATTCTACTTAAGAGCATATGAAAGTGCAGCCCTTTACAAGGAGAAAATGAAGAAATGGCATGACGCTTAGATCCTTACAAGATAATTTTGAGTTGGAGATTTGGTGTTGCTCTAAAGTTCTCTCTTGAGACTCTTCCCAAGTAAGCTCAAATAGAAGTGTTCTTGCACATTTATTTTGACTCGAGTATTCACGAATGGGGCAATTGAAGTTGAAGGTATGGAGAAATGGGTAGCGTCTGAAGCTTCATATCAACAAATGTCAGGACATTTAGGTAATTGAAGTGGTGTATTTGGAAGATGTTTGAGAGAATTTCCACGTCCTTCCATGACGTTAAATAAGGCATTTCTTGGAAGGCAACCCAAGCTTAAGTTGTTTTCAAATAATGTGTACTGAATGTGCCGATATTGGTGTTTATGCATTGATGCGGCCGTTTTGGCAATTCGTCGAATGGTTTGATGACCTCGACAAAGCCTACCTTTTTGCTCAAGACAGATGGACCATCATTATGGAAAATTTGTTGAGGCTGCTAGCTTGTTTGGCAGTTCGCCGATAAGGTTCGGTGAGTATGAGTTCACTCGCCCTTTAGCCATGTAGACATGGACAACATTCTATAACTTTTGGATGTCAAAAAGTGCAATTCGATGAGCCACTGAGTGGTTTGGTGTGCTCTATCTGAATCACCCTTTAGCCATGCAAAAAAGGCCATCATACTGTAACTTTTGGTAGTCCAACAGTCTGTTTAGTGAGTTGCTGAGTGGTTTGGCGTTCCCGATTTTACCCACCTTTTGGCCATGCAGAAAGGGTCAACATTCTTTAACTTTTGGCAGCCAACGTGCAATTTAGTGAGCCGCCGAGTGGTTCGGCACTGTAGGTCAAGCGTTGCCGATTGGGCAGATAGTGAATTGTTTTTTCTTATCCCATTCCTTTTATTCAATGATCTTTCTTTATTTTATTTATTTTATTTTATATGTATTTCACAGGGTGGAGTTAGAGCGTGGCTATTCTTGTGCAATTTTAAGTGTCGGTTTTGGTTAATAGCGATGACTTGAATAGTGCTCTTATGTGAACGACATGTATGTGCAAATATGATGAAGCGAATTAAGTTGCATAAGTCATATGCGAATTCGTAACATCTCATTGTGACTAGGTCGATTGTTGAATGGATCTCTTTTGATGATCATTGCACACTAGTGAGAATTGTTAAGTTTTGTTTGATAATTGTGTTGAATGTTGTGTGTGGTGAGGTGGTTTTGAAATGCATGCTTGATAAGACCTAGAACTTTCTTCGTTGGTCCAATTGACTAATGTGAGCGAATGATAGAAATGATCTTAGGAAATTTGTGAAGAGTGAGCCAATTTTAACATTACACCTCTTTGTGCCCACGTTGTGAGAGTGTGAACCTAACTTGGCGCCATTTGAGCCTTCACCTTATAAGAGTGTGAACCGAACATGGAACCATTTGAGCCTTCACCTTGTGAGATTTTGAACCTAACATGGCACCATTTGAGCCTTCACCTGGTGAGAGTGTGAACCTAACTTGGCACCATTTGAGCCTTCACCTTATGAGAGTGTGAACCTAACTTGGCACCATTTGTGCCTTCCCTTTTCTTTGAATAAACTTTGAACATATATGCCTTTCCTATTCCTTACCAAAAAACTTCATGGAGCATTGGTTGTATTGAATAGCCAACTTGGGCTCAAATGATGCCAAGCTAGGTTCATAGTCTCACAAGGAGGCCACAAAGAGGTATAATGGAAAAATTGGCTCACTCTTCAGAAATTGCCTAAGATCATTTCTATCATTCTCTCATACTAGCAAATTTGACCAACTTGACAAGTTATAGGTATAACCAAGCATGCATTTGATTTCAACCTCACCACACACGACATTCAACCCAATCATGAAATAAAGTTTTACCATTTTCGCAAGCGTGTAACGTTAATCACAACAGTCCCACTCAACAAATCGTGTAGTCACAATGAGATTCTACTAGTTCACATATAACTTATGCAACTCAATTTGCCTTATCGGATTTGTACATGCATATCATTCACACAAAATCACTATGCAACTCATTGGTATTGATCAAAACCGACAATCGAAATTGCAAGAGAAAAACCACTTTCACACACATAAAGAGGTGGCAAAATTTCTAAAAATTGGTTAGAAACCATTTGCACATTAATAACAGTTGACTAGTATGGATCAAAAATGAAGATATATATATATATATATATATAAAATAAGATCCAACATTCACAAAACCAAAATAATATCCACAAAAGCAACCCAAAAGGGGTTGGTATGGAAATACCTCACCCCACCAACAAAAATGGACGTTGTCCTCAGATGCAAAGAAATAATTGATTTCTTCCCACTTCCAAGTATGTATCTCAATGTCTTGAGTTAGGCCACACGGCCTTTGATGTTTGGCCTTGACTTGTTGACAACTATGGCAACCCGAAACAAATTTTGCAATGTCCTTCTTCATACCGCCCCACCAATACACATCCCTCAAGTCTCTATACATCTTTGTTGACCCCGGATGAATAGAATAAAAAGAATTATGAGCCTCATCAAGGATTCTTTCCCTCACACCATCCACACAAGGAACACATAATCTACCTTGGTACCTAAGGGCACCATCTCCCCTTAGGAGAAAACCTCCACTTTACCACTACTCACCGAAGCCTTTAATTCCACCAAAGAAGGATCAAGATCTTGCTTGGCTATCACCTCATCAACCAAGGAAGACCTTGAACCATCAACAACAACTACTCCTCCACTATCCACCCCTTCTAACCTAACTCCCAATTTGGCCAACCGATGGACCTCCTTAGCCAACTCTTTACTACCTTCCTTCACATGAGCCAAGCTACCCATGGACACTCTACTCAATACATCCGCCACCACATTAGCTTTCCCTAGATGATAGTGAACACTCATATCATAATCCTTAAGGAACTCTAACCACCTCCTTTGTCTCAAGTTAAGATCTTTTTGCGTGAACACATATTGGAGACTCTTATGGTCGGTGAAGGTATCAACATGCACCCCATACAAATAGTGACGCCAAATCTTTAAAGCAAAAACCACGGCGGCCAATTCAAGATCATGGGTTGGGTAATTCTTTTCATGAACCTTAAGTTGCCTAGAAGCATAGGTTATAACCTTACCACTTTGCATCAACACACAACCCAAACCAATACGGGAAGCATCACAATAAACAACAAAACCTTCTAACCCATCCGAAAGTGACAAAATAGGAGCGGACACAAGCCTTTCTTTCAAAGTTTGGAAGCTTTCCTCACACTCATCCGACCACACAAATTTAGCCTTCTTTTGAGTCAACTTAGTCATAGGAGAAGCAAAAGAAGAAAACCCTTCCACAAATCTCTTATAATAACCCGCTAAATCCAAGAAACTCCTTATATCCAACGGGGTCAAAGGTCTAGGCCAATTCCTAATAACATCGGTCTACTTAGGATCCACCTTAATACCATCCCTCGACACCACATGGCCTAAGAAAGAAACTTCCTTCAACCAAAACTCACACTTTTTATATTTAGCGTACAACTTCTCTTCCCTCAATCTTTGGAGTACAACCCTCAAGTGACCCATGTGCTCTTCCTCACCCCGAGAATAGATCAAGATGTCATCTATAAACACCACCACAAAAGAATCAAGGTAGGGTTTGAAGACCCTATTCATCAAATCCATAAAGATAGTCGGAGCATTAGTCAACCCGAAAGACATCACCACAAACTCATAGTGCCCATACCTAGTACGAAAGGCCGTCTTAGGAATATCACACTCCCTCACCTTCACTTGATGATACCCGGACCGAAGATCAATCTTAGAGAAGTGACTAGCCCCATACAATTGGTCAAATAAATCGTCAATCCTTGGAAAAGGATACCTATTCTTGATGGTGACCCTATTAAGTTGTCGATAATCAATACACATTCTAAGAGACCCATCTTTCTTCTTCACAAACAAAACCGGAGCACCCCATGGAGAATGACTAGGTCTAATAAACCCCTTCTCTAACAAATCTTTTAATTGCTCTTTCAACTCTTTCAACTCCGCCGGGGCCATACGGTAAGGGGGAATAGAAATAGGCTGAGTATCGGGAAGGAGGTCTATACCAAAACCTATCTCCCTTTCGGGAGGGACACCGGGAAGGTCTTTTGAGAAGACATCTAGAAACTCATTAACAACCGGAATAGACTCAATAGGAGGGACTTTAGACTCCACATCATTGACTCTCACAATATGGTACAAGCACCCTTTGGAAATCAACCTATGGGCTTTAATGCAAGAAATGAATTTCCCCTTCACCACAACATCCCGACTCTCCCACTCAAGGACGAGTTCGTTAGGAAATCAAAACTTGACTTTATGAGTCCTACAATCAATAGAAGCATAATATGCATGCAACCAATCCATCCCAAGAATAACATCAAAATCCACCATGTTCAACTCAACAAGATCACAAGGCAACAACTTATTCATTATGCAAACCGAACAATTTCTATACACTTTTCTAGCAACAATAGAGACACCAATGGGAGTAGAAACTTCATATGACTCATGCAACAATTCCGACTCGACATGAAATTTTCTAGCAACTAAGGGGGTAACAAAGGAAAGGGTGGCACCCAGATCAATCAAAGTATAAACATCAAGATCAAAGATTTGCAACACACCGGTCACCACATTGGGAGTCTCATTAACACCTTGTCTACCATGCAAAGCATAAAATTGATTGTGCCTTGAGACACCACTTTGAGAAGCACCTCTACCCAAAGGAGTAGTGTTAGCATTTCGGACCTTGTTGCGGATCTTGGGACACTCAAACCTCTTGTGACCCACTTCTCCACATTCAAAGCAAGCACCCGAACCCTTCATGCAAGGACCACCATGCTTTCTCCCACACTTAGGGCATACATCCATAGAACCCACTTCACCTCCCCCTTGAGGTCTAGGAACATTGATAGCAAATCCCCGGTATACATGAGGGTTTCCTCGGCATTGATTAAATCTAGCACCCTTAGGGAACCTATTCTCCAATCGGGCCCTCTTGGCCTCGTGCCCCTTCTCTTCCTCAATTTCTCCTCCTCCATTTGCTCGGCATAAGTCATCAATCGAGACAAATCCATATCTCCAATGAGCATAACGGACCGACACTCCTCACTAACCAAGTCAGATACACCCATCACAAATTTGTTCATCCTCGACCTAGAGTCGGCCACCAAGTGAGGTGCATACTTGGAGAGTTGGACAAATTTGAGGGCATACTCCCTCACACTCATAGCTCCTTGCTTCAAGTTCATGAACTCCACCAACTTTGCCTCCCTAAGCTCAAGAGGGAAGAACCTATTAAGGAAAGCAAGTTCAAACTCCTCCTACAACACCACATAACCATTACCTTTTTCACCCTTCCATTGATCAAACCAAATTTGAGCAACCCCCTTGAGTTGGTAGGCCGCCAACTCCGCCTTCTCACAAGCACCAACATCCATAATGGTCAAGATTTTGCATACCTCATCAATGAAATCTTGCGGGTCCTTATCCACTTTTGAACCATGGAAGACCGGAGGGTTCATCCTCATGAAATCTCTCACCCTTTCCCCCAGGGTGGTAGCTCAAGGAGCTTGGGCTCCTTGTTGCACTTGGTTAGCTACCACTTGTGCAAGCATGGTGAGTGCATCACGGAGCTCACCATTGGTGGGTGGCTCTTCCGGTGATCAGGCCCATATTCCCCTCATGTTTTGCATGTGATATAGCAATCCAAAGAACAAGCGTTAGGGAGGAATCACCTTATTACACTCTAAGCACGACATAGAACACGAAGATAGGGAAACCTTTCCTAAAACCTTTTGTAGCCTCCCATTCATAGTCGTGGCGCGCTTCACAACCATGATTAGGACTCTACTCAACGCGGTGTGTTGGACCCCAAGGATTTAACAACCTAGTGCTCTGATACCAAGCTTGTCACGACCCAAGCCTAGGGCCTAGACGTGACATGGCGAATGAGGAACCCGAAAGAACCCCAAACAAGCCTCTCAAACTTGTCATCACACTTCATCGGTCGCGGAAGTACATTCAACATTAAATAACGGGAATTAGGGGCTAAGGGCAAACCATTTCAAAATAACATCATAGAATAAGAGTCAAGCTCATTTACAAAATACTTGTCCAACGCACAACTCTACATACATAGATAGGATGGGGGCCATGACATACTACCGGCTCCCCTCATAGTCAAAATACAATTGCAAGCTAAAGTCTCAAAACATAGGAGTAGGAAACATAACATAGCCCTCGAATCATTGAGGACTCACCAACAAACTCGAATAAGCACCGTACTAGCCACGTGGATGGAGAGAAGGATCAAGAGTAGCTCCGGTCCCTACATGGTGACATCATGTAGGCAAAATATGCGTTAGTACTTTGGAATGTACTAAGTATGCGGGTGCAATACATTAATAGACAAGGACACAATTGAAATGCAAGAAATAGTTCCATAGGCATAATGAATAACAATATGAGGATGCATGATCAAAGTGACGTCAAAACATGTTTAAGTAGATCTATACTAATAGTAGATATCATATATATGTGCATAATCCAACCAATCTATAACACCAACTTAGGATGGGGGATGCCGTTCACACCCGGACACCCTGGTGGCAAGGTATAAACCCCTCACATGGTTGATGTTGGTCACACCCCAAGCATCCTAGGTGGTGAGGTATAAACCCCTCACATGGTTGATGTTGGTCACACCCCAAGCATCCTAGGTGGTGAGGTATAAACCCCTCACATGGTTATTCGGTTCTTTTCCCCCGGACCGGGCATGGTCATGCAACACTTTATATAGGAAATTTACATTAGGCTCTAATGCAATCTCATGTATGGAATGAACACAAGCTTAGTTTGTCATCAACACATCTCTGGAATGCCATACATCTCATAACTCAAGCCTTAAAGCATCAATTTATCAATTCTCCATAATTGGACATTTTGTCAAACACCTTGAAGGCATGTAATGGGGTCAAAGAGCATGGAAAATAGGGTAGTAATTATGCAGCAAAACCAGTGAACAACCTGCAACAACGCCTTTTAACACCCACACGACCACATGAAAAATCTCCACATCAATTCCAAGTTTAAATTCAAGTTCTAGAGTCACAACATGCTCAAAACAACCACTTTTCATGCTAGAATTCACTGTGCAGGAAATTTATACAAGGAACAAGACTAATTTATGAATCTCAACTTAAACTATGAATTAGTGAGTAGAATAGAGTCTAGGCACTATGGGTGGAAGGACCCATGAGTTCAACACCACATACCTTGAGTTTTTATGAAGGTCTTGAGAGTGTCTTCAATGGAAGCTTGGAACTTGGAGCAAGGGTCACTTCAATCTTGAGGAAGGTTTTGGATTAGGGTTCTTGAGAGAAAATGTGTCTAAGTATGGGAGAGGTATTTTGGGAAATATTTTAGAGATGGAAATTGAATTATCGCTATATAGGAAGTAAAATATGCCCTTGGAAAAACGGGTCCAACACTTAGAAAAAAAAATGAGGCTTATGAACAGTAAATTCGCTCTCTGGAAATTGCATTTCCTGCACGGACGAATTTTAAGAAAATGGGCATAACTTCTTCGTCCGAACTCCGAATGAGGTGAAACGAAGTGCGTTGGGTAGCTAACTCAAAGGGCTTTCCATGGATATGTTATGGGCCATCCAATTATTTGTGTGCTAGGAGATATGACCCTCCAAAGTAGACCCTCGAAAAAAGGCTTCACTTGGAAATTTTGGATTTTGATACGGTTGCTCTAAAATTTGGGTTAGACCCATTTCCCTCTCAATTTGACCCCCTAAACAAGAATATGAAGTCAGATTTTTAAAAAACGAAATGAATTTTTAGATATAGCTAAAACAAGTTTCCGGTAACTTCCGTAGCACATTTTTAGGAACTTTTTGGGTCGTTTCAATATGGGCCTCGAGGTTTAGTAAATACATTAAATTCATGGACCTTTAGAGTGTTCCACACGTCGAAATACCTCTCCACCACACTATCGGTAGATAACTATTTCTCTTCAAAGATCATCCTCAATCCCTTGGCCATTAGTTTGATAAGTGACCGGTGAGGAGGAACCTGAACTAGTGGAGCTTGAACCACTGTTTGAGCTGGGGGTGCGACTAAAGAATGAGGAGTAGGCATCAGAGGCACCGAGATCCAAGATGGATCATTCAAGGACTTGTAGACTAGCTTCGCTCTCTTATCTTGTAGGAGCTAATCATCTTCTGGCTCAGAAACGAAGGCCAGAGAACTATCCTCAGATTGGCCCTCATTGTTTGAAGGAGTGAGGTGCGTGGTATATATTCCCTCACTATCGGATCTCTCCTCCATTGGTGAGGGTTTTCCAATGCCTTTGCCCTTGCCCTTTCCCAATTTTGGAGGAAGTTTTGTAGCCTTGCCCGAGAAGCATTGATTTCCTCATTTATAATTATCCCTCGAGCCCTTTTTTGGGGTTGTTTGTCTCTACCTGTAACTGTGGGTCTTGCCAAACTTGCTACACAATGTTGGAGATGTTAGACGAGTTAAGAAAAGCAAAGAAAAATCACAGGTTAAAAGGTGCAGAAAGACTCATTGAACCGGTCAGTGAGTCGACGAACACTTTTGGCGAGTTATGTCGGGCTCACCAAAAGTTCCAGAACAGAAATACTCAAACATAATAGTTGGTCAGCGATGCCCATGTCCATTTGGCGGATGGCCGATACCTTTCAGCCAACTGGAAGTAGCTCACCGAAAGTTATAGAACAAGATCAAGAAATAGGGGCAATAAAAAGGGACTTTTGGCAATACGCCAAGTTCACTCAGCGAGCTTAGGCATATCAGCGAAAGTTATAGAACTAAAATCACCAAAAGAGGTAAATAAAGGGCAATCTAGGGGACCATAGGCGAATCGCTGAACCACTCAGCGAGCTTGACCCAACACGCCGAATAGTCAAACTAGCCAATTTCCAACCCCGACCTTCAAAATCTATCTAGCAACCCACAAAATCAAAATTAAACTATTGTTCTAGCCAATTCAACAAAGACCCATAAGTCCCAATCCCCCAGGGTACTCAAACTTCCCCTAATTTGGCCAAAATTGACCAATTGACGTCTTTTGCCCTTAAGAATGATGTCACCCACTCTATCATTGGGCAAAAATTGGACAAGTAGCACAATTCGGGGTTACTCAGACTTCACCTCACTAGACCCAAAATAAATTCAACACAATAGAACTATTTCAATGGGCTCAAACTCGAGAATTCATTATCTAAGGCCAATAAATACAATTTAAAACTAACTACACGAAAATTTAACACAGTACATATAATAAATCAAGAATTAAGCATAGAGATCAACCACACAATCATTATGCATTTGATTACAACCAATTTTTATATCGGGGTTTAGAAAACCAACCTTATATGACGATTAGTTATAAAGCTTGGCTAGTAAAGAAATTTGGAAGTCCACCCCAAGTAAAAAATCCCAAGCAAAAGTAAGAACAAAAGTACGAGAACACGAAAAATATATAAGCGGTTGTGAGAGTTCAGAAGTTGAAAAGTATGAACGGTTGGTTTGGTAAATTCACCATAAGTCTAGTTTTGTTGGGGGACGGTTTTAATTATTTATTCAAGGTATTTTAAGGTTTTTTAAAGTATTAAAACATATTTTAGACTTCATTATTTCAAAATCCAAAATACAAACCTCCCTTCCACTCCAAAAGCGCTCTCTCTCTCTACAAACCTCCATTGGAGGTGAAGACTTCAAGCTTCCAAGGTCCAGACTTCAACTTTTTCAAGGGACTTTCATGGGATTCTTCCATTAAAGGTATGGTGGTCTTCATCATTCACTTATTATCTTTGAAGGAGCCAATTTCAAAAGTGATTACACGTCTCCAATGTTACCTGAAAACCCTACTTTTCAATCTATGCATGGGTTCAATTCAAAACGATTTCTAAAGGCTTTATTGCATTGAATTATGGATTTAAATATGAATTAAGATGATTTCTTCCTAGAACCCATGTTTTCCTTCAAATTCTTAAGTTGTGAATTATGATTGGGAATTGATTGATTATGGTAGAATGTTGATTTGCTTGTGTTTACATTAAATTGAATGTTGAATCATTTCAATTACCTTGTATATTGTAGTTTCTTGGATTTATTGGTTGATGTTGGTTCATAGCCTTGAAGGCAAGTTTCCTGAAGAATCTATGTGTGATTATGTTATGAAGTATATGTGTGTGATCTAAGTTGAAGTGTTGTGATCATGTTTAGAATGTAAATATGTAGTGATTAAATGTATATTCTCAATTAACCTTTATGAATGGTGATTATACATGTGAAAATTTATTCTCACATACACATATCCTCATGAATGACTAATGAATGAAGTTCTATGATAATCTTAATAATGAAGTATCTATTGAAAGACAATTCTCAATTGTACTATAATGAATGATAATGAATTGTTGTGAAAGAACTTTCTCACAATAAGAGGATTCTTTGGTGAAAGACTATTTTCATCTTTGAATCTATGATCTTTCCAATGAATGAATGAATGTTGGTTTTGGGATGGATACTAATCCATAAGTGAAGGCGGAGTATCTAGTAAATATCTCTTATCCCATAATGAACTAACTTAATAAATGTAATGTATTCCGTGGGGAATAATGCTAAGGACCAAGTGGCTATGTGTCACGACCCGGGAGCACCCCCTAGTCGTAACCGGCGTACTCGACCTCGATGAGGTCTAATACAAGCCTCTTAGCATTCATTCATCGCATATACACTAAAACCATAAGGAATTAAAGACTTTCTTTACCAAGAAAACATTTCATAAAACAAAAAATATAGCAAGCGGAAGGCTATCTAGACTTTATACATGATGTCTCAAAACCATCTAATACTTTAGAGTACAAAATTCGAGACTAATCCCATACACAACTTAAACAATACTAAAAAGACATAAAAGAACATATGGGGTATTGTCCTCGAATATATGAGGACTCACCAAGTCTTCTTCTTCAACATTTAGAAACCTATCAAATAGCCATGACATGTCATCATCTCCAAATCCCTACACTTTAGTCCAAAAAGGGAAAGAAAGGGGTTAGCACAATTAAGTACTAAGTATGGAGACCATGCAAAAACATGCCAAAAAGGACATTTTCAAGGAAGTAAAATGCTTTCATATCATTTGATAAAACCTTTCCTTTACAAGTATAAGAGACATAATACAAGTCAACATTAACATATAAGACCATAGCCAACCATACATATACTCAACATATGTCCATATACAACCCATCCTTAACTTTAAAAGAACACATGTCATTTCATTATCATAGGACCTCTACCTACTATAAACTTAAGACACACTTGAGTGAGACAAGAAGTGACCGCCCATACAACCTCTTCAAGCACACTTAAGTGTTCTCTAAGATTACCTTAGATAAGGACACAATCGAAATGCAAGAGCTAGTTCCATAGGCATAATAAATAACAATATGAGGATGCATGATCAAAGTGAAGTCAAAACATGTTTAAGTAAATCTATACTAATAGTAGATATCATATGTGTGTGCATAATCCAACCAATCTATAACCCCAACTTAGGATGGGGGATGCCGTTCACACCAGGACATCCCGGGTGGCAAGGTATAAACCCCTCACATGGTTGATGTTGGTCACACCCCAAGCATCCTAGGCGGTGAGATATAAACCTCTCACATGGTTGATGTTGGTCACACCCCAAGCATCCTAGGTGGTGAGATATAAACCTCTCACATGGTTGATGTTGGTCACACCCCAAGCATCCTAGGTGGTGAGATATGAACCTCTCACATGGTTGATGTTGGTCACACCCCAAGCATCCTAGGTGGTGAGATATAAATCTCTCACATGGTTGATGTTGGTCACACCCCAAGCATCCTAGGTGGTGAGGTATAAACCCCTCACATGATTATCTGGTTCTTTTCCCCCGGACCGGGCATGGTCATGCAACACTTTATATAGGAAATTCACATTAGGCTCTAATGCAATCTCATGTATGGAATGAACATATACACAAGCTTAGTTTGTCATCAACACATCTCTGGAATGCCATACATCTCATAACTCAAGCCTTAAAGCATCAATTCATCAATTCTCCATAATTGGACATTTTGTCAAATACCTTGAAGGCATGTAATGGGGTCAAAGAGCATGGAAAATAGGGTAGTAATTATGCAGCAAAACCAGTGAACAACCTACAACAATGCCTTTTAACACCCACAAGACCACATGAAAAATCTCCACATCCATTCCAAATTTAGATTCAAGTTCTAGAGTCACAACATGCTCAAAACAATCATTTTTCATGTTTAAAATTCACTGTGCAGGAAATTTGTACAACGAACAAGACTAATTTATGAATCTCAACTTAAACCATGAATTGGTGAGTAGAATAGAGTCTAGGCACTATGGGTGGAAGGACCCATGAGTTCAACATCACATACTTTAACTCACAATGCTACCCACTTTACATAGAATCATCACAAGATCACATAAAACTCATTCACTTCATAGCTTCACATATAGCTTCACATAAAACTTTACATAAAACTTCACATAAAACTTTACATATAACTTCATATAGGACTTTACATATAGCCTCATATAGGACTTTACATATAGCCTCATATGTGTATAATAATACAACAATATAATAACATTTATATAATGCCCTTCATGGCCTCAATTCACAATAATACAACAATTAACCACCTCCACCAAAGGTGGATCAAACCAATCAATAACAATTATATCAATACTAAGAGATTAAGCCATCTTACCATCCTTTCCAAGCCACAATCACCATCCTTAATTCTCCATAATATCACAATAGAATAACATAGATAATAGTAGAATTTAACTATACAATACAAGCTAAACATAATCCAATAATCAACATGAAGATAAAGTCACAATCTTTTTGCCCTTCAAGGCCAACATCCCACATCCTTCAATTCAATAAAAATTCTTAACAATTCACATATATAATACCATTTATAAACATCCCATACCATACTAAACACAATTTTTATAATCATCTACTCAAAATCAATACACCCACTTTATGGTGAAATTTAGAGAATTTGAGAAAACATGGGTTCATGGAAATTTCTTTCTAAAAACCATTAATAATCATTAATAACAATATAAATCATCATTTAAAACCTTTTTATGCAAGAACCCATGCTAGAATCGAAATTAGGACTTTAGGGTTTTTGAAGAACTTTGAAAATACTTTGAATTGGCTCTTTGATTGAAAAAGGAATCAAAGATAGAGAGTCCCCATACCTTAATATTGAGAAAGCCCACGAAAATCGATGAAAGAAGCCTCCAATTTGAAACCCTAGTTCTTCACTCTTCTTCTTCCTTGAACTTGAAAGAAATATATGAAAGGAGATGGGAATTGAATTAATGCTATATAGGAAATAAAATATGCCCTTGGAAAAAACGGGTCCAACACTTAGAAAAAAAAATGAGGCGGATGAACAGTAAATTCGCTCTCTGGAAATTGCATTTCCTGCACGGACAGATTTTACGAAAATGGGCATAACTTCTTCGTCCGAACTCCAAATGAGGTGAAACGAAGTGCGTTGGGTATCTAACTCAAAGGGCTTTCCATGGATATGTTATAGACCACCTAATTATTTGTGAGCTAGGAGATATGACCCTCCAAAGTAGACCCTCGAAAAAAGCTTCACTTGAAAATTTTGGATTTTGATACGGTTGCTCTAAAATTTGGGTTAGACCCATTTTTCACTCAATTTGACCTCCTAAATAAGAATATGAAGTAGATTTTCGAAAAGCAAAATGGATTTTTAGATATAGCTAAAACAAGTTTTCGGTAACTTCCGAAGCACATTTTTAGGAAATTTTTTTTTTGGGTCGTTTCACTATGGCTTGAGATGGGTGCTCATATGTAAGTTGAGGCGGGGTACCTAGTAGCAATCTCTTGAGATGGATGTTCATCTGTGAGTTGAGGTGAGGCATCTAGTAGAAATATCCCTATCCTCTAAACTATGTTCCCTCATACGTCTAGCTAGTGGATCCACTTAAGCTAAAAACAACGGTCCTACCTTAGCCAAGTAGGAATCCCTTATCCGGTGTGGGTGACATCGAGATTCCATGAATTGCTCACATGGTATATGTCGCTTAAGGCTTAAACCCACAAAGAATGTTAATGAACTATAGCTTCTTAAGAATGCACTACGTAGTTTGGGGGGTGGTATGGGATTCCATCTATGCATTGCACAAGTAGGCTTCAAGAGTAGTCATGGTATGTTCCTTTATAATGTTAATGAAATGAATGGGTTCTTATGATGATGTTAATGAAGAATGTTGATTTAATGTCTAATGAATGAAGGTGATCTTAATGTAATGAAGCTAATGGAGAATGTTGACTTGTATGCTTAAACGAGATGATGCATGTTATACTTGGTTATACTATGAGGTACTTCCTTGTTATGAGTTATTGTATCTGAATGTGTCTTGCCTATGGTGACGTCAAATGAGTACTTAGTGTGAGTAGTAGTATGAGATTCTACTTGTACATTGCACAAGTATGACTTAGGGTTGTCTTAGGCAATGTCTTTATGTGATGATATGACTTATGTGATGTTTATGTCTCTTATGTATGAGTATTGTATGAAGATACAAAGATTGAATGGTAAGTTCACTTTTGGGGACCTTGAGGTGGTACTTCTTGTGGATAGTGGTATGGGACGCTATTTATACATTGCACAAAGTACAACATGAGGGTTACTTGAGGTGAAGGCTTAATGTTAAGGTAATGGTTTATATGTTGATTATGTTCTAATGTGGTGAAATGACTTGTATGTTGATAATGTCATAATGTCTTACATTGTGCCTCTTATACTTATGTTTATAAAGGTTTTATCACAAATTGCATATATCAGGACTTTCAAATAAAATGTCCAATTTAAGCATGTTTTTGCATGGCTATCATACTTAGTACTTAATTTAACTAACCCCATTCTTCTATGCTTACTACAAGTGTAGGTTCCGGTATTTGAGCGGTTTTCTCTAAAGAAGCTTGGATTTAAGTTCTCCAAGGCTAAGTTGTATGTCCTCATAGATCGAGGACAAGTAGTTGATGTTCCTTTCTTTTCATGTAATAGACTATTGTTAAGACTTCGATTGTAAAGGGTCGTGACCCTATTTTGTTTCAAGTATGTTGTTTAGATGGCCATGTGAGACGATATACTTCTGCTTGCTTTAAAATGTTTGATTGTTGGATTTATACAAGAAATGTTTTTAATTACGCACTATATCTAGGTATCTTATGCAATGAAAATGATATGAGGCTTGTATGAGATCCCTTCGGGGTCAAGTACGTTGTGTCGCTTCTAGGGGGTAGCCCTGGGTTGTGACACTAGTGAACTGCCCAAAACGATGGTACTGGAGTGTATCCCTCACCCCGGAGTATTTGCCAGCTAATCCTTCTATAAAATGTAGCTTCTCCTCAAGAATCGTTCGCAACCCATCGGCGAACTACTGCTGGCACTGGAGTCACAGAAGGTGCCGAAGCTGGCATTGTCTCTACTGGAGAGGAGGTAGCTGCGACGCTAGCTGAATCAAGAAGAGACCTAGCACGGAGCTCAGCCCGTCGGGACTGTAATGGTTGATCATCATCCGGCTCAGAGAATATAGTTTGGGAGCCCTCACTATCGGAGTTAGGCTCTATAACCTAAGATGCTTGCCTTTTCCTTTGCCCTTGTCTCCTTTGGGAGGCTCAGTCCTTCCCTTGCAAGGAGGATTTGCTCCCACTTCATTGATCACAATATCAAGTGCTCTTTTACAGGGTATCATGCCAATGTTAGTCAAGGCCATATCAGCAAAAACATCATAGAAAGTGAGAAACATTTCAAGAAAAATTGCAGAAAAATAGTTGCAGACAGATTCGCTGAACCGGTCGGCTAGTCGCCAAATCTCTTTGGAGAGGTAGATCGGGCTCGCCGAAAGGATTGGCTCAAAAATTCCTAGAAAACTTGGCATGTCGGCGATGGGAAGGGCCTTTCAGTGAATCGCCAACAGCATTCGGCAAGCAATGACTAGCCCACCAAAAGTTATAATGCTTTTAGGGGTTAGGGACGCAGAAAAAGGGAGATCAATGAAGACCTTCGACGAGTCGCCAAGTGCACTCGGCAAACTCAGCCTTCTCACCAAAAGTTACAGAACCTTGATTCAAATTAAGCATCAAATTAAAGGCGATATGAGGGATTTAGGTGAACCGCCAAGTGGTTCGGTGAGCTCGACCCAGCTCGCCAAATGGCCCAACGTGCCTTCGTCCAACCCCAACATTCAAATTCAACCCTGCAGCCCCCGTAAAAAAAATCAAAACAAGCACTAGTCAATTAAACTAGGACTCATACTACCTATACCGCTGGGATACTCAGACTTCTCACGGATTGGCCAAATTTGGCCATATGACGACTTATGCCCTTATGAATGACATCAACTACTCCATCACTATGAAAATTACATCAGTTAGCATACATTCAGGTTACTTAGACTTCACCCGACTAGGCCCAGTCATCAACAAAGCACAACCCAACAATTTTAATCGCTTTTAAGTATGAAAAATTCAAGAATTTAACATTAAAGGCATGATATTCGAATTAAAGCAAGCACACACATATAGAATTACGATCAGAGGGTCCCTTCACATATCACTAAGATAAGAAATCATTGCATAAAAGTAAAAATCACAAAATATAATTTTGGGGTTCGGAAAACCAAACTTATATGCGGATTAAACAAGTTGAGAAGCTAGGCGGCAATGAATCCAACTCTGAACACATACTTGATGACTAATACGAGATAAGAATGCAAAAAATACAGAAAATGTAGCGCGAGTGTGAGTTTGGAAAGTTGAAAAGTGAGGGAATGTGAAAGATTTTGAACATTTGAACTTTTGTCCTTTAAAAACCATCATGTTCACTCCCAGTCAATGACATTAGTTTTGCTCGCCGACCCACTCAGCAACACGCCGTGTGGGCACTTACCTTGGCGAGTTTTACAGGACCTCTAGTTGATGTGGGGGTCCAAATGGTGGACTAAATCATGATCGCCGACCTGGTCGGTGATTCATCTATTCGCTCCTGGGATTGCCGAGCTTTACAGACTCCAATTTCAAAATATCTTGAGTCCAAGTCGGGCTCACTAACCTCTGCAGCAAGTCACCGACTGGACTTTTTGTTCGCCAATCTGCACTATTGGAACACATTCAACACTTTAACATACAAAATCAGCACACGATTATTTCTAAAACAAAAACAAAAATAAAGCGATAATACCTTGGATTGCCTCCCAAGAACCGCCTTAGTTAACATCATGACATAACACAAGTCCGTACTTAGGTTTCATTCCTTGGGTTTGCCTCAGTGTCACAAGGAAACCCCTTTTTAAGCTGTGGGTACAGACAAGACTGCGATTGGTCCATTTGGGAGTTTAGTAGCTGAATGAACATGGAATGAGAGGTTGTCATCTGATTAAGCATTTAGATATTTTCCTTTATCTCCTCCACCACTCTATCGTGCTCTTTGACTTTGTGTAGAATGAGTGAGAGGACCTCTTCAATTTTTCCACCCTCTTGCTTCTTTGTCCTTCGACGCTCATGAGGGGGGATGTACATTTCCTTCTTTTTGGACACTACCTCCAATTCTATGACTTTCTTGGCAAAGACATCCAACTGAGTCAACAATGTGGTCAATTCTTTGTCTTTTTCTTTCTCCTTATTGGTCTAGCCATGTGATCAAGGAGTTGGGATGCTATTGCATAAGGAAGTCGTATGAGACCACCTGAAAAAATTTGGTCAGCCAATATTCTTGTAACAACCCAGAAAACTAGTAAGACCAAGCTAGAGTCTAATGGAAACTAATAGGTGAAACTAGAGCCTCATGTGTTAGATTTTGAGTTTGATGTTTGGTTTTAGGTTGTATATTGACTTCCCGAACTTAGAATGAGGGTTATAGACTTCAAGGTACGACCCCCCAAGTACAAACCAAGGGTCCTTGAGGGGGACCCTAAAGCCTAACCCCAAGGCTTCCCCTTAAAGCAAAAAGCTGCCAAAATTTCACGAACTACGGATGCAATCCACGGCCAGTAGATTGATCTACAGCTCGTGGTCTTGCTCCATAGGTCAAGGACAACATGACCTAGCTGCAGACCCAAACCACAACCCCATAGGACAGGGCGTCATCCCATCCACCATCCGTGGATGGGTTCTAGTGCACCCCACATGTAATTTGTCCAAACACCTCGGCCAAGGTAAGTAATTTCCAACTAATTCCTTATTAATTAGGTCCCATTAGGGATTGTTTAATATGGTAATTATACATGTATATAAAGTATTTTAATTCCATAAACACCTCATTATATCATTATAATCTAAGACCCCAAATCAAAACCCAACGACTCTTCTCTCCAAGAATCTTCTCTCTAGAACCTCCATTGAAGAACAAAGAAAGAGGTCAAGGAAAGCTTGAAGGAAGGAGATTTTCACTACGAATTTGGAAGCATTCTACACCTAAGGTATGGGAGTTCTTCATCCTTGGGAAACTATCACCTAAGGAGCCTTTTCAAAAGCTTTTAACTCAATTCTAGAAAACCCAATTAGATAGGGTTTCAACTCAACCTCATGGATTCCTTTCAAAGTTGTTCTTAAAGGTTGAATTATGTTTTTTATTGATGATAATACTGATTTTAGATGATTTTAATTTCAATTCCAAACAAGCGATGAATTTTCCCCAAACCTAGCTAGGGTTCTTCTTTACATTATGTGATGGTTTTGCAAGTTGGTCAAATTGAATAAATGTGAGCTAATTATGATGTAATTTCATTATCTACGTGTAAATTTACATGTATACTTAATTAATCTAAGATTTTTAAGGTGAATTGGTATCGTCTAAGGTTGTGTCATGAAAGAGACAAATTGAGGATTTAAATGTGATCCTCCTAGAATGATGAAATTCTTCATGTAATGCCTTAGATTGGATCATCTAGACTCAAATTGGTGTAGGGTAATTCTTCTAAACATGAATTGACTTGATCATGACATTATGTGCATGTTGATGAATACTTAAAGTATAAAGTGTCAATCATGATGTGATTAAGGTATTGATGAGTTATTGGATCATGGAATTCCATTATATAATGTGCTATTTCTACATATTTGGGATGAGTTGGTCCATATCCCTTGAAGGGCATATTGTGAAGGTTTGTGCATGTAGACAAGATTGTGTGTGAACTCATGATTTACTAAGAAGTTGAAGGTCCTATGAATATTGGGTATATTGAGGTATTGTTGAAAGGTCATTGTTCCCTTACCCTTACACCTAATTATGAATGAAGTGTCCTTGATGATAATGTTGTTGATTGTGTCATTGCAAGGACAAGTACACACACACACTCCATGCATAAACATGTTCATGATGTATCAATGGTGTTAATTGAAAGTATAGTTCTCATATGCACCTTTACACATTATTATGCATGAAATGTACATGACCATGATGATCCCATTGTGTTGATTGAAAGTCCATTCTCATGAGAACACATGATCTTGGTATGAAAGTTATTCTCACATACTAATTATGATTCCAAACTCAAAAATACATCTCACTTTAATGAATCTATGAGCTATTTTGATGAATTGTATTGAATGAAGGTTAAATTATTCCTTCACACACGTAAATACAATTCAAAAACTAATAATGTATAATTTTGGGAAATAATGCTTAGCACTGAGTGGATATGGAAAATGAGGAAAAGGCCCCTCCACCAATGCAATAGGGGGGTCATCCCTGTGAACTCATGAGATGGAATCCCCTCCGCCAATGCAATAGAGCGGGTTTCTAGAAGCAATCTCCTTATCTCGTAACTATGTGCCCACATAGGTGTTTAGCTAGTGGATCCATCTTATAGCTATACATTTAGTTCTACCTTAGGCAAGTAGGACACCTTTTTTTGGTATGGGGTTACACGACACCGAATTCCATGTAGCTAACATGGTCTATGTTGGTTATGGCAACTTTTCCCTATAGAATAAAGATAATGAATGAGACATGAAATATACTATGACTTCTTAATGAGTTTTACTTACTAGGAGTGGGGGTATGGGGCTTGCATAAGTAGACTTAGTACGATGTCATGGGATGGTTCCTTTATATTATGATGAGATTTGAATGCATGCATGTATATTGAATGGATAGTTGTTATGAATGACTTTCCTTATAATTCAAGTAATGTACATGACTATTTCCTTATTTGTGATTATTGATTATAATGAGGTCTAAAGATGAAATGCATGACTAAGGTAGCTTCAAAGGAGTACTTAGTAGGGTTGGTATTATGGGATGCTAACCGCACGTTGCACAAGTGTTCCTTAGGGGTTACTAAGGTAATGGCTTTACTATGGAATGAGTATAAATGTGATTTTGGCTTGTGTTGTACATTGTAAATGCATGTTAGTTACCATACATTGCACAAGTGCTTCTTAGGGGTTGCTTATGTGATGATTACTTAATGATGAGATGATCTTGGTATTTGACTTTGCATTATTTTATGATTGGAGGCTATGTATTGTGAAGATTGGGATTTGTATCATATTGATGTTGGAGACTATTCTTGTTATTATAATGATATATCTCATGTTATAATGAAATGTATGTCAGTTTCTTTATTGGTTGCATTCTCCAACTATTTCAAAGATGATGTTCAAAAATTGCATATAGCATGATTTCAAATGAAATGTCCTTTTTTGTGCATGTTTTATAGGTTTTGTGCATGGCTTCCATACTTAGTACTTTTTGTGCTAACCCCATCTTTCTACATTCTCTATAAGTGTAGGCTTTAGAGATATTGGATTCCATCCTCGTGGCTAGGTTCATAGGAGATCAAGAAGAAGAAGATTGGTGAGTCCTCATTGTATTCGAGGGCTCAACCTTTTGTCCTTTATTGTCTTTCTTTTATGTTTTAGACTTCCGTTATAATGGCTATGTCCTTAAGATTGTATTTCAAGAGTTTTATTCCAAGTATTTTAGATGGTTTGAGACATAGTATCATAGATTCTCTTTCATTTTCTAAGAGACTTCGATTGTAAAGAAAAGTTTTAAATTGCGCACTATTCTCCTATACTTAAATATTCATGAATGCTATGAGGCTTATATGCGACCCCTTCGATGTCAATTACACCGTGTTACTTCTAGGGGGTAACCCTGGGTCGTGACAATTCTATTTTTGGGGCCAAGACCCTTGTAGAAGAATTCCAAAAGTATTTTATCTGGAATTCCATGAGTTGGGCACTGCTGCAATAGGGCCTTGAATTTCAGCCACAACACATGGATTGGCTCACCCTCCAATTGTCTGAAACTTAGGATGTTATCCCTAAGAATCATCATCCTCAAAGGAGAGAGTCCATTTGGTCAGCGTTGCTACAAGGCATGCTCCTTTCTCCTATTGAACAAGCAATACAAAAACAAAAAACTAAAAATAAGTAGATTCAACTATAACTAAAAAGAACAACATTCAACTTAACTAAAGAATCTTAACTAACACCACTCCT
>JAJTWQ010000271.1:77500-380590 GCA_029007595.1 Solanum commersonii
AGCAGGAGAGGTCAAGCTAGGTAAAATTCCTCCAATCTTCCAAGATTTGTGAGGGATTTATATTCAAGGTATGATAGCTTATTCATCCATGGACTCTTCCATCCATGGATCCCCCTACAATTCCCCCAATTGTGAAGATGAACCCCAAATCTTGTTAGGGTTTCTTCCTATATTGTGGGTATTGTTGTATGTTGATCCAATTGAGTGGATAATGATCAATTATGATAGAATTAGTAGTGAATCATGTTATTATGATGAAATTACATGGTTTCCATGTCTAACCCTAGTCTAATTGATGAAATTGAAATAATGTGGGTTTATGCCTTGAAAGGTGAAATTAAGGATTTAGAGATAATTTTTTAGGGTTGATAATTTGTGTAGTAATTGCGTGAGAGTAAAAGTATGTAGACATGAATTGAATTATATTATAGAATTAATGATGGATCATGAATAGTAATGTTTGGTATTTAGCCTTTATGATAATATATGACCAAAATTGCTTAAGAAAGAAGCATGTCACTAGAATGTCTTGTGATCTAGGCTTATGTGAGGATTGTAAGAAGTAAATCTTCAAGAGTAAGGCTTGTAGTGAGGCAAGATGATTGCTACGGCTTTGAGAGTAAAGCTAATGTGGTGAATTGTATATACTTAAGAAACACTTTGAGAGTAGTGTCTATGATCATGATATGTTTTTATGTTGCTGAAAGGTTATTCTCACACACACACCTATGTATGAATATGATATAATGTGAAAGGTTTTCTCACATAAAATGATTCTAGGTTGAAAGGATTTTTAACCTAAAATGAATCATTGCATGTTTAGTTATGTTAGCTTGAGGTTGTGTTACGAAACCCCTTCATGAATAGCTTGCACTAGTATCATAGAATACTTGCATGGTAGCTTGACTTGGTAACACAAGACAATTTCATGGTACCATGAGTAAAATATCGCATGGTAGCCTTAGATTGAGAAACCATACTCTCCTAAGGGTAGCTTACACTAGCACCATAGAATGCTTGCATGGTAGCATGACTTGGATTGTGAAATAATATCCTTCCTTGTATGGCTTGGACTTACATGTTAGTATTCTATTCCATTGGTAGCATGGTCTAGCTTAGTATGGTGCTATTCCTTTGGTAGCTTGGTCTATCCTAATAGGGAAATTCATGGGTAGTCTAGAAATGATAAATAGTAATCATTGATATATGATAGCCTAAAGTGGTACTTAGCATGGGTAGGATTATGGGGTCTTATTCATGAATTGCAAAAGTATAACTTGAATCTACTTATGAATTATATCTCTTATATGATGTATTCTTAGCTTGGATTGAATAATAGTACTTTTCCTTGAGTGGCTTGGACTTGCGGTGCCGTCTATGGTTTTGTTGCCAAATAATGAAGGAAAAATAAAGAGACATGTCATATTTTAGCTATATTTCGTTCTGAGATGAACTAATTGGTGTCTGCAAACTTGGAGTTAAGTCATCATCATTCTAGCTTATTTGTGAGGTCAGATATTTGGTGCTCTGTTTAGAATCCATGAACGACTTGCCCTGATTTCACTCTAGTAACATTGTGTCATCACGAATGCTTCAATTTATAACTGAAACTGCTAGTAAAGTACTGATGGCAAGGTGTAGCCAAATTCATAAAACAACATTTAACGATGAAATGGGGCTACAACGAATGATATTGAATCTGCTGATCAATAATGGAACAAGCCAACTACCATAATCAGTAATTTGAGAAAACAATTTTTCGTAGTGATGTGATGAGAAACAAGTTCAGTGACTTCAAAGTATTACTTTGTCTACAAATGAAGAATCCAAGGGGTTCAACATCTACTATAACCTCGTATAGACCTCGTACTTTTGCGCCCGAGGGGAGGGGGGTGGGAAGCCCTTTTAAAGATGCAGCCACCACACTGTCATCCTTCTACTGTTGGAACATCTCTAAATTGTTTTGCGATCAGAGGCTTCTTCCAGTGTAAGAGAAAGAAGGGAGCCAACAAGATGGTGGAAATTCAAATTTCAAGTCTTCCATCATCTATTTTAGAAATCATGTTAAATGTTGTTGGCAAAGGGATCAAGAAGGTTTCTACTGAGCATTTCTTTAGTGTAATCGCTGCATACTTTTCCCTTTGTCCTTTCATCAGTTTGATTACTGTACGCCCACGAAGTTTAATATTTTAAACTAAAACCATCACCATCTACACCCGACTTGCATATCTAGGGGAGATGTGATTGCATAGATATCATCTGTAGCCCTTATGCATCTGCTGATACAGTAGTCTAACTGTAGGTGGAAGGCAATCTGACAAATAGTCTTGCCAAGACCTTTTCATCAGTTCTTGCAACTGGAGGATATCATCTATAGAAGACAGAACGTCAATGATCGTGGTATTGTTGCAACAGAATGGTTGCATGTGAAAGAATTGACCATGCTACCCTGCTGCTTGGTACGTATAGATTTTAGTTCCTAGGATAGACCATATGATGGGTTGCCGCTCCTTAAACAAGGAGCCGATACTAAAAGTCCAAACAAAGTAAATTTTGGTGTAGGACTGTTAAGAATAGAGGACAACCCAGAGGAACCACACTTCTGCCAGCATATCGGACGGAATAGATGCAAACTAAATATGTGATCAAACTGCACGACATTTTCAAAGGGTACGCCCTTGTTTACAACAATAAAATAGAAGTGTGTTGCTGGATTGTTATGGTGGCACCATCTTATGACTTCTTGTTGAACAACAAAGGGTGGTGTTATATTAAAATCAAAACCAAACAGACATTAATTACGTTCAGACGAAGATCACTTCTTCTGCTAGTACCCTTTCCATTGAAACAACTGCTAATAAGGATGACGTAGAACACCTGATAGAATCAGTGTAAGTGAATGGCATTTCAATATTTTAAAATTCAGGGCACTTAATTTACCACTAAATATCCTGAGGCTATATAAATGCAGGAGAACAACACTTATCATTCTATCTGTTGCTATGCTTGCTTTGACATCTCTTGCATTTTGTAAGATTTCCTTGACCATTACACTAAATTATGCATACCTTAGAATTCTGTAACAAGTTCTTCGTATTTTCCTAATAAATATGCTCTTGTACTGTCTTTTTCAGTATTCTCAATGTTCGGCATGCAGGTCTTTGTCTACATGTGAGTTTATGTTGTGCGTCACAACATAATTATGTCTCTTCTTTATTTCAACTAACTCATTTCCCACGTACTTCATTCTGTAGGAACATATCCATTGCTATTTCACTAATCTATTGAGAGTTCATGATGTCACTTCTCAGATTAGGCAAATCTTTGTCTTATGCATTCAGCTTCTCCGGAAAACAGGATAAAACAGAGTTAACTGGTGCTTCCTGATGCCTTCTTTTGGTATCAGTATTACTAAAATGCTGCGTAAGAACCTTTCAAAATGTGCTAATTTCTGATCAAAAGTATTGCGCAATACTTGTAGCATCTCAGCTTCCAAGTGCATCGTTGACGAATGGACCGTGTCATCAAGAGCTTCTCAGCTTAACTTGGTGTGGCTGTTACAAAAGCAAATGCAACTATCGAGGACTTGTGAGAAACTTCCAACAGTTGTTTCTGATGTAAGATCAATCTATACACCAGAAATGTGCGCTCAACGTTTGAAGCTGTACATGTATTATTAGCAACAAAAACCAAGAGTATGATATTCCTAGTAAAAGAAACACTATGAGTTTTTTTTAATACATAAGATGTATTTTTGACAATTCATATGTACAATCTTATGGTACTTGATAATACAGGACAACAATATCGAGTTTTGGGTGAATTTAGTTACAAAATTCTTTGCTCCTAATGCCAAGAAGCATGAGTGGAATTAAGTCACTCACGCTTGGGAGTTGCGTTAAGGTAGGCTATCTACATCACACCCCCTTGCATGAACGCAAGATTCTTCTTGCACCAGAGCTGTCCTTTTATTAAATAGTGAGAACTGTTACTCAGTATATAGAAATACTATATAGGAAGGTCAGTATTGTTACTTTGAAAATTTGCTGCTTACTTTCTGAATTACAGACTTGTCACTTTTTTGTGGCTTTTAGAGATAAGTGCAGAAGTTTTACCTAGGCTTGCAAAATTAAGTGCAAGACAGGTATGTTGGACGAGCTTCTTTATCTGGATATACCTGAAGAAAGTTATACACCATCCGGTCACATTGTTCTGAACTATCCAAAAGCAATAGAACAAACTGTATATGAGGCAGGACAAGTGGTCCGTGAAGGCCGGCTGAGAATTGTGTTTTCTTCAGATATGCCCAAAATTATTGATGACTGGACATCCTTTTTTCGCCTTTTTTAATGTGATAGATTCGTGTCCGGGAATTTCGCTGTTCATTTCATGAGGTTTATATTGGTTAAAGATCAGTTACTCCCCAGGTATATAAACATTACACCAATTTTCCTTCGTATTGATCAGCTTTTGATTTCTACTACTTTCTGACCTTAATCCTAATGTCTTATCACTTTGAAGTTGATAGTGAAACCTGATTATTAGACGGAGAATATTTAAATAGGCATTTGGATATAGATTTGGTTGAGACTTGGAAAAAAAGAGTTTTTGAAGTTGGAGCTGAAAACTGGCATTTGTAAGTTGAAGTTGCCTTTGGAAATGCATTTCACTTAAAAGTTGAAGTAGCGTCAAAAAATTAATTGTTGAGGTTATAAACCCCCACAAAATGAAATAAAATTATTTGGCCAAAAAAAGATTACGCAGGTTAAAACCCCTGCTATTTTTCTGTTGTGGGGGTTGCTTACAAACTCCCACAGCTTAATAGCCACAGACCTAACAGTGGAGGTTCTTGAAACCCCAGTAATAACAAATTATGGGGGTTCTAAACCCCTGCTATTTATAATTTTAACTCCCGATAATTTGCTCTTTTTTTGTAGTGTTTGAGGCCTATTTAGCTCAACAATTTATATTCTCAATGCCTAATATTGTCTTATTCAAATGATATTTGGATGATTTGCAGCTATAAAAGCTAAGAGACAAGGAAATGACGAATGTGTGAACACCTAGTCGGGCAATTGTGGACCATGAAACCACCCTTGGTGGAATCCACTAGTTGAACACCTAGTCGGGCCAATCTATGCACATAATGAACTAAATCTTTCTTTTCATCATCTAAATGAGCCACACTACCAATAGAAAATCTATTAAAAGCATCTGTTTCCACATTAGCGTTACGGGGGTGATAAAGGACACTCATGGCATAATCCTTCAAGAGTTATAGCCACCTTCACTGGCAATGATTCAAGTCCTTTTGACTAAGCACATATAGTAAACTTTTGTGATCGGTGAAAACATCAACATGGACCCCAGATAAATAATGTCTCCATATCTTTCAGGCTAAAAAAACCGCCGCTAACTCAAGATCATGGGTAGGATATTTCTTCTCATGGACTTTTAAGTTTCCTTGAAGCATAGGCAATAACCTTAAAATTTTGAAGAAGCACACATCCCCACCGAACTCTAGAGGCATCACAATACACCACAAAGCCATCCGTACCTTCCGGTAAAGTCAACGCCGGAGCGGATGTAAGTTTATTTTTAACTCTTCCAAACTTTTCTCACAAGCTTCCAACAACACAAACTTAGCCTTATTTTGAGTCAAAGTTGTCAAAGGAGAAGCAATGGAAGAAAATCCCTCAACAAACCTTCTATAGTAACCGGCCAAACCCAAGAAGCATCTAATGTTGGAAGGAGATAGATGTCTTGGCCAACTCTTGACCACATCCGTCTTTTTAGGATCTACCTCAATTCCCTTACTTGACCCAATATGACCTAGGAAAGCAAGGGACCTTAACCAAAATTCACACTTGCTAAACTTTGCAAAAAGTTGTTGGTCCTTAAGAACTCGCCAGACAATCCTCAAATGGTCAACATGTTCATTCTCACTCCTTGAATAGATCAAAATATCATCAATAAACAAAATTATGATCATATCAAGGTATTGTCTAAACAACCTATTCATGAAATCTATAAACACCGTCAGAGCATCAGTCAATCTAAAAGACTTTACAACAAACTCATAATGACCATGCCGGGTTCTAAAGGCTGACTTTGAATATCAATCCCTCTCACCCTCAATTGGTGATAACCCGAACGAAGATCAATCTTAGTGAAATAACTAACCCCTTGAAGTTGGTCAAACAAGTCATATATGCTTGGAAGAGGATACTTATTCTTGATGGTTAAATTATTCAGTTGATGACAATAAATTCACATTCAAAGAGAACCATATTTCTTTCTAACAAACAATACGGGAGCACCCCATGGAGAGATACTCGATCATATGAGGCCCTTATCCAACAAATCTTTTAATTGTTCTTTTAGCTCTTTTAACTACGCATGACTCATTCTAAAAGGAGGGATAGAGATAGGTTGTGTATCCAGGAGAGGTCCATAGAAAAATCTATTTCCCTCTCGAAAGGAATACCGAGTAAATCATCGAGGAAAACTTCAGGGAATTCATTAACTATCGAAACTGACTCTAGAGTAGGGGTTTCAAAATCTACATCCCTCACCCTTACAACATGGTAAAATCAACCTTTTGAGAGCATCTTCCTAGTTTTAAGATAAGACAAAAATTGACCTCTAGGAATAGAACTTCTCCCTGTCCACTCTAGGATAGGCTCATTGGGGAATAGGAATCTAACCACCCAAATTGTACAATCAATAGAGGCATAACATGCATGCACCAACCCATAACAAGAATCACATCAAAGTCTAACATGTAAAGCTCTATTAAGTCAACAAGAGTAACTCTATGGGAAAGAAACGGGATAACTTCTGTAAACTCTCTTAGCAACCACAAAACCACAAATCGGAGTAGATAATGAAAAAGGTTCTAAAAGCACTTTCGGAGGAAAATCAAATCTCATCACCACACAGGGAGTCATAAAAGATAAAGTAGCACCGTGATCCAACAAGACATACACATCGAGAAGATTGACTTTTAACATACATGTGACTACATTCGGAGAGTTCTCTTTGTCACCTCGGGATTGAAGAGCATATAAATGGTTATGCTTCGGGGCATTGGAGTTTGAACCACTTGGAAGAGCTTGCTTTCTTTCCATTCCATTTGCCCCAAGAATGTGGAAATCTCTCATTTTGTATCCACACTTCCCGCAACTAAAGCATCCAATGGTGTCGGATAGGCACTTACCATCATGTTTCTTCCCACATTTTGCACATGTAGGCTTAGCCAAAGAAGAACCACCTCCATTTATTCCTTGAGGTTTAGGGGTATACACCCTATCCTTATTAAGATTAGAAGGAGAATTTGAAGAACCTCGACCGAAAAACCATTGTCGAAGTTTAGGACGACTATGTCCATCAGATCTAGCATCCGATCCTAGCCCTTATAACCTCTCTAGACTTTTCCTTGAGTTTCTCCTCCTCAATTTGTTGTGTGTGGATCATAAGACGAGAGATGTCCATGTCACCAATGAGAATGGTGATACAACACTTTTTAACCACCATATTTGATATAACCGTCACAAAATTATTCATCTTAGCCCTAGAATCCGTAACCATTGTTGGAGTATACTTGGACAATTGAGTGAACTAAAATACTCCTTCACACTCGTACTTCCTTGACGTAGGTTAATGAACTCTTGCTCCTTTGCTTCCCTCAATCAAAGGGGAAACATCCCCCACTCTAGGGGCCCCGCTTCAACTGGCCTTGCCTCTTTCCATTGGCTATACCATATTTGTGCAACCCCTTTACAATTGGTAAGCGGCCAATTCTGCTTTCTCTATCGGAGTAACCCCTAAATAGCTAGTACCTTATAGACCTCATCGATGAACTCTTGAGGGTCTTCCTCAACTTTGGAGCCACAAAATTCTAGAGGGTTCATTCTCACATAATCCCTCACTCTCGAAGAGGTCGTACCCGCAATTGGGTTCACGGGGGCTACCACCTCTCTATTGTCCTGTGCCATCATAGCCTGTGCCAACATTTGGAAAGCTGACTTTAAGTCCGCATTTGTTAAATTTTCAGTCAAAGGGTTTATCAGAGCTTAGGGAGGAGCTCCTTGTTCCACATTGTCATGTTATTAATAGCCTGAAGACATAGGACAAGGATTAGGAAAGAGATATTTTTAAAGTTAAACTTTAAGGAACGACTTAAGAGTAATGAAGAAGTAAAATTTCCTAAACATCTTGTAGCCTCGCATTTATAAATGTGGCATGCTTCACACTCATGAACAAGACTCTACTAGACGTGGGTTATGAGACTTTATCCTCGAATCGTTCTAAACCTTCTGCTCTAATTACCAAGTTTGTCATAACACAGGGTACCCCCTAGATGTAACATTGCGTATGGAAGCCCGAAAGACTCCATACAAGCCACTTAACTTTCATAACATAAGAAATAGAACAATAAGAGTAAAACACATTTTCAATTCTAAATGTTTTTCATAATAGAAAGCAGAAGTCTAGACACTTTGTCTTATCATAGCGATTTATTACAGTAGTGAATGAAATAGGGTCTAGCCCATACAACATGTCCAAAAGGGGAAGTACATGAAAGAAACTAGACATATGAAAATCCATCGTCAAACCATGATGAATCACCAAGCTTAGGGAAACAATCAAATCCAAGCTCTAGCCACAAGAATGATCACCTCGAGTGCCGGACCCTACACTTAGGAAAAATGTAGGCAAAAGTAGGCGTTAGTACAAAAATCCATCAAGTATGATAGTCATGCATAAAAAAAACCTTGAAACATGCAAAAAGGGATATTTCATTTCAAAGCATGAAATTTTCCAAGTTTAAACATCATATAAGAGATTAGAAGTCATAAGTCATAATCATGGACCACCTACGTCAACTTCATATTTAAAACCTTTGAACTCATATACAAGTTTATTGAGTAACCATAGTCATTATTCATGTTCTTATTATGGGAGATAAGCCTTAACTGACATGTGAGCTATAACACAATCACCCGGTGTTACCCAAACTAAAAAGGGTTGTTCTACTTGTCTACGTTACAACCATGAACTTCTAGCTTAAGTGGATTCACTAGCTATTCATCCTATGGGGTCACATATTTATGGGATAAGTAGATTGCTACTAGAAATCCGACCTCTACTAACTGGAGAGCTTCCATATCATGAGACCTCTTATAGAAACCCATCATCTACTAGTGGGAGAGCTTCCATCTCAATGTCAATATCCACTCGGTGCTAAGCATAATTCCCACAGAATACTTATTAACTCTTACTTAATTCACGATTCATGGAACGATGTACTTGACAACCAATCCAAGTTAGTTAATTAGGATAGCTCATTAGATCATGCGTGAGAAAGACTTTCAACCTTAGAATCATCATTTTGTGAGAAAAACTTTCATATCATGTTAAATATGAGTTCATTCAAATAACCTTTCAATCAGCCCACAACAACAACAATATGATCATTAACACTTCACTCTCAAAGCGTTGTTAAAGCATTTACATAAACATCAAAAAACATGCATAATCTCATACTTTACCTTCTTGATGTTTACAACTTACTTTCAATCAACACATCTCGAATCTAAGAATTAGACATGGATATCATTATAATACATATGATTCTATCACTTCATAAATCAATTAATAAAATTCACCTTTCATTAACAAAGATCCACATGATGATACCATATTAAGAAATATGGGGAATTCATGGCTTCTTGGAGATACATCATAAAAACCATAGGAAATCATCAATTCATACCTATAATAATATAATTCAAGCATTAGAATCAAGTCTGAAAGGAACCCATGGCTTTGGAATCAAACCCTAACAATTAGGGATTTCTATCTCTTGAAATTGAGGATTTTGAGAGGGCTCCATGTATGAAAGCTATCCATGGATGAAAACAACCATACCTTAATCACAATGCACAAAGAAATTATTATGTAAAATCATGCTCTTCAAACCCTAGCTTGAATCTCCTTCTTCTTCTTCTTTTTGAAGGTTCTAGAGAGAAATATTTGAGAGGAGAGCTTTTGGGGATTTTGATTTAGGTTTTGGGAAAATATAACTTTATTGGGTGAGTTTTTGACTTAAAATAGCTTGTATAGGTGTACTAGGACTAGGAAAAACGGCCTCTCACTTTGATCTAACTTAAACCGGAAAAGACTCATTTAACCCTCACTTTAAGCAAGGCTACCATGCACCACATGGGACACCACACCCCATTATGGTGCTCGTTGTCCCTTGACCACTGGCAATACTGCACCCTCCGACCCCTAACACCAAGGCATGACCACGCCACTCCCACGAGCCGCTAAAGGCTTCACTAGCCGTGAAGGGGCTCATGTGGAGGAGGCCAATTTTGGGCAGCTTGGGGGCTTACTGCCTCACCACCACGAGCTGTAAAGGCTCACGCGGTCATGGGCAATGCCATGGAAAATTTTGGGTAGCCTTGGCCTTTGCATCCTTGCCTTGGCTTGTTTCCCTCAAACTTAGCCCTAGTTAGTCTACTAGACTACGGGGTGTCATATCAGCTAGTTTAATCTTGTGTATGCAAATACTCGGAGGAATCCCTACAACATCGGTGATTGACAGACCATCCCAATACATTAATATGCCTCTTCCAAGTACAAACCATGACCTCTACTTTCTCTTCCGATCTGTCATTTGCAATAATTACCGTACTGTATTAATATCCCCCAAGAATACAGATGAGTGATAAGAAGGTAACACTTTCAACTCAAATTTTGGTGGCTCTTCATTGGATGGTTTAGCCGGAGGGCTTTCCTAAATTTTCAATCCAATGTCCAACTTCTTGGGGTTGGATAAAAATGTCCCTGAACCAACAAGAAGAGCTAGTACCTCGTGGAAATCACTAATCTCCTCTCCAGTATATTTGAGTAACACAACTGTTCAATATTCCCTACCACATACCATTTCACTCTCGTTGGCCAACACCTGATCGATCACGTCTACATGAGATGCCATATGCATATCATTGGGATACTTCATTGTTCAGTAGATCATTAAGTTTCCACTCTTAACTTAAACAATAGCCTTACCAATAGTGATAACGCTCAAATTATCCTCAAAACTTTAAAGTAAATAAGTGTTCATCGTTAATAAAAATATTAAATTAACAGTCGTGATTGAATCCCACATAGAGTGATATAGTGAAAGGATCCAATCAATAAATTTAGATTATAAATCAATTCATTTGAAGTAGTTAAGAACAATATGTGGATGATTCCACCAAATTTATGAAAAAGGGTTTTGATATAAAACATTGCAATTAAACTAAAACATAAGAAATTCGAACAATTAGGAATTAATCTAGTGGTGTAGGGATCTGAATTGATATCATATAGGGGTGATTTTATTGCTCAATAATACTAAACAAGCATGGATAGGCTGGGCCATCATCAGTGATACTAATCTTTTTTCGATCTCATAGAATCATCAATTGATAGAATCCCCTTTCGGTCACATCTATGTGATTCTAAACAAATCCATTACCTTATTGAATATCTTTTTCAAGCAGATTTTGGCAAATAGATCCAACCAATAATTTCTCTTTCAAGTATATCAGAGTCATCATACCTAAATTGCATGCATTAGACTTATTACCCATTCCAATTGATGTCTTTCGATCATCAACGAAAGATTTAAACTACGATTAAGGTAGAAACCTTAACCCATGAATTAACTTCATGCTCATTAATAAAATCAATTAATGAACAATAATAAAATAGAGGGAAAAAAATACCCCCTACATTAAATCAACAATGAACATCATAATTGCATCCCTAAAATTGTGGTTATAGCCACAAATCACAACAAGTAAAAAAATTAAACCTATCATGAGTGTAGCCATGGATGCGATGAAATAAACCAAAAATAATCAACACCCATTATGATTTCAAGTTCAAATTGTCAATTACAAGAGCAAAAGTTAAAACCCCAAACTAAGAATATTTCTTTAAGAGTTCAGAAAATTTTCTCACTAAAAATCATACAAGGTTAGGAATAAAAAATTTATTCTAAATTTTGATACAATTTCTCTCTCCAAAGGCTATTTATAGTTTCCTAAATATTGGCCTAAAATTCACCAACTTATCAAATTTGCGACGCTAGTCGGGCTCACAGGACTCCTTATCTTGACCTTCTCTTTCTTGAGGCTTAAGGATTTTGAACCTATATTTGTGAGCCCGTTTGAGTCTGCTTTTAACAGTTTGTGGATCTCTTAGTACCACCTTTGTTTGCCATTTAAGTGTTCATAATTCATCCAAGTCTTGTCACCTTCGGCGATGGTCATTCAGTTCATCATTCTCTTTCGGTAAGTCACTGTTTTGCTCATCATTTCACTGACCTGCCTTAAACATCTCTAATTGTGAGCACTTTCACTTTATGCAAGGTCAGGAAATTAGGGTGAACCGCCTTTCTAGTAAAGAGAATGCCAATGTGGAATCTACACTTCTTTCACTATTTTTGGCCATTCTTTCAAGTATAATCATTTCCTTGTCATTTAGCCTTCATAGCTATAAATCATAAAAATATCATCAAAATAGGACAAAATGAGGCAATGGGGACACTAATTTGCTTAACTAAAAAGGCCTTGAACGAGTGTAAATCGACCACTCATCAACACCCCCAACTTACGCTTTTGGTTGTGCTCAAGTGAATCAAGAGCACAATTATTTCAACAGGTTTGTCTACAATAGTTCTGAATGAGAGTTAAAATGCAAGTGCTACTACAAGACTACTCTAAATTACATGAAACACTCAATCATGATCAAGAAGCTTCAAATGATGACTTCCGGTATCAATTGAAGATTAAGCTTATTATAGCTTATTTTCACAAGCTAAGCTATGTTTCAACAAAGTCATTCAAGTACCCTCACATCAAGAAAAAATTCCATGCTATCACAAAGTAATTCAATAATGAATTAGGAATCAATACAACTCTCAGTCTTCAAAGGACAAATACATGCAAGCTTCATCCCATTGGTTTTCCCATTTTTCCAATCATCACACACCCTAATTTATGCAAACTCTCAAGGTTCTTTTAGGATTCTATTGGGTCTGAGGGTATAGTTATGGTCAATTTGGCTCAATTAATTCATCTTTCCAAAGCATTTTTGCAATTATCTTAAGCTCTTCTAAAGATCTTTCTATTTTCTTCAATTGGAGACTCGGACTTTGAATTGTCATATAGTTTATTAAATACCATTTTTTTATGTTTATGTTTTTGAATTTTCACTGATTACTTTTTTTATAAGGAGGGGTTCTTTTTTTTGTAACATACTTCAAAGTTGAGTCTCACTTTCTTTTCTTTACCTTCTAGTTGGCTTTCTTTCCTCCTTTATTTCCACACCCTAAACTTAGGCTTTTTGCCTAAAGATGGATATTCAAACAAGTCAATGATTCCAAAAGGATTTATGGGTGATAATTTATGGGAAATAGTGTTTATTGTAGGAGAAAATAAAAAATAACGTCTCAAACTATGAAGTGTTTATCTTAAGAGAGAATAAAAAAAATAACATAGAAAATAATAAAAAATAACGTCTCAAACAAGGAAGTGTTTATCCTAAGAGAAAATAAATAAAACAATCTTAGACTAGGAAGTGTTTATCCTAGGAGAAAAATAAAATAACAATCTCAGACTAGGAAGTGTTTATCCTAGTAGGAAATAAAAAATAACGGTCTCAGACTAGGATGTGTTTATCCTAGGAGAAGATAAAAATAATTATTTGTGTAACTATAAAAATTAAAATGGTGATAGGTTTTTATCGTAACTCTCTTATCCAGTTTGAACCTGTGAAACAATGTTTATTTCATCAAGAAAGCTTCCTATTTCAAAAAAAAATTGTGAGTTTTAAATTGGTGGTTGATTTGTGGCCTTGGCTTGGAAGATGATTGTTTCTTTTATTGCAATGTTGAACCATATCAGTTTGGGCAGACTATTTCCGTTTGCTAGTCAGCCCACCTCGTTAATCTTGAAAACATCTTCAGATTTGTTATATTGTTTCCACCTTCCAACAATAATTGAATCTTGTATTCATATAAATTCTCAAAGATTGTTAATTGTTGACAAATTACTATGCATATCATTATTTCTTAGATCATATCATGATTGATGTGCTGACCAAACTTTGTTTTGTGCAATTGAAGAGATGGTAGCATTTTGAATCCATTTTCCACTTTCTTAATGAAGACTAACTCAAGATCGAATTGAGCGACACAAAATAAGAAGAAATAATATTTGACCCGTTTGAGAAAAATAATTAAATAAAAATAAATGGACTCCATTGATAGTGGTGGTCAATTCTAATGATCATGACATGCATTTCAGATTAAATGGTCTGGTCTGTCTAATCAATCTAAACTTCATTTTCGTCAAACTCTCAACTTTGAAGTCATACTACTATAATTAAACTTTTGCACTAGATTTATGACTAACACTTGACTTGTGGTGCCTGGAAAGGTTTTCACTAACAAGTCTCTCTTTTTTATTATCTCTCACTCACTATCGTCTTATGGTGCCCTGAGAGTTTTCACCAATAAGATTCTCTCATTTTTCACTTTCTCTCAACTCAAATGATCTCTTATAGTGCTTTCGATGATTTTCATCTATAAGATTCCCTTCTTTTTCACTCTTTATGTGAGTGGCATGACATTTTTTCTAGTATGATAATCAACACTAAAATCTTGCTTAACTTGTCATTGTTAAAAATTGATCAGAAGGTCTTTATTTGGACTGTAACATGGCTTTTGGACAGGGTTACAAAGAAATGATCTGCATGAAAGCTCAAAGATACTATGGTAACACGATTAAGACTTGCAACTTTTGGAATCGGCTCTTTTTTTTCTTTTTTGTTTTTGCAAAAATAAAATAAAATAAAACAATAATAATAATTAATATTATTATAATTATCATTATTATTTGCCCCAGTTTTTGTGATGAGGACTTTTTAGACTTTTTTCTTGGTTGGACCGAACCTCAAAATAAGGCTGCCTAAGTATCTTGTCAAAGCAAGAATCAGGTGGAACGTAGTTCAGGAAGTTTGTTCTTTTGTTGTTATTGAATTTTCAACCTCTTTTCACTTTTTTTTCTTGACTCTTTTTTTTTGTGACTTCTTTTTTCTTTTCTTTTTTTTTGAATTTGTGATTCTTTTTTTTCTTTCTTTTTTGACTGTATTTTGATTCCAAAAGAGTCGTATGAAAGACAATAAAATTAAGGCTCAAAAGGGGTAGCAAAGGATTACACGGTGTTTGAATAGTAGAATGAAATGCATTGGTCATATCAATTATTACAAATGTCAAATACAAGCATGCCCTTTAAGATGTGAAATGAAAATCATACATTATCTCTTTGCAACGTATGCATTGATGGATATGTTTATCGTTTTTGTTCCATATTTGTCAGCTTGAAATCTCCATTTGAATAGTACCTTCTTGACAACAAACGACATACGTTAATTTAAACGAAATTTATTCTTTTAACCATTTTCGATACTAAAGGACGTATCAAGCTGTTTAAGTCCTTTATTCATTTCCTCATTTTTTTTTTACTTCTTTGGTGTATTGATTCCATGACTAGCTAGATATAACCTTAAGATCTGACCAAATCCTCTTGCATATCGTGTCACAAAAATTGAATTGAAAATAGATGCATATATGAACAGCCAAATAGAATGGATCAAAGTGACACAAGTCAAATATTATATTAAGGTAAAAGGACTTGGTAACAAGACAACAAACTAAATTTTAGGTTACAATTGTATAATAACCCAAACTATGCCAAGACTCAACAAACAAAAGCATAAGAGAAATGATAGAAAGGTCTGACTTACTAAAATAAAATAAAAAAGAATTGCATAGCAGAAATGATGATAAAAGAAACTATCCATACACTCTTTATAGAGAAAATAAGAGTGTCTCCCAATCACCAAGCTTGACTTCTTAGCCACTTCTTTGCACGTTAGCCTTCGTAAAAGCTCCACCAACTTCAATTATTGTTTCTTCAGAATTGAGAGAAATTTCATCACCCATCATCTCAATGAAGTGTACATCATTACGTGTTGGTAGAGGATTCTGAGTAACATTTGGGGGATTATCATTTTGGACCACAATCATCTTTGCTTGGATCATCTTTTCCACCTCACTTTTCAAAGTTCAACAATCTTCAGTACTATGCCCTAGGTCATCAGAATGGTATGCACATCGTGCTATAGGATTGAAACCTTTTGAACGTGGATCTGCAAAATTTTGAGGAATCGGCTCTATCATATTAAAATGTTTTAATTTCTCAAATAAATTCGTGTAAGACTCTCCAATTGGTGTGAAATTGTTCACAAGTTTTTGACCTCATTCAAATCCCTGTCTTGGACGGGAATTATAAGGTGTATGGAAATTTTGAGAAGAAGGGCAACTATTTTGATATGTTGACGCTCTCCATTGAGGATAGTTTGGTGGATATGCATATGGTTGTGCAGCATAGACTGCATATTGAGGTGGGACAATAGAGTATTGTGTGTCTTGCATGGGGAGATAGTGATGAAATTGAGGTGGTGCATATTGATAAACTAGATCTCTTGGACCTTTTTGTGTGTCAGACACAACATTTGCTACATCATCCTTCATTTTCTTTCCCCCAAGATTTCCTGATCCATTTTTAATCACCTGTGTGGTGGCTTTCAAGGCAGCTTGACTTACAATTTTTCCAGACTTGATGCCATTTTCCACCATTTCACCAATCTTAATAACTTTGGTGAATGTTTTTCCGACAACGGATAGTAAATAATGAAAGTAGTCTGATTCTTACATTTGGAGAAAAACATCAATCATTTCAGACTCTTTCATTGGTGGCTTAACCCTAGCATCTTGCTCCCTCCACTTAATATCATATTCACAAAAAATTTCAGTGGTCTTTTTCCTCATGTTGGCAAGTGAAGTACGATATGGACTATGTTAATGTTATATTGAAATTGTTGAACAAAACATCAATCCAAATCATCCCATGTATGTCAGTTAGAAGTATCTTGATCTATGAACCATTCTAAGGAAATTCCCATCAAATTTCCCGAAAATAGGCCATGAGCAATTCTTCTTTGCTTCTAGCCCCTCTCAATTGATTACAATATATCTTTAAATGAGCTAAAGGATCTCCATGTACATCATATTTCTCGAACTTTGGAGTTTTAAAACCGATGGGTAGATTAACGTGGGGAAACATGCACAAATCATTGAATGAGACAATTTTGTGACCTCCCAATCCTTGCATATCTCTTACACTCTATTCCAAACTCTTCATTTTTCTAGCCATTTCTTCGTGTTCCTCGTTCTTCACAGATTTTTCAGCTTCAACAGGGGAACTATACTGATGAGTGTAAAGATAAGAGCCTGGAATTTTCAAAGTCACTTCAGGGGTATAATCTCGATCATATTGAACTTTAGGTAGAGGATCACTGTTGGATTTTGGCTCCATTATAGGATGCAGGACGCTATTAGTCAGCACAGTTGCCACGAAAAATGAATTACTCATCATAGGAGTACTCAAAGGGGGCACCGTAGAAGTTTCAGCTACGTTTGATGTGTTAGCTTAGGGACTGAATTTAGGTGGATAAATTGGATCACTTATCGATACTTGGATAGGGGGTGACATATTTGTATTTTGGTAGTCATGGATTGAAGACGGTGGAGCTTGTCCACTCATCCAAGCTTCGTACATCTCCGCTACTTACAGTCTTAGTATCCTTACCTTTTCGGTTGACACTATTTCGTGTGACATCCTCTGGTTCTGGACCTCATCATTGTCCGACTCATCTTCGTCTTTCTGAGTCATTTCCTTTTTCCCTTTTGACCTTGTATTGTAGGGATGAGATGCTAGCTTAACCACAAACCAACCACCTTAATTTAACTGTGCATGGACGATAAAGTTTGTAAGGGTTAGACATTTCTTAATTATTAGTTTTTTTTAGAAAATGATTTGATAATGCATTGATCAAATCCATAACATGCTTGAGAACATGAATAAGTTCATTGTATATTTTTTCTAAAACTCAATAACTATGTTTTTCTTAGAGCTTTGAGATAAAATCCTTTAGTTTTCTTTTGAATTATTAAAAGAAAATTAAGAAAAACTTGCTTTTGATAAAGATTAAAGCTTCTTGTTTTGTTTTTGAATTTTTGAAAAAAGGTTTTTTATTTTTATTGTTGAATAAAGATTACCGAACCCAAAGAGGATTGCCTACGTATCTCATTGGGGTGAAAATCAGGTGTGCGTAGTTCGTCCAGATTTGATAGTAAGAAAAATAAAACTTCCAGATATTAAAACTTTTTTTTTTGACAAATACAATTTTTCAAAGTGTTATGAAAGACAAATATTTTGAATTTTTCTTTTATAAAACTTTAAAAGAAAATCCAAAAAATAATAAATTATTATTCTTTTCATTAAATAATGCAAGTATTGTTACTTTATTTTACAGAAATGTATAATAACTTCTAAAAGAAAGAATTTTTTTCGTGTTTACACCTTTTTTTATAAGAGCAAAAGATAACTTTTTTCCCATTACATTAATCACACTAAAATGAATCAACTTATAGAAACATTATAACTAAATGCAGTTTCATGTAGCACATAAACTGAGCTAAATGGTCAAGTAAGAGAGGGATACTTGTCCTAACTGGACTCAACTCTTGTTCTGAGACCCACTAAGTCAAATGCAAATAAGTGGAGCTTACTCATGATAATTATTTATGTGTTTCAGGTTTATTAGGGTTAAACTTAAAGTGATTGGTGTCTAGACTAGCTAACCTGAGTGGATAACTCAAGCCAGGGAGGGGCAACTTATCGGTAGCAACACTTTTTTGACTTTGTTGCTGTTCCAACCCCGTCTAACTAATGCTACTAAAATCCTTCACCAGGTGTCAAAACACTCTAGCTTTATCTCAATATAAAGTAGGATGCATAACTGGATTTATGTGATCATGTGTGAAATGTGTTCAGAGACTTAGAATGGTTGTGCAAAAAAAAGAAAGAAAATTTAATACAATTCAATAATATAAAGCGATAAATGAGTAGCAAGTAGTATATTAGGTCATCAAACACAATATATCAAATAAAATAAAATAATAAAATAATAAAATAAAAGATCTCCATGTCCGTCATATTTCTCGAACTTTGGAGTTTTAAAATCGATGGGTAGATGAACGTGGGGAAGCATGGACAAATCATTGAATGAGACAATTTTTGTGACCTCCCAATCCTTGCATATCTCTTACACATATCTCTTACACTCTGTTCCAAACTCTTCATTTTTCTAGCCATTTCTTTGTGTTCCTCGTTCTTCACAGCTTTTTCAGCTGCAATAGGGGAACTATACTGATGAGTGTAAAGGTAAGAGCCTGGAATTTTGAAAGTCACATCAGGGGTATAATCTCGATCATATTGAAATTTACGTAGAGGATCACTGTTGGACTTTTGCTCCATTATAGGATGCAGGATGCTATTAGTCGGCACAGTTGGCATGAAAAATGCATTACTCATCATAGGTGTACTCAAAGGGCGCATCGTAGAAGTTTTAGCTACATATGATGTGTTAGCTTAGGGACTGAATTTAGGTGGATAAATTGGATCACTTATCGATACTTGGATAGGGGGTGACATATTTGTATTTAGGTAGTCACAGATTGATGACGGTGGAGCTTGTCCACTTATCCAAGCTTCGTACATCTCCGCCATTTACAGTCTTAGTATCCTTACCTTTTCGGTTAACATTGTTTCTTGTGACATCCTCTGGTTCTGGACCTCATCATTGTCCGACTCATTTCCGTCTTTCTGAGTCATTTTCTTTATCCATTTTGACCTTGTATTATAGGGATGAGATGCTAGCTTAAACACAAACCAACCACCTTAATTTAACTGTGTGCATGGACGATAAAGTTTGTAAGGGTTAGACATTTCTTAATTATTAGTTTTTTTTAGAAAATGATTTGATAATGCATTGATCAAATCCATAACATGCTTGAGAACATGAATAAGTTCATTGTATATTTTTTCTAAAACTCAATAACTATGTTTTTCTTAGAGCTTTGAGATAAAATCCTTTAGTTTTCTTTTGAATTATTAAAAGAAAATTAAGAAAAACTTGCTTTTGATAAAGATTAAAGCTTCTTGTTTTGTTTTTGAATTTTTGAAAAAGGGGTTTTATTTTTATTTTTGAATAAAGATCACCGAACCCAAAGAGGGTTGCCTACGTATCTCATTGGGGTAAAAAATCAGGTGTGCGTAGTTCATCCAGATTTGATAGTAAGAAAAAAAAAATTCCAGATATTAAAACATTTTTTTTGACAAATGCATTTTTCAAAGTATTATGAAAGACAATTATTTTGAAATTTTCTTTTATAAAACTTTACAAAAAAAATTTAAAAAATAATAAATTATTATTCTTTACATTAAATAATGCAAAGATTGTTATTTTATTTTACAGAAATGTATAATAACTTCTAAAAGAAAGAACTTTTTTCGTGTTTACCCCCTTTTTTTTTATAAGATCAAAAGATAACTTTTTTTTTCATTACATTAATCACACTAAAATGAGTCAACTTATAGAAACTTTATAACTGAATGCAGTTTCATGTAGCACATAAAATGAGCTAAATGGTCAAGTAAGAGAGGGATACTTGTCCTATATGGACTCAACTCTTGTTCTGAGTCCCTCTAAGTCAAATGCAAATAAGTGGAGCTTACTCATGATAATTATTTCTGTGTTTCAGGTTTATTAGGGTTAAACTTGAAGTGATTGGTGTCTATACTAGCTTACCCGAGTGGACAACTAGAGCCAGGGAGGGGCAACTTATCGGTAGCAACACTTTTTTGACTTTGTTGCTGTTCCAATCCCGTCTAACTTATGCTACTAAAATCCTTCACCAGGTGTCAAAACACTCTATCTTTATCTCAATATAAAGTAGGATGCATAACTGGATTCATGTGATCATGTGTGAAGTGTGTTCAGAGACTTAGAATGGTTGTGCGAAAAAAAGAAAGACAATATAATACAATTCAATAATATAAAGCGATAAATGAGTAGCAAGTAGTATATTAGGTCATCAAACACAATATATCGAATAAAATAAAGTAAAAGTCAATATAACAAATCTTGAATTCTGGTTATTCCCCAGCGGAGTCGCAAGAGATGTCACACTGCTTTTTCGCATGATGGCGGATGGGTTTTTCCAATTTAAGTGATGTTATTGATTAGGGGATTATTTTTTCATTTTTTCAAAGTCGTCACTTGGAATTGAGTTATGGTGTTCCAAGTCACCTTTTCTTTTTTGATTCCTAACCAAAAGAAAATGACTCTTTAAGATGGCCTGGGAACTAGAAATTCAGGTAAGGAATTCTATTGACCGAGGAGAATGTATTACACATCCCTCGAGTCCCGTGGTTCTAGCATGATCGCTTTTATTAACTTATACTTATTTTAAAATATTTTTTATATATATTATTTCAGGCCATGACTTGTTCGCATTTTTATTGATAAACTTTTATTTGGTCTCAACCTTGATGTATAACCGCATTCTTGGTCTTGACATTTAGAGGCTTAACTTCCTTCTTCGCATCACACATAATAATGTTGTCTATGAGTCTCTATTTAAAACTAATAAAAGTCGATTATAATATTGGACAAGGTGCGTCACCGCATCCTTGAGTTTATTAATTTTTTTAGTGTCTCGAAAAAATGTGTAACCACATTCTTAATCAAAACAAACACTGTTAATGTGTCTAAAAGTCCATCTAACATTAAGAGAAAATATTTTAATGTTTACCTACCCAAAGTGTTACTCAACTAAAACCAGTGATCTAGATCGATTTCATTAGAAATAATTCTATCAATCAATAATAAAAGAAAACCTTAGTAAAATAGTAAACAGAGCATCCAAAAGCTATGTATATCGTGTTGACCAATATTTCCTTAATTCTTATTAATTAAACCCCATACCTCTTCTAATTAGTAAATAAAATTTGTTACCCAATTTTAAACAAATTGGTTTCAAAGTGGCTCACTTATTGAGTAATTACTCTAATTTAATTATCTAATGTAGTGATCTACTAATTCTTGTTCTCGCTAACATTTATATTTGAGAAGCCAAATGTGGATTACAATATATCAGAAGGGTTGCAAAAAATTGAAATCAACACAATGTTAATATGACATGAACTCATTGAAATAATATAAATTTTAATTATCCATTTAGATAAACAACTTGGTTGTATTAACTAACATATGAAACTATTTAAATAATTTTTTCCATGCTTTGATTCACAAATAAATATATTAAAAATGAATAAAAAGAAACAAAACATGAATTTGTGTGATAAAATAGGCGCAAGAACGATATCACCAGATACTCGACATAGAGATCAAAATACGATACTATATGAAACTTATTCTAAATTTAAAGATACAACATGTTTAACATATTTCAATATTATAATGGAAAAGTTAAACAAACATAAAATTTGAGCAAATTCATAAAATTGGAATTAAGTATTATATAATCATGAAAATCAAAATAAAATAAATGTGAAAGGGTACCTCTTGCAAAAATCAAATTACGAAAAGAAAGCAATCATAATAGGATACCACGACAACAAACCTCAAACTCAACCTTTGTTTGTGAGTGAAAAAAATAGAATAAAAAAAATAATAAAAAATATATATATATATATATATATATATATATATATATATATATATATATATATATAATGTGAGGGTGATCTTGATTTTCTTTTTCGTGCAGATGGGTATATGTATTTTATTTTTTTTGTAATATCCCCGGAGACTTTTTATTTGTGTTGTGTATGTATAATATAGTAGTATGTAGTGGAGTGTGGGTGGTGATGTGTGTGTTGTTTTTTCTGATCTCTCTTCCTTTTTTTTTTCTCCCTTTTCTGTGCGTTTTTGTGTATTACTTTTTTCGTTTTTTCTCCTTTTTTACTACTTTTTTGTGTATTGCTGTTGATATAGTAGTGTCGTGTGTAGGTATATAGTGGTGATGTACGTGTGTGTGGGGAGTGTTTTAGTGGGGTGTGTATTGGGTGAGTGGGATAATGGGAAGATGTGAATAGGGGTAATGGTAAGTTTTTTTTTTCAATTAAATATAATAAATATTAGCTAATAAAAATATAAGAATAAATGAATTGCTATTCTAAATTATAATTAGGAAATACTAGCTTATTATTAAATCTAAATTAAAAGAAAACATATATTTTTGTTATTTTCAAATCTTTTAAATAAACTTACTAAAATAAGACAAAAATCAAAATATCTAACTTGGACATAAAAGAAATATTTAAGGAATAAAAATAGTATAAAATTTTATGTTCGGTCAAAAATTATGTGTCTACATTGGGCGTATCCGACTTGATAGCAAAAGAATGTAGTACGGGTATGCTTAAGAATGATATGAATATTGATTGCCTTGTGATCCATGCTCAATGGGTTGAAAGGGACAAACTTGAAAAGAGGTCTAGAGGAACAAAGAGGTATAAATTTGATAATGATAACTCCCTTCAAGAAAGATCTTATGGTCAAAGCTATTCCAAGAATCCCCTTAAGTTTAACCAAAAGATGGTGTCTACCCCAAAATCTCAAGGAGTGAGTGGTAGTGGATCTTATGTGATTAGGCCTTCTTGTGCTAGGTGTTGTAAAAGGCATGATGGTAAGTGTCTAGCTGACACGAAGGGTTGTTATGGTTGTGGTGGAAGTGACCACAAGATGAGATATTTCCCAATACTCATGGCTAGGGAAAGAGAGAAGAAGAAAATTAGGTTTGATGCTCTTCAAGTTAGAGGTGAACAAGAGTGTCCTCCTAATGTTGCTCCCGGTATGTGTTTTATGCTTTCTTCTATTCTAGTAGTACTTGTCTTTTGTGCCTTGATAAATTTGACATGATGAACTTTTATGTTGTCCTTAGTATAAATGGGTTTAATTTTGGTTATATGTGTTTGTTGGTAGAACCCAACGTAGCCATAATGAGTTTTATGATGTGTTGGAGGATTTGATGAATAGTGGTGTTTAAGTGATGCCTAGAGATGTTGATTGAATAGACTCCTTTAAAGGAGGATAGAAGTGTAAATTCTCCATAGTTTAGAATCACCTTATGTGAGAGATGTAAAAGTTGAGTGATAACTTGATCCGAACTTAGAAATACAAGAAATGTGCTTAGATAGCAAGGTCGTTGAGTGTTCTAGATAGTTATGATTTGGACTGGCTTGAAATTCTCACCTTATGAGGTGTAGTGAGCTTGAAATGTTTAGTCCTGGTTTGGTAGGCTTTTATGAGACTTTGAGTGGTGTTGGTAAGGTTGCTTGTGAGCAAGAGTCCTTAAATAAGAACTGCTCAAATTTTGAAGTACCAATTGGTATCTTAGACCGGCAAGTTAAGAAATAAAGGAGTAAGAAAGTGCTTCCATGAAAATGTTGAGGAGTGGTATTTTAGTAAGAGTTTTAGTTGAAAGTGCTTATTTGGGAAGCAAAGGGCTAATGAGATATCCCAATATCCTTATGTTCCCTTCTATTCCTCCTCTAGCTTAAGGTGATAAGTCCTCCTTGACTCATTTCATGATTGTGGAGTCTTGGATGTTTCATGTGTCCTATGATTTTCTTGTCCCATAGGGTTACTCTTATTAACCTTAGTGGGGTTTGGGTACATTATTGATAGACCTCTATTGTTTTTAGAACCCGGTAAGGTTATAATGAGTCTTTGTAATGCTTTGAGTTATTTTGAAAGGGCTAGTATTTAAGGTTTTAGTAAAGGGGCTTACTCCCAAGGGGGAGATCATGTGCTTATATAGTAAAGTTGTTTGGAAGTCCCGATATCTTCATCCCTTTCTTCTATTCCTATCCTAGCTTGGGACCAAGAGTTTCTTTTTGGGCTTGTTTATGTCCAAGAGTCATGAGTGTTTTAGAAATTTCCATGACCTCCTCATGTAATGCATGTTTTTGAAAGATTCTTGTTTGCTATAAAATGGGTTTTCATGATTTACATGTTCCTCATGTTGTTGTCCATTTTAGAATGGTGATGGCATATTTGACTTCATGAGATGATTTGATGAACATTCTTTGGAAAAAGTAATTCCTCCTATGATTATGTGATTGAAGATGTTTAGATGAGTTTGTATAGGCTCACTCCCAAGGGGGAGATGGTTTGCCTAGTTAGAATGTTGTTATGTGCTTATATGTTGCCATGACTTCCTTATATGATACATGCTCATGAAAACTTGTGTTTTGAAAGAAAATGAGTTCAAGTGAATTGTTTTCCTCATGTTGTAGTGCTTTAAGTAAGAGTTTCCTATTGTGCTTCATGAGAAGGATATATGAGCATGCTTTAATTAGGAGTTAAGAAATTTCTCCTTGAATAAAATGCTATGTTTTGAGAAGTCATTGCATATGAGCTCTATGAGAGTATATTGAGTATATTCTGACTAGGAGAGGGTAATTCCTCCTTGAACATGACAAGTTATGAGAATCTCATGCATAAATGGGTTGTTAGACATAGTTCATACTTCCTTGTGTTGCATTGAGTATATTGAGATGGAGTGATGTTTCCTCCTTGTTTATGTGCATTTAAATGTTTCATGCATGATGGGCTTCTAGTCATGAGTCTTTAATTCCTTTAAAGTGTTCAAGTGTCATTCGTGGACGAATGTTCCTAAGAGGCAGATAATGTAATAACCTAGAAATCTAATATATGGAACTAGAGCTTTATGAGTGTGTCGTTGAGTTTGATGTGGGGTCTTATGTTGTAAATCGAGTTCCCGAGCTTAGAATGGGGGTTATAAGGGTTAAACGTTAAGGTACAACTCCCCAAGTACCAACCAAGGGTCCTTGAGAAGGACCCTAACAAGTTCACCTAAAATTGCCTAAAAGGGGCCACCCACGAATGGGAATCTACGGACAGTAGATGGACCCATGCCCCATGGGAAGGGGTCATAGGTCAAGGCCCCATTTGAGGAGCTGTATACCTGACTTACGAACCAGCAGCACGACCCATAGGTCCACTCAAGATCCGTGAGTGGTGGGTGTGAGTCGTGGCCTGCAGTTCTGTTATGCCTCGGCCAAATCAAGGGGAATTTAAGTAATTCATTTTTAATTGGTTTTAAGTAGGGGTGGTTTAATATAGTATTTATACATATAATAAAGTATTTAAAGACATAAAACACCCTATTAACTCATTAAATCTCAAGACCCTAAATTATAACGACCCATCCTCTCCAATATTTCTCTCTAAGACTCCATTGAAGAACAAGGAAAGAAATCAAGTTAGAGCTTCAAGAAGGGAGCTTTTCAATATGAATTTGGTTGGATTCTACACCTAAGGTATCGGAGTCTTCATCCTTGATCAAGTTTCATTCAAGGAGCCCTCTCAAAAGATGTTTGCAAGTTTCCAATTTCCCCAAACCTAGGGTTTTGAATCTATGACATGGGTCTCCTTCCAAAACGTTTTCAATTGATTAATTATGGTTTATTACAGTTGATTATGATGAATTAATATTGGATTGATGGATTATTGTTGTTTCATGATGAACTCCCCTTAGACCTATGATTTCCCCTAATTTACTAAATTGACTTCATGATGTGGGAATTGTTGAATATTGGCCCAATTATGTGATTAATGGTTGTTCTTGGTGTAATTACATGATTCTAGTATAATCAAACATGTATCCTTGATTAACCTAAGGGTCTATGATGAAATTGATATAGTCTAGTATTATATCATGAAAGTGGCAAATTGAGGGTTTAAATGTGATCCTCCAAGAATGATGAACTTCTTTATGTAATGCCTTGGATTAGATGACCTAGACATGGATCGCTTAAGGGTAAAGCTTCAAGACAAGAATTGATTTGATTAGGGATTATATGAGGGATCATGGTTGTGTAGTATTGAGATTGAGTTTATGTGTCTCCTATATGGATATAATTGATCAAGAATAAGGCATGCTATGAGGTTACCTTGAGAACTAGGTATACATGATGAACATATGAGGTATTACTTAAGAGTAAGGCTTGTAAAATGAAGATGAATCCTAGGGCTTTAAAGGGTAAAAGCTAAAATGAATAAACAAGGGATGTCAAGGCTTTAAGAAAGGAGCTATTATGTATGTTGAGTTGCATATGGCATTATTGTGAAAAGACTTCACCCACATGACCTACAATATGATTACATGAGTTTATGCATGAAGTAAAGGATCTACTTGAGTCATGATTCTATCCATGTCTAATATAGTGAATGCTATATGTGTTGACTTAACATGATCTTTGGTCCTTGAATGCAAAATATGAAAAGTATGTATGATTATGATATTATGTACATGTTTATGGATACTTTGAGAGTAAAGTGTCTATAATGATAATGTTGTTGTGTCATCGGAAGGACAATCACACACACACACCCATGCATTAACATGACTAAGATATGACTAAGATGTTGAAGGTATTATTGAATCTTGATTTTCTCCTTATCTAATGTGCTAATTCTAGATGTTTGGGTTGAGTTGGTTCATAGCCCTTGAAGGGCATACTATGAAGGTTTGTACATGCTGACAAGAACTGTGTATGAACTCATGATTCACTTAGAAAGTGAAGATCCTATGACTATTGTGTAATTGTGGTAGTTGTTGCAAGGTCATTCTCCCCTTACCCTTACACATGACTATGCATGAATTGTCTAGGACTATGATAATGTTGTTGTGTTGATTGAAAGGTTATTCTCATCAACACTATGAACATGATGTGAAAGGTTTACTCACATATTAATGATTCTAAGGTTGAAAGGCTATTCTCACCTAATGAATCTATGAGCTATATCATGATGTTGTATTGGATTGAGTGTTAAGTCACCCTTCCATAAACATGAACTTAATTAAAGACTTAACATGAACTTAAAGGGAATTATGCTTAGCACCTAGTGGATATGAAAATGAGATGGAAGCTTTTACGCCAGTCAGTTCAGCTTCCCAAAACATGTTATCTCATGAGATGGAAACCTTCTATGTCAATCAGTCTGGGTTTCTAGTAGCAACTCCTTATCCCATAACTATGTGCCCATATATGTTCTTAGCTAGTGGATCCACCTAAAAGCTTAACATGTTAGTTCTACCTTAGGCAAGTAGGACACCACTTTTTGGTGTGGGACATGACACCAGATTTGATGTAGCTCACATGGTCTATGTCGGTTAAGGTTATTTCCCTACATGAGCAAGAACATGAGCCATGACATGATCAAGAACAAGAATATGAACTATGAACAAGAACATGGGTTATGTACTATGGTTCATTAAGAGGTTCTACTTAGTATGAATGGGGGTATGAGACTTCATTCATGCATTGGACAGGTAAGCTTTGAGAGTGGGCATGATAGGTTTCCCTTATGAAATGATGATTATGAATTAATGCATGCTTTATTATGAATTATGATCATGAACAAGAATATGAAGATGGAATATACTTATGACTTCTTAATGAGCTTTACTTAGTGTGAGTGGGGGTATGGGACTACATTTATACATTGTACAAGTAGACTTGTAAGGGGGTTGTGGTGTGGTTTCCTTATGCTATGAAGATATATGAACTTATGTATGAATGATATGGATTATTTCTATAAGTGAATTTACTTATTAATAGATATGAATATGAATGTCTCCTTGTCTATGAGTATTGGCTATGGATAAGGTCAAGGTATGTTATGCATGATCATGGTGGCCTAGAAGTAATACTTAGCGTAGATAGGATTATGGGATCCTATCTATGTATTGCACAAATATGATATGATATGTGAACTATGCCTTGTGAAGATTGGAGTATACATTATGTTGTGTTGGAGACTATGATTGTGATTATGATGATATCCTTTATGCTATGATGAAATGTGCATGGTTTGTCTTATGAGCTACATTCTCCAACTATTTCAAATATGATGTTCAAAAGTGGCATATAGCATGATTTCAAATAAAATGTCCCTTTTATGCATATTTTAAGGAATTTTATGCATGGATTCCATACTTGGTACATCTTGTGCTAACCCCATCTTTCTACATTTTTTTATAAGTGTAGGGTTTGGAGATATTGGATTCCATCCTTGTGGCTAGGACCATAGTAGATCAAGAAGAAGAAGATTGGTGAGTCCTCATAGTATTCGAGGGCTTGACCATATGTCCTTTATGCCTTTCTCTTATGTTTGAGACTTATGTAAGGGCTATGTCCCTAAGATTGTATCCAAGAGTTTTATTCCAAGTATTATATATGGTTTGAGACATAGTGTTATAGATTCTCTCTCATTTAATAAAAGACTTCTATTGTAAAGAAAATTTTAAATTCCACACTATTTTCCTATGCTCTTATGTTCAAGATATGCTATGAGCCTTGTATGAGACCCCTTTGGGGTCTAGTACCCCTGGGTCGTGACATAACAGTACTATCGAAAAGCTAGATTTAGTAGTTGTGATTGCAGATTACCCTTAAGAACACTTGAATTAGACCCAATGGTTCCCACATTCAGCCACACATAATCAATACATGACCTCGACGATTAGAGGAATATTAATATTGCCGGACAACCATAAATACGCATGGTAGCTCTTCCATAATTTCTCATAAGCAAGGTGGTACATCTAGAACCACTAGAATACCTTAACAACTCCAAGACAACATCAAATATGTCATTTGAAATAACCAAGTTTTCCTAATCATCCCACTAAACCAAGAGAATATCGCAGGATCGGTACACCTGATCCACTACTAGGGATCCACCCACCAAAGTGAAAACACACGTGAGCATAGCTAGCGACTCATGCTCACAACAATGTACAAATTGAAATAGATGGTCATATAAGAATTTATCGAATAACACTAAACGTTTTCCTCTGAAGAGTCGATACCAACCATTTCCATTCACTTGACTCCACATACTTTCACCTCCTTCCACTAAAGTCCACACTCTCAATACTAACAACCATCATGAACACTCCGACCATTTACCTTACTCTAAACTAATACTTTTTAAATGAAAACCTTTCTTAGATACTTTAACAATCAAAAGTCATAAACTTTACGACTCAAACAAAGTATAAATCCTTTCAAAGGTTCAATACCTGATACAATTGATCATTTCTCAACTTACAAATTCCTACCTTGACAAAATATATCACCACGAATGTAAACTTACAATGAAATATTTTAATTGTAAATTCAAATGTATAACACAAACCTCTTATCTATCAATATTAGCTTATATCAACATTATCTTGAAGATTTTTATGAATTCATGGATATTCGTTTATTATTGATCTCATATCCATCGATCTTACAATATCTTTCGCTAAAGATTCAATCGTACCCATTGCTACACTCAAAAACAAAAACAAAGCACTTATCATCAAACTCGAGTTGATGTCTGTACACTCCTTGCTCAAGTATTTTCCAATAGTTTTTAACTAATTTGATGGACATGTGGCACTATTACCATAGCCACAACAAAATGAATGAAATCACGCATCTCTGAACGCAATTATCTTCCCCTCTAAAGATATCTCTTTAGCCTTTGCAATCAAATAAAATTTCTTGCTCTCGCCTCTCTCAAAAGGTTGTACTACATCCCACTATTTTTCCTTCATTATGACTCTAGCTCTTTTAAATTCTATTTGAGTGGTATCCCGTCATCTCTTAAAACTTCCCATATAACCACGTTACACATCAAATCTTACAAAACCACAACCTTAGATACTCGCAAGTCGTAATTACTATACAAAATTCGCTTAACCAACAATCTTATTATAGAGATGCATCCCATCACAATCTATTACGAACTCTTATTACAATTATGCTCTGTTAACCCTTGCTAACACTAAGAAGTCAACCTTTTCATCGACATGGCACATCAAACTTGGTATACCCATCAAATTCAAAGAACTAACCCAATTTTATGCGCCCTTTCTTACTAAAATATTCAATGGCCTTCACCCATGTATACTCAATGTGACTTTCTTTATCCATAAGCTTGTCATTCTAGTATCAATCCACTCCTTTATCGCTTAAGATAAAATCATTAGTCCTCATACCACCATCCTTCTTCTTAACAACAAGACAGGAGCACCCCACGGGGAAGCACTAGGATGAATGAACCCTTTACCAAAAAGTTTCTGGATTTGAGCCTTAATCTCTCTCAATTCTATAGGAGTCATGTGATATGGAGGGATAGAGATGGGGCGAGTGCCAGTTTCCAAGTCAATGCAGAAATCTATATCTCTATTAGGAGGCATATCAGAAAAATTAGTAGGAAACACTTCTCTAAATTCTGACACAACAGGAAATAAAATCAACAGAGAGGGACTCAACCTCAACATCCTGAATATGAGCTAAATAAGCCAACCAACCCTGCCCCACCAGTTTACTAGCGCACACAAAAGATATGATCTTAGAAGGCTAAGGCTTGTACACCCCTTCCCACTACAACCTTTCTCTACCCGAGATCTCTAAAGTTATGATGTGAGGCCAAAATACATATTTTTAATCATTATTTGTCTCACATTTATTATTTATTTTTGTCCTTTTTGAGCATGAAGTTCATGAATTGTGGTAAATAGTATATTTTATTTGTGCGTTTAACTTGGTTGAAAAATGAAGAAGTTTGAAGCTAAAACGAATTAAAGATGGAAGGTTGAAGAAGGAAATCAAACAGACAGCTTAATGAATTAAATTTAATATAATCATATATAAATATATAAGGTGCATATTTGCTTCAAATAGCGTATTGGTAAAGGAAACTTCCACGTGGTAATTGATGAAGCCAATCAAAGTTGGAATTGGAATTGGAAGCTACCATATGGCAGCCACTGAAGGCCCCTCAAATAATTTTGAGGGTTCTTTTATTCTTCTTATTTAAGTTAGACATTATTGTTAACTTTTAGTTCTTGATATTTTCTTGGGAATTAACTTGCAAACTTTAGCAATTTGATTTTCCAATTTCGGTTTATAAAGATTCTCGCTTTAAGTTTCAATTGGAGATTACAGGTTTTCTCTACTCATTATCTAAGTTCATGAATTCTTCTTCTAAAAATATGAAGTGTGTTCTTGCTAGCATGAGTAACTAAGTCCACAACTAGGGTTGTGGGAACCATGAGCACTTAATAATGTATGAATAGTAACTAAGTAATTCTTGAATAGTGTTGTTCCATGCTTTGATAAATCTTTCGTTTAGAAGTCTTTTTAACGGTGGCCAACGTTAGAACTCGCCTTTTTGCTACTAGCCGCACCAAGAAGGTAGTTAAAAATAAAATAATTATCAACATAGATTTAGTGTTATACTATCTAATAGTCTAATGTCAATTAGTGCGAGGGTGAAAACTAAGGCATACATTGATGTGATGTGTAATATGAGGTAAAGGTAAGGGTTAGTAAATTATACACACGTAGCCAGATCAAGTTGCGGGGTTAAATTCTCTATTTGGCGGACCAAACACTTAGGGATACATAACTTACCACTTTGCATGTGATACACTAGGAAAGTATTACTATTACTAGGATTACCGCGTTATTAGCTTATGAGTAACACATACACCCTAGTTTTTCTCTCTTATTGATAACAACTAAATTTCTAATCTTGCTCAGTTGTCCTCTAAACTACAATAGGTTATTTGTTACACAAATCCCCCCCCCCCCCACCTTTACTTACTTGTGCCAGAAATAAGTTGACTAAACGAATATAATTGTGAGTTAAGTTTATGTCTAAGCCATATTCCTCGTGGGATCGACCCCAACCTAATAGTTGGGTTCTTTATTTGACAACGATCGCTTATACTTCTTTAGGGAGGTGTAATTTGAGCCCGGGGAATAAGGCTTTTAGGTTAAACTAACTACATTATTGAACTTTAGTCAATTATTTTCCAATTTTACGTTTTTTGTTATTTTTTATTTTGTACAAGTTTGAACTCTAGTGTATGCCAAGTACATGGAATCGAGGCGAACCCTTGACCCCCTACGATTCTGAACTAAGAAAGACTTTGAGAAAAATGGCAAATCTAAGGATACACAATAATTCAATCAGAGAGGGTTAAGGAGATGGAACCGAGTAACTAAGGTGTCTGCATCGTGATGCGACATTAAATTAAGCACTTATTAGGAGGCAACCCAATTAGTAGTGTAATTTCTTATTTTATTTTATTAGTGTCATTTTTTTTTCTTTTGGTCTTTTTTTTTTTTGCAGATTAGGGGAAGTCTGAGTACCCAAAAAAAAATCGAAGCAGAGGAGCATGTTTGAGCTTAAATGTGAGGTGACGTCCCTTGATGAAAATAAAGAGAACATGCTACTAGCTAGGCCTAAAGGCCTTAGGGAGTTTTCTTAACCCTTGTTTTAAACTTTAATTAATGTTTTGGGGACATAGCATATTTTTAAGTGTGGGGTGGAGGAATGAATACCTAGGTTTTACTTTTTCTTTAGGATGGGTTCCTTGACTTTTAGTTTCGGTGCTTTTCCTAAGGATAGTCCCTTTGAACCGAGTGCCTTTTTTGTTAGGAATAAATTTTCTTTTAATTTTATTTAGAGAAAAGAAAAGACCCTTTTTGAGTGATGTGATACTTGCTATTTAGGCATAATTTTTGAGTAGTACTTTCTTTTGAATGCTTGATTGGTAGTGAAATTGCAAACTCTTTGAAATCTAGGTTCATAGTTGTGACTTTGTATATAGCTTATTTTATTTTGTAGTTTGTTATGATCCTGTCTCTCTTAGAAGTGGAATTTATTCATCTTTATTGATACTTGTGCCATGTGTGGTGAAAATTTATGTTTTCTTGCCCTGTATGTTATTGAAGCGAAATAAAAAGTATTACCGTGTTTAGGAGATGAAAATAGGTTTTCTTTGATTTGTCTGGTAAATTTTAGTCTTTTCAGCTATTATATCATTAGTTAACACATTTGAGCCTTTTAGCCTATATTTTTCATGTAAACCACATGATCGAGCCGAATCCCTTTTTATTTTTACCATAATTCTATTTGATCCAAAAAGAAATCCTTAATGCAGTACGTTGAGAAAAAAAAAGTTGAAAACATTTGTAGTAGAAAAAAAAAGGGTGAAAATGCTTGATGTGTGAAGAATGAAGAAAAGTGTGAAAACTCTGTTTTGGCCTTGGTCCCTTGTGGATATTGTGCACCTCAACCAATCTTTAAAAACATAAGTTGAGGGTGACTAATTTAGAAGTATGCTTAAAACGTTGGCTCTGGTCCTACCAAGAATATTGTGTACCTCACTTGAATTGAGGGTGGCTAGTGCAAAACCTCTGGAAAAAAAAAGAAAAAAATGATTGAAGCATTCTTGAGTTGATGAGCATTACTTGTGAAATAATTGTTGAAGAGATGGCTAAAAATAAAGAGAAGAAAATCTTGAGTGATGAAGTCTAAAATTACAAAGTGCTTAAGGAAGTGTAGGTCACTATTATATAGTTTTCCTACCTGTCCCCTAGCCTACATTACAATCCGTTAAAGTCCTATTTGATTCTATTCAAGCATGCTTAATTAGTGGAGATGTACATAATGGGCAAGCTTATGGTTCTTTGTGCATACATGTGAATTTTATTCGTGAGAGTGAGAGTTGTTCTTGTTATAAAGTCCTTAATTTATATTCAATCTTTTGAATTGAGTGTGTGGACTATTTCTTTTTTTTAGGGCACTTGTTTCATGATAGATAGGTGATTTTATCAGCTTTCTCTGATGAGAGTAGGTAAGCAAGCTTAAATTTGATGAGTACAAAGTACTTCGTTGAGGCTAGTAGGTTAGAGGTTTGTTGTTTATTTGGATGTCTTGCATAATGATTGAAAAGTCTACTTGATGTTTTGAAATTGGTATATGGCCTAATTGTTTGTATTAACCAAAGTGATGACATTCCTATTTTAATTTTTTGAAATGAGCTAAAATGTTTTCTCGAGGACGAACAAAAGTTTAAGTGTGGGGTGTTGATGTGAGGCCAAAATGCATATTTTTAATCATTATTTGTCTCACATTTATTATTTATTTTTGTCTTTTTTGAGTTTGAATTTTATGGATTGTGCTAAATAGTATATTTTATTTGTAGGATTAACTTGATCGAAAAACGAAAAAGTTTGGAGCTAAAATGAATTAAAGATGGAAGGTTGAAGAAGGCATCAAGCAGGTAGCTTAATGAATTAAATTTAATATAATAATTTATATTTATATAAATATATAAAGGAGGATGTTCAACCTGTTGATGTGACATGCCTCAATGATTAGAAAATATATTAATCAATTTTCTCAGATTTTTGGAGGTTTTTTCCTAATTTTTCATGTTAATGAAATTTAATTAATTAATTAATTAAAGTTTAAAAAACAGAAAGACACCATTTAAAATTATAATGGCAACCCTGAACCGTTTCTTCAAATTAAGGCTATAATAATCATGGATATCGTTTAGAATTCTAAATCAACAATTAATGCCCTTTCAGCAACCTATGAAAGGTTACATCAAGTTACAGAGGCTGCCTTATCCCCTTTCGGAGAAAAAATGGGGCTGCACATCCCAGGTACACCTCAAATTTACCCTCATTTTTGTTTTCCTTCTTTATTATTGTAATTTGAACATATATTAGTTAGAATTGGAACAAAATTGATTCGCTATTACTTTTCTTACTGTGAAGTTCCAAATATTTTGGCTATTACTATTCTTACTGTGAAGTTCCAAAGTATTATATCTAATACTTTTGAGGGTTTTTTTCTTCTTCTTATTTAGGTAAGACATTATTGTTAACTTTTCGTTCTCGGTATTTTCTTGGGAATTAACTTGCAAACTTTAGCAATTTGATTTCCGGATTTCAATTTAAAAAGATTCTTGCTTTGAATTTCAATTGGAGATTACGGGTTTCTTCTACTCATTACGTAAGTTCATGAATTCTTCTTCTAAAAATATGAATTGTGTTCTTGCTAGAATGGGTAACTAAATCCACCACTAAGGTTGTGGGAACCATGAGGGATTAATAAAGTATGAATAGTAACCAAGTAATTCTGTAATTGTGTTGTTGCATGCATTGATAATTCTTTCGTTTAGAAGTCTCTTTAACGGTGGCCAACGTTAGAACTCGCCTTGTTGCTACTTGCCGGACCACAGGGATAGTTAATAAGAAAATAATTATCAACATAGATTTAGTGTGATACTATCTAATAGTCAAATGTCAATTGATGCGAGGGTAAAAACTAAGCCATACATTGATGTGATGTCTAATATGAGGTAAAGGTAAGGGTTAGTAAATTATACACAGTAGCCGGACCATGGTGCGGGGTGAAATTCTCTATTTGATGGACCAAACACTTAGGGATACATAACTTACCACTTTGCATGTGATACACTAGGAAAGTATTACTATTACTAGGATTATCGCGTTATGAGCTTATAGGAAAACATACACCCTAGTTTCTCTCTCTCTCTCTATGGTAACAATCAAAGTTCAAATCTTGCTCACTTGTTCTCTAAACTACAATCAGTTATTTGTTACACAACCTCCCCCCCCCCCCTTCCCCCTTTACTTACTTGTCTCGAAAATAAGTTGACTAAACGAATATAACAGTAAGTTAAGTTTAATTTTAAACCATATTTCTTGTGGGATCGACCCCAACCTGCTAGTTGGATTCTTTATTTGACAACGATCGCTTATACTTCTTTAGGGAGGTGTAATTTGAGCATATCAAGTTACCAACTTAGTATCACAATTTAGCCCGATATAATAGGGGTACAACCAAGTCATGCCTAAGATTATATCAAATCAGTCGTATCCAGCATAACCAAATCAACCCAAGTCTGAAAATCCATAAACACATAGGACAAACACGATATACATGGGTGACTATAACTGACTCTTCAACTGGGGTAGAAACATGGATGGGGGCATCAAGTATATCACAAATCATATCAAATTCTGAGGCAAATCGCACGAACAAATAAGAATAAGTAGAACCCTGATCAACAACACATTAGCCATCTGGTCACAAACAATATTAGTACCTAAGATCACTGCATCAGACGCCTCGGTGTTGCCTAAAAAGGCATAAAACTGAGCCCTATCATCTTGACGGGCAATGATGTAATTCTCACAGGAGAAAATACAACAAACCACGGAAAACAAGAAAGATAGAAGAAGAGACACAAGAAGAGGAACAATTGACAACTAAAGGATGTATTAAATCCTTAAACCTCCAATTACAATCCCTAAACAAGCACCTAATCCGGATAAATAGATAGATACACAAAGAGGAAACAAAAACAAATCAAAGGGTATATTAAACCCACTGACCTCGATCCGTTAATCCTACAATAGCACCTATCTCTTATGAAGACCTCAAGGGAATCGATATCCCAAGCAACCCTCGTTTCTAAACAATGTTCAACAAAAGCTTACCAAGCTTTCAACACTCACATAAGGAGTTAAATTTATCATTCATCAATATTCAAAATAGTCTACTCTAAAATGAAACCCTAAAGTCTATTTATAGTTTTAGGCATTATTACATAGATGGGCCCAAAAGTGACCTGAAATGGGCCAATGGGTGAGCTAAGTCGGGATCGCCTAATGGCTCGACGATGTGCCCAATAAACTCGGTGAGGAACTCTGCTCCTGGCCCTGGCTGGGGGCTATTGGAACTTTAGGTGGTCTAGGGACCATCGCCCAATCCAGTTGGCGATGCGCCAAATGTCCTTCATGATCGCCAAATGGGTAGCTTTCCTTGGTAGCTCATTGCATTAGTTCGCGATCCTGGAACCCTCGCCAAAGGGCTTTGGCGCGTCGCCGAAGTGTACTTCAAATCGCCGAATGGAGCACATTCTTCACTTGCTCCTCCTTGCTTCATTAGGCCTCCCATGCTCCAGGATATCATCCAAGCATGGTGTTTCCCAACTGGGAGCTCCTCCAAGGTCCATATGTTCCCATGCAAGGCATGGAACTCCCTCTGTGTCATCCATACATGCCAAACAACCTCCATCCTTGTGAACATTATATCAAAGCATTGAAGTTCGTGAATGGATAGACTTGATGTAATCCATTTTACATCATTCTCCCTTTCTTGAAAAGGATTCGTCCTCGAATCCATACCTTGCAAAACCATAGGGGATGCAAACAATACAAAGATCCTCATGGCGTGAGGGTTAGCGTTAGCAATAACAATTTAAACACCATGCCAAGGATGCACAAATTTAACATATAACCAAGCATCATAAATATCAACAAAGGGTCTATAACCCATCAAAGCAAGAGATACTTGGCTAAGCAAGACATATTGACAAAGGGGTAGAGCAAAGGAACCAATACACTTAAACAATCGCATATGTAAGCCCTTGTTGGTTCCACACCTAAACAAGCACAAGACCTTCCTTTTGTCAAGTAGCACATGAACACTCTAATACCTAAGTGTGAAGGCACAAGTATTGTTGACCCAAATTAAGGCCTCATCCAATGCACCCGTTAACTTCAAGAGAGTAATTATTCCCAATTCATGAGCAGGTTCAAGTACATAAGTATCCCCCACCAAAATTGGTAAACATACTTCATTCAAGCACATATGATCAAGTAATAACACCAAAGACGAATCATAAGAATGACAGATGTCGTTACTACTACACTCAGCACACTTAAAGTCGACACCAGGGTCAAATGGAAAAGGGTCGAATAGCATCGAGTCAATGAGACTCTCATTTTCCATATTGATACAACTACTAGCATAAGTTATGCTACCCACACAAGCGTGAGTATCATCAAATGCAAGTAGATAAAATTGAGTCCTCGAATCCAAACCTTGTAAAACCATATAGGTCACAAGCACGAAGCTTATCCTCTTAGCATGATGGGTAGTACAAAGGTTAGCACTCCAAACATTTAACCGAGGAGACTCAAACTCAAGGAACAACCAAACATCCTCTATTGTCATGGCTATTAAGCCCACTAATGGAGAACAAGGACAATGGTTATTCTTTTCATCAACATGGTAATACCATCCAAAAGATGATACTCCCACCAGTTCAAATACCTTCATGCATCCACCGGGATAAAAAAAATAGAGGGTCCATAGAACAGGGTCATACCAACAAGTGTAGACCACAAGGACACCCTGATCCACATGCAGTGCACATTTAATCCAACTAAGGATTTCATCATATGCAAAGAGATAGTAAAGGAAGGTACAAACTTCACCTTCTCTTGGCAAATACCTCCTACCCTCATGAGATGCACATTCAACACGATCCTGCTCAAGGTAAGAAATAGAAAAAGGGTCTAGGAAGCTATCCTTCCCCACACATAATGTAGGTTCTTCAAGTGGATGGTAAAACCTCAAGAAGAGCTTTCCTGATTAGGGAAAGGAATTAACAATGTAAACCACCATTTGCTTGTCATTTCGACCCAACATTCCCACACAAAGGCTACAATTTAGCTCACTACTAGGGTCAAATGGAAAGGCAAGCCATGTGCTCGGATCAAGTGCACATCCATTTATCAGGTTGGCACTCTTTCCTTCCAACAACATACTCCACTTAACAACATAAGCATCATTATATGTAAACAAGTAATAGAGAAATGTGTCTCGCAAATCAACCTCCTCTAGGGTGTTTTCATGTGTATGACTACCAATAGGCTCAAAAGCATTGGTCATACTATCAAGGAGTGAAACACACAAAGAAGAAGAAGTAACAGAAAGACACACACCACCTTTCTCCTCATCACATTCCTTCCCCACAAGAGTACTCTCATATTCCAAGAAGAGTTTTCCATCTTTGACAGGGAAAGCCTCACACCTTAGTGGGTTACTATCACAAGTATGGCTATCAAGAACTATACTGCTCTCAAGATTCACACCACTAGGTACATCACTTGGAGTGATTACATCATCTTCAAATTGGATATTGTACTTAAAGAGGGAATGATCCACCACTAGGGAAGAGCATGTTCACCCTCATAAAGACGCATATAAGTTTTCAAAGCATTTTCAAGCACATGATCTTTATGGGCAAAGCAAGCAATTGGATATTCCGCAATAGATATGCTCAAAGAGTCACTCCTAGTCAGATGATCAACATTCTCATTAGTGCCACCAATTGAGGTTCCTTAATCACATTACAACAACCCTCAACCAGTGAACTACACTTACAAATAGGTTGATCAACACAATCAATACAAAATAATGAGCTAGCATTCAAAGCATATGTGTCAAAACTAGGTGGACACAAATCGATCTTACTAGAAAAATCAATTCGGTCATCAATAGGATAAACTAGTGTATCCATATTCTCAACAAGCACATTATCAACACATGGTAAAGAATCAATAGGCTCACATAAAGACAAGCTAACATTCACATTTTGTTCATTTGCAATGGTAAAAGTGTTAAGATTAGCTATTGTACCTTGACGCCCGCAAGAAAGATCTTCTTCACCTTGGATGCTGGAACATTCCATTAGTGCATCCATCACACCTTCAACTGTAGGCTCTTTGGCTGGAACTTGTGTTCCTCTTTTCATTACATTTGTACCTACATAAGAATCCTTATCAAGTGAAGGATGAACAGAAATGTTAGATTGAGATTTTGGCAACCCTTTCACTTCACTCCTCTCAACCTCTCATTTTTCCACTCTAAGGTTGCCACCTTGCTTTCCCTTACTTCTCTCAATCTTTTGTCACTCACTTTTCACCTTAGGAGGAGGAAATAGATGTGTTCCCCAATGATCCACAACACACTTGTACCCGTTCTGCTCGTTTAGGAACCTATGTATAGTAAACCAATTGGCTCCCAAACTTAAGTGACAAGAAGCCATGGGCATTATATCACACCAAACCTCTTCATAGTATTTACCGTGTATGAAAGAGACTTTTACCCCTTCGGTAACCTTACATCCCTCCAAGGTATATAGATAAGTCCCATGTAGTCGAGGTATCCTCAAGTAGGATACCACCTCTGGAGTGATGTAGTTTAGATTGTACCCATCATCTAGGACAAGGTCAAGTCCTAAAGCCCCACAAATGCCAACCTTTGTCCTAAGAACTGGTCTTCTCGAATCGACATTGAAAAGCTTTGTGTACGCTTTTGGCACATACTTGAACCTCATCAGCCCTTTCAATCCTTCCCATGTCAATGGGTGGGTATTTCCTTGGAGTGTTCGGAGCCTTTCTTCTTGAGTCCACCAACCCAATGCAAGACCCATCAAATGAGAGAGGGAATACAAGGGTAGCTCTGGACCTCTCAAATCACGGCGTTGGAAAATCTGCTCACATTGCCACTCCCAATCAAGATATGCTTCTGGATCATGTCTTTCTTCAAAGATAAAAAAATCAATCATTTTGGTACCGAGACCCTTGAGACATCCCATATCATAGTCGCATGGGTCTGAGGCAATTGAGGACATGATTCCTTATAACTCCTTTGTACCTATAAAATGACAACTCACAAAAACAACAAACAACGTCAACATTAGTAAAATGAACTAACAATCGCTTGTGCTTACACACCTTTGATTGCACCTCAAAATTGGCGCGACTAATGTTGAAGATTGTTTATACTCAGTTGATCACAAGGTCTAAATTTCTACTTTTGGTTAGAATAGATTTTTATTTCATCAAGAACGAACGCCTCAATTAAAGCCAACAGACTTCAGTCAAGAATTAACTACGAAATAAAACGAAAAAGCACGAAAAGAAAAACACTAACAAAGAAGTGAATTCAATAAACAATAGTCAACAAGTAGGTAATTACAAGTTGAAAATTAGTTTAGGAATCTTGATTACGAACAAGAATCAAAAGAAAGGAAACTAATAATTAGAACCTGATATTAAAGGGATCATCATAAGACGAGTTTCCCATCGCCAAATGGCATGTTTTTTATGCATAAGTTGAAGCTTAGCTCGCCAACTTGAAGATTGACTTGCCAAACTCGCCAATCGAACAAGGAAAGTTGGCGATCTGGGTGGAATTTCGGTGATGCGCCTAATGGATTCGACGACCTGGGCTTAGCTCACTGAAATTTCCAGTGTCTTTACTAAAATAAGGTCCAACTTGGTGACCTAGTTGCCAAAAGGGCGAGGTGCCGAGTGGAATGGGCGATCCAAGTCGGGATTCGCCCAATTCCTCAAGCTACACTTGCACAATTCTCAAAATTGACTTGATGTGGTCCGCCCCCCCCCCCACCTTCCTCTGTCTTTTAGGCCTTACCCGTAAACTCCCCCTTTACAAACACTTTTACTCTTGCTCTTTCTTTCCTTTTCCGAATCAAACACTTGCTTTTAAAATATCCCTTTTCTTAAAGATATGAATGTTCTTCAAGAATTTCAAGAACACTATGAAGACCCAAAATCGAGGATTTTGAATTTTATGAAACTTTAGGTGAATGCTCTCCTTGATATAGGGAACAAACCCCTATACTTTTTAGCACTCAATTCCTTGCCAAAACTTCTAGATTTCAAAACCCACTTCGTCTTCTTCAAAGCTTCTTCAACCAACAATGATGGGAACTTCAATAGTTAACCAAACCTTTTTAAATCTCAGCCCTAGATTCAAATAAGATTAGGGAACACTAATCCAACCACGCAAACATCAAACAAGACTCAAATCAACAAAGCCCATTTTTGAAATTTCTCAAAAATGTTTTGAACACTTTTTTTGTTTTCGTAACAAACCCAAGACTAGAATAGTAGGAACGATACTAAGCTCGACTCTGATACCAAATGATGTAATTCTTACAAGAAAAACTACAACAAACAGTGGAAAACAAGAGCGATAAAAGAAGAGACATAAGAAGAGGAACAATTGGCAACTAAAGGATGTATTAAATCCTTAAACCTCCAATTACAATCCCTAAACAAGCACCTAATCCAACTAAATAGATAGACACACAAAGAGGAAACAAAAACAATCAACGGGTATATTAAACCGAATGACCTCGATCCGTTAATCCTACAATAACACCTACCTCTTACGAAGACGTTAAGGGAATCGATATCCTAAGCTACCCTCGATTCTCAACAATGTTCAACAAAAGCTTACTAAGCTTTCAACACTCACACAAGGAGTTCAATTTATCATTCATCAATATCAAAAATAGTCTACTCTAAAATGAAACCCTAAAGAACTATTTATAGTTTTAGTATTACATATATGGGCCCAAAAGTGACCCAACATGGGCGAGCCAGGTCAAGCTCGCCTAATGGCTCGGGGATACGCCCAATGAACTCGGGGAGGAACTCTGCTCCTGGCCTTGGCTAGGGGCTACTGGAACTTTGGGCGGTCTGGGGACCATCGCCCAATCTACTTGGCGATGCGACAAGTCTCCTTCATGCTCGCCGAATGGGTAGCTTTCCTTGGTAGCTCATTGCATTAGTTCGCGATCCTGGAACCCTCGCCAAAGGGCTTTGGCGAGTCACCGAAGTGTCCTTCAGATCGCCGAATGGAGCATATTCTTCACTTGCTCCTGCTCGTTTCGTTAGGCCTCCAACGCTCCAAGCTATCATCCAAGCATGGTATTGCCCAACTGGGAGGTCGTTCAAGGTGCATGTCTTCCATGCAAGGCATGGAACTCCCTCCTTGGTATCCATACATTCCAAACAACCTCCATCCTTGTGAACACTCCATCAAAGCATTGAGTTCGTGAATGGACAAGCTTGATGTAATCCAGTTTACATCATGCAACCTCCTTGCCTGACTACACAACACCTTTGCCTGCGTTACCATTCCCCGCGGACTCCACGGCCTTGCTAATTTCCTTCTCATATGCCAAGGTGAACCACAATTGTAACACAGTTAATAACTTAACCAAGATAGCATTGTTGATATTGTAGTAGTTGTATTATGACTGTCTTTGATATACAATCAATCGAGGAAATCAGAGTATAGATTCTAACCTCAATTGGCATAATTTAAATTCATCATTCGATAAACAACCCATACATGTTATGACAACAATACTAAATGAATTTTCCAAACTAATGGTGTTCATTATCTAGTCGTCCCTTACAAAAACTTCTTGATTTTTGTCATCTAGAAACTTGAATTTGCAAATTTGACCTTAATCCCTTCACAAGCGACGATAGTAGCTAGCGAGGCCCACAAAACTCTTAATTTCAATCACAGAACTAGGTCAAAAAAAATTCCAGACTGCTTCAATCTTTTCGGGATCTACCATTACCCAATCCCTTGAAACTACATGCCCCAAAAAGGTAGCCGAAGTCAACAAAAATTCACACTTAGAAAATTACACATACAATTTTTGTTTCCCAAGAACACCCAGAATAATATGAAGAGCGTCAGTATGCACTTCCTCACTTTTTGAATATACCAAAATGTCATCAATAATTACTATAAACAAACGAATCAAGAAATGGTTTGAACACACTATTCATTAAACTCACAAAATCTGCAAGTGTATCTGTCAACCCAAACAACATAACTAGAAAATCATAGTACCCATAGCAGGTCGTAAATGCCATTTTTGGTATATCCTCAGGCCTAATCTTTAACTGATGATAACCAGACCTTAGATCAAGCTTAGAGAAAACTGATGCACCCTACAACTGGTCAAAAGATCATCTACCTAAGGCAGTGGATACTTGTTCTGAATGGAGACCCTATTCAACTATCGGTGGTCTATACATATCATCTCTTGCTAGTGATGGTGTTACCACTTTTGTTTCTCTAGTTCGAACCATAGAGTGAAGGAGGAAAGATACCAATTTTTATCACCCAGATACTAATTGGATTCAAGTCATAACACAAAGGAGTAGAAAGAAGTGAGTTTTTTCTAAAGTCCTATAGCCTCTCAAAGAAAAGGACATACATCTTTGTATCTTTCCACAAGACTCTACTAGACTTGTTTAGGTACAATGAGATCAACGAACCTAGGATCTGATACCAACTTTGTTACGACCCAGACGGTCGTGATTGACACCCATACTAATGCTCCAGTGGGAGAAACATTACTACAACCCAACTCACCAAATTTACAAAAACTAAAGCATTTTAAGATACGAAAGCAGATTTCAGTGCAATAGTCAAATAGAGTTCCCATAAACTCTCAAAACATCTACCAACGACTAACAAAACAATGCGGCAAAATAATTCCCTAGAACCTGAAAGTGAATGTACCAAAACTCTAACAAGGATCATAAGTCTAAGGAAGTGGGTACAACCCAAACTAAACATAGGAATATCTAATGACCTAGTCTAAGTAAAAAATGATGAACTAAACAAAAAGAGAACTCAAGGTAGCCTGGGAGAACTGGCTCACCCTTGAATTTGACGATGATCACTGATTTTCTAAACAAGGTATGTCAATAGCCGCTTGAAGATGTCCTCAACTCAACAAATAAAGTGCAAGTGCAGTATCAGTACACAACCACAGTGTACTGGTAGGATCACACGGCTATCCCAATTAGTGAAACGTAAGCAGGTCATTACAACATCATAAACATGCATACACCGAACATATACAATATCAATATCATTTTAGGATCAACATATAATTCCACATTCTCAACAATAAGTGTGTGCATAACAAATCATTATTCCTCTCATGTAACACAAACCCAAACGATTAGTTTATCAGATCGTGGCACCCATACCAAGTTAGTGTGTCAAATCATGACACTCGTTCCAATATTCATGTCGGTACGTGACATTCGATCTGAGTTAGTGTGTCGGGATGTGACACGGGCTCCATTCAACATACCACAATCACAATGTACATTCTCACAATCATGCAACTAAGAGGTGATTCATGGCATATAGTTATTCATACATACTCATTTACCATTAGTGTGATCAATAATGCAACATTCGCATACATACATGCAATATAATGAAACAATTACAACCATATATCACACAAACAGGAAATCAAAACATCACCTACCTCGAAAAATGTTTGAATCCCCTAAGAAACTTGATTTTTCCCTTTCCAGATTCATTCCACCTATTCTTGGTCTACAAACAATCAGTATAACGTAAAGATCAATAAATGAAGCCTAATTACCGGATTACAATCAAAATCATCAACACTAGGACAAACCCTTGATCTCCATAACCAATTTAGGATTTCTTCTACCATAAATCTCAGATCAAAACTCTCCCCATCGATAATTATCCAAGAAACTATGTTCTACTTACCTTAAGCCTCAAGAAAGGTGAAAAACTGTCAAGAAAACCCATAGGGTCATTCCTTATCTCTCAAGGTCAAAAAATGCAGAACAATAACATTTTTTGGGTTTTAATACCAACCTATTTTGTGACTTTCCAGCTGTGGCGACCCGATCCTACTACAGCGGCACCACCCAAGCAGGATAAATCTCGACATAGTAGCTTGCACGAAAATAGAGAGTTAAATTTAGAGCTTCAAACCTCAATTTCACAACACACATTAAACCTATGACACTTAGAAATTACCTGTTCACATTAAGATTAGTTTCGGGAGTTCTACTCTCCCAAATTCAATTTTGTATGTCATGACCCAGACCATCGTGATTGGCACCCACACTAACCCTTCGATGGGAGAACCATTACTACAATCCAAACCCAATAACTAATTCAATAACTAAGCATTTAAGTTATGGAAGCAAGTTAACTACTACGGAAAGAAAAAGGGAGTTCCCATAAACTCCACACAAAGTCTATCAACTACAACGAATGCGTAAAATATGCCTAGAACTTGAATGTCAATGTACCAAAAGATGTAACAAGATCCATAAGTCTAAGAAGAAGGGTCACAACCCCAAGATAACGAAGTAATAACTAACTAGAAAAGTCTAAGTCTAAAATGTGGACATAGATGAAAGGAGAACTCATGGCATCCTAGAAGAACTGGCTCACCCTTGAATTCGATCGCTGATCACTAATCTTTTAAACGAGGTCTGTCAATAGTCACCTAAAGATGCTCTAACTCAACAAAGAAATAGCAAGTTGAGTATCAGTACACAACCACAGTGTACTGGTAGGATCACGCGACTGTCCCACTAAGTGCAACATACATAAGTGATGACTCCACAAATTGGACTTATTTAGGGCTATATTTTGATAGAAATTGTGTCCTTAAATGCTTATTTTATCTCAATATCTAATGAAAACCCTTAATTTTTAGGTATTCAAAGTTTGAAGTAAAGCATGGACACTACGTCGCAAAAGGAACGAAAGGGCTGAAAAGAATGAAGAAATGAAGGCCTGAGGATCGCCGAGTTCACTTGGCGAGTCGTCGAAGAGACTTACTTCGCCTTTTGTTCCAATGTGCTGATCCCTAAAGGAAAGGATCAAGTCGACGAAAAAAGGGAGTATTCTCGGCCCGTGAAGCAGTACCATATCGGCCAATGACCCAGAGCAAGATGATATTGAAGGCTGGTACAAGACGATGATGAACTACACCAAAAGGCAAATCGCTAAGTTGATCGGTGATTCTGACTAACAATGCCGAATGATCCGATGCAACACAAATATATGAAAACTATAGATACTAGTTAGAGCTGTAGTTTTTAGTGTCAAACAATAATTATAATTTTCATATAGAATAGTACCTTTTGATATTTTTTCTCTAAGTTTGAGCGGGTTTTGAAGACTTGAAGATCCAAAGGATTTCATCTTCAAGATTTGGATTTGGGTCTCTTGGATTCTTCAATTGTGGCATGTATCAAGACTTAAATCTTTATATCCAGTTGAATGCGAGCTCAATTTGGTATAAATTTCTATCTCTTATTACATGTGTGGCTAAAAACCCCAATTCTTGGGGTGTGATTTAGCAAATATGGGTTAAGATAATTATTGGGTCTTGCTTGCTGATAGTTTAATCGTAGTTTAATTGTGATTTCGTTTAGTAGTTGTGGATGAATTTAATGAATTTGTAGTTGCAAATACAAGTTTATTTATGTGTTTTTGGCTTGCTCGAGAGAGAGGTCGTAAAAATAAAACTATTATATTGATGGCCGGTGGGAGTGGGTCGACATGAGGTTCAACTAGAGAGAATGAATACTAGTAACATTCCTACACACTCAGCTCGAGAGAGTGAGTAAGTTAAGGCGTAGGCTGGTCTTCATGCGGCAAGTGGGTGTCCAAGAGGAACGCATTTGAAACGGGGTAAGTTACTCGAGAGAGAGCTTATTTCCCTTAAAGTTTAGCCTAGTCACAATTATTCTATGAATCTTCTATCGAAAGTGTATACCCAATAATCTAGCTTAACCCATATTCCCGTCACATCCCGAGGATCCCCTCTCATTACTTAGAAATCCTTGTTTATTTTGTTATTTAGTGACAAAACCCCATGGTTAATTGACACTTTTGTGTCCCCCTTTAATTTATAATATTTTTAATCGTTAAATTTTTTAGCTACGACTAGTTAGAAGTAAATTTATTTTTCCATTAATTCTTAAAACCACTCTCCTGGGAACTATCCCAACCCCTGGTTGGGTTACTAAACTGTTGTACGTTCGTATATACTTACATCGGAAGTTGTGTCTTGATTACGCAAACATCAAAATGGCACCGCTGTCGGGGAGTGGTGTTATTTGGGAATTCTTAGTTAAGTAGAGTTTTTTATTCTTCTTAGTTTTAGCTTTACTAATGTAACTTATAGTTTTCTTTTGTTTTTTTGAATATCAAGGTAGGGAAATAAGAATGGTTGATCATTATGGGTGCCACATGGACCATCCCCTCCTGAAACTATTAAACCTCAGGGACAACCTCCTGACGTTCAAACAAGCAGGGAATGAGACAATTCAAGAAATGTGGCTAAAGTTTCAATCAATGCTACAACAATTCACATCTCCTGTAATTTCTAACAAGACACTGTTGGAGTGCTTCTGCTTCTATCGAGGTCTTGGACCCAAAAAAAGGAGCATAGATGATCAAATTTTTGAGGGCGGTATGATCCACCAGTCCTACAAAGTTGTCGCAACACTCCTTGATCGTATGGTTGAAATCAACAAGAAGCCCCAAAAGAAACACGAGTGGGACACAGTATTGGCTCAAGTAGACGTTCTATCCAAATGAGTCATGGAGTTGGAAGCACAAGCCATGGAAAAGGAAAAGAACTTCTTCCTTCGAGAATGTAGACATGGGAAGAAGCATAAGGATGTACAAACGGATGATGCTTTTTCACTCATTCAACAAAAACTTGAAAAACAAGCCAAGAAGTTGAATTAGATGAAGGACAACATTGAAATATTGAATGAAACAACTACCTCAAACTCCATGACTATTTAGCTGCAGGATGCTCAGATCACCCATTTGATGACAGGTTGCTGTCCACCATTTGCCAAGGACTCGCCTAACTACACCATGATGACTCCGAGGATGAAGAATAATTGTTGACTTGCGTCATGCCACGACGTTAACTAAGGTGTTGTTTGGGAGGCAACCCAAAACCATTTATTGCTTTGATAAAATAATGGTGTGTTGATTGTGTAGATGGAAGTTTAGAGAGTGAACGAAAAGTGCAGATTGGCGAGCAACATGTCCAATCAGTGAATCACTAAACGGTTCGGTGACTCCTAACTAGACCATTGTTAGACTCAAGACCATCTTTCATTGGAGTCTGTAAAACTCGACGAGCATAGGAAATTATTGGCGAACCACCGATCGTGTCAGCGATCCCGATAGAGACCACCGTTTGGACACTCATAAAACATGAAGGTTCTGTAAACTTTGGTGAGGCAAATGACTACTTGGTATTACACCGAATAGATGGGCGATCGTGACTACTGTCACCGAATGGGCAAAAATTGGACGATTTGCAAGCCAAAGGTTTAAAAGTTTCAAATTCATTCACTTTCCCTAACTTTTTATCTGTCCAAACTCACACCTGCACTTTAGATTCTATATTTTTGCATTTATAGTGTCGAATTGTGCTACGAGTTGCATTACATTGCTTCCTAGCATTTCAATATTCATTTGATCGGCATAAAATGTTGGTACTTCAAATTCCGCGTTCCTTTTCTCAAAAGTTGTACTCAAATGAAATGGTAGTACTCTAATGATGTGTGTTAGGGCTCTCTGTTAGGATTAGAATATTATTTTGCCTGTTAGGTTCGCAAATTTTGCCCGTACTAAGTTAAATAGTTAATTCCTGAAGGTTGCGCTTTAAATTGGATGAACATCGTGGGTTGTGCATGATTGTCACTGGGTCTAAGCCTAATTTAAGTTGTGAATGCCTTAATTTTGTTTTCGGGGATTGGAGGGTTGAATTCGGGAAGTTGGGTCAAAAGTTGGTTCGAGCTTGCTGAATCACTCGGCGGTTCGCCTTAAATCTCCATCTTGCCGTTAATTTAATGCCAAATATGATGTTGAATTTTGTAATTTTTGGCAAGAAGCCTTTGATCGCCAAATATGATGTTTACACCCTTGTATTCTCTATGCACTGCATTCGGCGAACCACCGAAGTAGTTGTGCGCTTCGCCAACTGGTTCAGCGAAGTGATTTTGTAATTGAACTGCTTTGTTTTTTTCTGAATACTTTCTAATTTTTCTCAAAGCTTTGCAGAAATGGCTAAATCAAAAGTAGCTGGAAGAGATATGCCACCCCGACAAACAAGAGCGAAAATTTTTAGGAAAAATACAAAGGTGATAAATCCTCCCAAAACAGATAATGCGGCCAAGAAACCCAGTGCAAGCTAGAAAATAAATGATCGAGACCCCACTATTCCTTCATGGAGATGTGTATTCTATACAGCTATCCACACCTTTCATAGCGGCACATGATTTGGACAGTCTTAGTAAGTCAGCTGTCGTTGTTCCCCTTAAGGCAATTTAGGCACTAATGCCCAGGCAGATGGAGCGACGGCTTAGTTAGGATCCCCTTTTTACCTCCCTCTTTGTCTTCCTTTAATTTACATTTTGGATATTTTATTATTTGCATTTGAGGATAAATATTTTTGTTTCTGGTGGGGTGAGGCCCACACCTTTTATGTGCTACTTTTGTTTGTTTTTCGTGTATATATTTGGGTTGTTTTGTTTAAAATTGTATTAATACTACTTTTCTGTGGATGTTTGAGCTTATGGCTCCCTTTGTTTTAAATTGCAAAATGATTTTGATCCATCTAAAAAATTTGTGCCACCACTCGTGTGTTGAAGGTGCCTGTTCCTTGGCAAATTTGAGTCTCAGTTTTGAATCAGAACCCATGACTTGAATAGTGCTCTCAATCAAAGGAACATGAATGTTAGGCTACGATGAGGCCAAATGAAGTTGCATAGACAATATGTGAACTCTTTGCATCTCGTTATGACTAGCCTAGTATCAAATTGAGTCTCTTGTGATGATCATTGTACACTAGTGAAAGTGTAGAGTCTATTTTTACTGTAATGTTAATGCCTAGCGTGATGAGCTTACTTTGAGCCATGCATGATAGATCCTAGAATTTTCCCCATTGGTCCGGTCAACTAATTGATGCTATCTCTTGATATGATCTTAGGCAACTTCTAAGAGTGTGAGCCAATTTGACATATACCTCTTTTGTAACCTACCTTGTGAGTGTGTGAAACGCTTTTGAACACCGCTTGAGCCTTACCGTTCTTTGGAACAAACCTGATGAAATCATAACCTTTCTTTATCCATTACCCATAATCCTCATGAAATTGTGGTTAGTTAAATAGCCAACATAGGTCAAAGACTAAGTTGGGGATGTGGTGAAAAGATAAGGGCAAGTCAAGAAGTGCAAGGAAAGTCTCCTCTTACCCATGGTTTTAAGAAAAATGGAACCCCTCCATATATATAAAAAAAAATAGAGAAAATAGAAAAAAAATGAAAAAGAAATTTGTGGAATAAAGTACAAAAGAGAAGGGGTTCCCAAACAATCCATGGAAAGTGAATAATAGGATGACCTATGAGCACTAAAGAGAATGATGAAGGAAAAGGAAATGAAGTGGTGTGAGCACCACAGTTCATGAGGATGAAAGTCACTGAGCCTAAATGACCATACATTTGCACTCAGCCCCATTAAAAGCCTTGAAAAGACCTTTTTGATCTTGAGTGAGCTGAAACAAATGTTGATTGGAAAATACGGGTAAACCTATGAGTGAAATTATGCATTGTGTTCTTCTTTGTGAGTGTGAGCGTTGCATCTGATTCCGAAGCTTTAAATTGCGATCCATTGTATGAATATGGAATCATTCCTTGTGTGAGGGCATTTGAACACTTTGGTTGAGCTTGAACTTGCATTTGAATCAAGTATTGTGAGCATAAGGTTCTTTGATATTAGTGAGTTACAACTTGAATCTTTGAGTGCACATTTGATCTTTGCATGAGTAAATTGATTCTTGTTGTGTGGATTCATGATTGAATATTTTGTAGCACTGTTCGAGAGACCCTTTTTGAACGGCTGGACTTTAGTTTGCTTGAGGACAAGAAAAAGCTTGAGTTGGGGTAATGATGAGTCCACAAATTGGACTCATTTAGGGCTATATTTTGATAGAAATTGTGTCATCAAATGCTTATTTTATCTCAATATCTGATGAAAACCCTTAGGTTTCAGGTATTCGAAGTTTGAAGGAAAGCATGGACACGATGTCGAAAAAAGGAACGAGAAGCCTGAAAAGAACTAAGAAATGAATGTCTGAGGATCGTTGAGTCCACTTGGCGAGTTGCCAAAGGGTCTTACTTCGCCTTTTGTTCCAGTGTCCTTAACCCTAAAGGAAAGGATCAAGTGGGCATAAAAAGGGAGTAGTCGGCACATCGCCGAGAAGTTCTGCAAATCAGTACCATGTCGCCCAATGAACCAGAGCACGACGATGCTGACGACTGGTGCAAGACGACGATGAACTACACCAAAAGGCGAATCGTCGAGTTGATTGGCGATTCCGACTAGCGACACCGAATGATCTGCTGCAGCACAAATCTGTGAAAACTGTATATACTAGTTAGAGTTGTAGTTTTAAGTGTCGAACAATTATTATAATTTTCATATAGAATAGTACCTTTTGATATTTTTGCTCTAAGTTTGAGAGGGTTTTGAAGACTTGAAGATCCAAAGGGTTTCATCTTCAAGATTTGGATTTGGTCTCTTGGATTCTTCAATTTTGGCCTGTATGAAGACTTAAATTTTCATACCCAATCGAATGTGAGCTCAATTTGGTATAAATTTCTATCTCTTATACATGTGTGTATAAAAGCCCTAATTCCTGGGGTGTGATTTGGCGAATATGGGTTAAGATAATTATTGGGTCTTGCTTGCTGATAGTTTAATTGTGATTTCTTTTAGTAGTTGTGGATGAATTTAATGAATTTATAGGCAAATACAAGATTATTTATGTGTTTTTGGCTTGCTCGAGAGAGAGGTCGTAAAACTAAGATTACTAAATTGATGGGCGGTGGGAGTGGGTCGACATGAGGTTCAACTTGAGAGAGTAAATCCTAGTCTCATTCCCACACATGCTCGAGAGAGTGAGTGGGTTAAGGCGTATGCTAGTCTTCATGCGGCAAGTGGGTGTCCGAGAGGAACACATTTGAGACAGGGTAATTTGCTCGAGAGAGAGCTTATTCCCCTTAAAGTTTAGCCTAGTCACAATTATTCTATGAATCTTCTATCGAAAGTTTGTACTCAATAATCTAGCTTAACCTGTATTACTGTAACATCCCAAGGATCCCCTCTCATTACTTAGAAATCCTTGTTTATTTTGTTGTTTCTACTTACTAGTGACAAAACCCCATTGTTAATTTACACTCTTTTGTCCCCCTTTAATTTACAGTACTTTTAATCGTTAATGTTTTTAGCTACGACTAGTTAGAACTAAATTTTATGTTTTCTATTAATTCTCAAAACCAATCACTTAGGAACGATTCCATCCCTTGGTTGGGTTACTAAACTATTGTACGATCGTAGACACTTGCATCGGAAGTTGTGTCTTGATTATGCAAACATCAATAAGCCATTACAACAATATAATCTCATGCATATAACAGACATAGACAATATTATCAACACTTACGAACAAGGTACAGTTTCATATTTCTCAAGATATACAATTATATCAAATCATTGGTCCTCTCATGGAATCCAAACCCAAACAGTTAGCATAAGGAAACGTAGTACCCGATCCAATGTTTATACCGAAACGTGCTAATAGATCCTATAATTATGCCAAAACATGGCAACCGATCCAAGTTAGTGTGTCGGAACGCAACACCCGATCTATTCAACAAGCCACAATCACAATCACTAGTATATTCTCAAGTTCATACAATGAAGTCATGATTCATGGCATTCATCATTCATCTATCTCATTTACAACAAGTGTGATCAATAATGCAATATTCACATACATACATGTATTATAATGAAGCAAGAACAAACATATATCACACAATCGTGAAATCATCACCAACACCTACCTTGAAACAAGCTTCTAACCCTAAGAAACTTGATTCCTCCCTTTTTAGATTCATTTCGCTTGTTCTTGGTCTACAAGCAATCAATATATTACAGGAATCAATAAAAAATCACTAAATACCTGGATTACTCCAATTCTAGCAAACCTAGATCATCAGGATCCCAATATCCAAATTAGGGTTTTTTCCATCATAATTCTCAGATCAAAACTCTTGCCCATCGATAATTTCCCATTAGATTACGTTCTACGTATCGAAAAATGGATTCGGGGAGTTAAAATCTTACCTTTAGCCTTAAGAATGGTGGAAAACTGTCAAGAATCACTTGGGGTTCGTCTCCTTACTCTAAAAATCAACAAGTGTAGAATAAAGACATTTTGGGGTTTATTTCTGACTTAAGTCGCATCAGGCCCGCCCCAGCGGTCCTGTTCCTACTACAATAGCCCCGCCTTGGCGATAGAAATTACCGCCAAAGCTGTTTGCATGAAACAATGAGTAAATTAAAGAATTTGAAAAGCCTCATTTCACAATATGTCTTCGACTACCGACAACAAAAACTACCCGCTCACGCTAATATCAATTTCGAGAGTTCTACTCACCCGAATTCAATTTTGTAAAGTCGTACGGATTCCTTAACGACATATATAACTACTTATGTAATCAAAATCATAATTAGATCAACCAATTGCAACTAAACTTCTCCAAACCTTAAATACTCCAATTTCTTCCAAATCTTGACTAGGTTGAGAAATTCCAAGTTAATACGAAAGAGTTTTCCGACCTAAAAATTTTCCCCATTGGCTTTTCTATAACAACAGAGCTTAGTCGTTACAATAGATACCAATTTACCCATCACTTGTCCCCGAATGACAAACTTAGGAAAAATAAGCTAAAGAAGGAATGGAGTACTACCTGAATCGACGAACAATTGGGAGTACTTGTCTCGCATGTCCCTCTCAATTTCCCACATAGCTTCCTCAATTGGATGTTGCTTCCATTGTACTTTCATGGACTTAATCTCCTTGGTCTTCAACTTACGCACATCACGATCAAGAATTGCAATCGGTTCCTCCTCATATTTGAGGTCCTTGTCTAACACAATTGAGTCCCACTTTATGATGTAATCCCCATTGCCATGATGTCTCTTCAACATGGACACATGAAACACCAGATGACCTCCCGATAGATGTGGAGGTAAAGTCAATTTATACGCTACCGATCCTACACATTTAAGAACCTCAAAGGGACCAATGTATTGCAGACTTAGCTTACCTTTCTTTCCAAACCTTATCACCCATTTCATGGGTGATACCTTAAGAAGAACATTATCCCCAATTTGAAATGACATGTCTCTTACCTTATGGTCTGCATACTTCTTTTTCCTATTGTGGGCTGCTAAGAGAATAGCTTGAATACTCCTCACATTATCTTGAGCGTCCTTCACTAAATCAACCGCCAAAGGTTTCACATCTCTAGCCTCGAACCATCCTATGGGTGGTCTACATCCCCTCCCATATAATGCCTCAAACAGTGTCATATCAATGCTGGAGTGATAATTATTAATATAATATAACTCACACAATGGTAAGGACTTATCCCAATGTCCTCCAAAGTCAACCACACATGCCCTCAATATGGCTTCTAACACATGAATAGTCCTCTCTAACTGTCCGTTAGTCTATGGGTGGAAAGCTGTACTAAAAGTGAGTTGTGTGCATTATTCATCATGTAATTTCCTCCAAAATATGGAAGTAAATTGCGTACCATTATCTGAGATGATAGAAAGGGGCACCCCATGCAATCTCACTATCTCTTTCACATACACCTTAGCCAATTGTTCAGCATTATAATCTTTTCTTATCGGATTAAAATGCACTGACTTGGTAAATCTATCAACCACTACCTAAATACAATCAAACTTCCCTAAAGACCAAGATAAAAAGAACGAAGGGAAGAATTGACGAGGCGAGTGTTCTCGAAGAGAAAATCGTGATGGAAAAAGCGTGAGGAGAATTCGAAACTCGAGATATGCAAAATAAAAAGACTCCCTGGGAGGTAACAGCAGGCACAAGCAAGTTGACCGAAGGGGACCAGCGCTTCTACTCCACCACCGAGGAGCCGTTCTTGTGAGAAGTAAGGGATGTCGTGAACGGTGGGAGGTCACAGAGAATTGACCTATTCAGAACAACCACAAAACCCATGGCTATCCTCTCCCACTTCCAATCTGCAATTGACATTCTTTGGAGTAAACCTGCTGGCCTTTGGTGTTCATATTTCTCTTGTTGATAATTTTGACACTTACCCTTCAACTCCGCTATATCCTTCTTCATGCCCGGCCACCAATAAATTCACTTCAAGTCTCGGTACATCTTGGTCACCCCGGATGAATAGAATATCGCAAATCATGGGCTTCTATCAACAACTTTTGAATCAAATCATCAACTTGAGGGACACAAATCCCCCCTTTAAAACTGAGCACACCTTCCGCATCAAAAGTGGTTTCTTGTGCCTTACCAACCGCAGTCTTTTCCTTAAGTTTGTTTAAATTTTCATCCTCAAATTGTTTGGCCTTGATCTCTTCCATAAACATGGCCCTTACTTCAATGCTAGCTAATCCCCTACCTTTTTTTGAGATGCCAATTGCATGAATTAAGATTCCAAGGTCTGAATTTCCTTAACCAAAGGTCACTTATTTACACTCAAGCAAGCTAAACTACCCATACTTACCACCTTTCGACTCAAAGCGTCTGCTACTATATTAGCCTTACCCGGATGGTATTGCATGGTCACATCATAATCCTTGAGTAACTCCATCCACATTCGTTGTCTCAAAGTCAGATCCTTTTGAGTGAACACATGCTGCAAACTACGATAATCATTAAACACTTAACACCATAGAGGTAATGTCGCCAGATCTTTAGAGCAAACACTACCATTGCCAACTCCAAATCATATGTTGGATAATTCCTCTCATGCACCTTCAAACGGTAATGCTAGAATAGGTGTGGTGGTCAAGAGAGTCTTGACCCTTTGAAAGATTTCCTCACATTTTTCAGTCCATTCAAATAGTATCTCTTTTTTGGTATAATTAGTTAAGTGAGTGGCAATAGAAGCAAAGTTCTTCACAAATCGACGATAGTAGCTAGCAAGCCCCATAAAACTCCTAACTTCAAGCATAGAGATAAGTTGAACGCAAACTGCCTCAATATTTTGGGAATCTACCATTACCCCTTCTTTTGAAACTACATGCCCCAAAAATGCAACTGAAGTCAACCAAATTTCACATTTGGAAAATCTTGCATACAACCTTTGTTTCCCAAGAACACCCAGAACAATACGAAGATGGTCGACATGCTCTTCCTAACTTTTTGAATAGACCAAAATATCATCAATAAAGACTATGACGAAAGAATCAAGGAATGTCTTAAACACACCATTCATTAAACTCGTAAAAGCTGCAGGCGCATTAGTCAAACCAAAATACATAACCAAAAACTCATAGTGCCCATAGTGAGTTCTAACGCCGTCTTTGTCACATTCTGATGCCTAATTTTCAACTGGTGGTAGTCAGGCCTTAGATAAATCTTAGAGAAAACTGATGGACCTTGCAATTGGTCAAAAAGATCATCTACTCAAGGCATAGGGTACTTGTTTCGAATAGTGACCCTATTCAATTGCCGGTAATCTATACACATTCTCATATTACCATCCTTTTTCTTAACAAACAAAACTGGAGCACCACATGGGGAAGCACTAGGACGAATAAATCCCTTATAAAAAAGCTCTTGGATTTGAGCCTTAAGCTCTCTTAATTCCGCCGAAGCCATGCGATATGGAGAAATAGAAATGGGGTGGGTAGCAGGTTCTAAATCAATACAAAAATCTATATTTATATCCAGAGGCATACCAAGCAAGTCATTAGGAAACACTTCTCTAAATTCTGACACCACATGTATAGACTCAATAGATGGAGTCTCAACCTCAACATCCTGAATATAAGTCAAATAAGCCAAACAACCATGTTGTACCAGTTTACTAGCTTGAATAAAGAATATGATCTTAGCTTGCCTAGGCTTGTACACCCGTTCCAGCACTCTAACTTTTCCCTTCCCTGAATTTTTAGAGTTACAGACTTAGAAATACAATTAAGCACAACATAATAGGAGGACGACCAAGTCATGCCTAAGATTATATCAAAATTAGTCATATCCAAAATCATCAAATCAGCCCAAGTCTGGAAACCCTTAAATAAAATGGGACATGCAATATGGACATGAGTGACTATGACAGACTTTCCAACTGGGGTAGAGACATGAATGTGGACATCAAGTATATCACAAATCATAGCAAATTTTGAGGTAAATCACACAGATACATATGAATAAGTAGAACCCGAATCAAATAACACATTTGTCATTTGGTCACAGACAAGAATAGTACTTGTGATCACCGCATCAAATGCCTCTACCTCATTCTTCCCTGGAAAGGTGTAACACTGAGCCTTATCATCATGTCGAGTGACTTTCCGGCCTAGTTGAACGTTACCCTTGCCCGCGTCACCATTTCCTCTACCTCCACGGCCTTGCTGATTAGCTTCTCGTCCACCTTATGGACTTCCTCTACCATTATTACCATTTCCCGTGGGAACCACAACTCAAGTTTGTTGCTACGCGAAATTCAACACATGTGGGTGGGGATAATCTCTCCTTATATGCCCAGGTTCTCCATAATCATAGCAAGTATGATCAAACAATGGTCTGTCGCCCATCTAAGGCGCGACTTCTGGCTATCTTGAATCTATTTATGAGATGGAGGTCCTGAGTAGCTACCTGTAGTGGCAGACATAGTGGACTGAATTGGCTTTGCTGCAAGCGTTGGTCTCCTTTATCCTCTGGATTAAGAACCTTGGAAGTTACCCGAGTTCTTGACCCCTTTTACCAATGCCTTATCCTGACCGTCTCGCCTCACTCCCTCCACTTTCTTAACAAAGTCTATCACGTCATTAAAGTTTCTCCTTGCAGAGGTCATGTGAACAGATAATACCTGATACGCTCAAATTACACCTCCCTAAAGAAGTATAAGTGATCATTGTCAAATAAAGAACCCAACTAGTAGGTTGGGGTCGATCCCACGAGTAATATGGTTTAGACTTAAACTTAACTCACTATTATATTTGTTTACTTAACTTATTTCCAAGACAAGTAAATAAAGGGGGGGTGGTTATGTAACAAATAACTGATTGTTGTTTAGAGAACAACTGAGCAAGATTTGAACTTTGGTTGTTATCAATGAGAGAGAGAAACTAGGGTGTATGTGTTCCCTATAAGCTCATAACGCGGTAATCTTAATAATAGTAATCCGTTCCTAGTGTATCAAATGCAAAGTGGTAAGGTATGTATGCCTAAGTGCTTGGTCCGTCAAATAGAGGATTTCACTCCACACCTTGGTTTTGCTACGTGTGTATAATTTACTAACCCTTACATTTACCTCAGATTAGACATCACATCAATGTATGGCTTAGTTTTCACCCTCGCACAAATTGACATTAGACTATTAGATAGTATCATACTAAATCTCTATTGATAATTCTTTTCTTATTAACTACCTCCTTGGTCCGGCAAGTAGCAACAAGGCGAGTTTTAACGCGTGCACTAGTTGAAAAGACTTCTAAATGAAAGAATTATCAATGCATGCATCAATACTATTCAAGAATTACTTAGTTATTTTTCATACTTTGTTAATTGTTCATGGTTCCCATAACCCTAGTTGTGGATTTAGTTACTCATGCTTGGAAGAACACAATTCATATTTTTAGAAAAAGAATTCATGAACTTACGTAATGAGTAGAAGAAACCCATAATATCCAATTGAAATTCAAAGTAATATCTTTATAAACCAAAATCCAAAAATCAAATTTCTAAAGTTTGCAACTTAATTCCCAAGAAAATACCACGAACAAAAAGTAAACAATAATGTCTAACCCCTAAAAACGAGGTTAACATACCCTATTTATAGAAAAATTTGTCCTAAAAAAAAAATGAAATAAGGAAATAAGTTGTTGGATGCGGCTTCGATCGGTGAGACTGACCTATGCACCATGGTTAGACCTACGGTCCTTAGGTCCCTTCCATAGCTTGACAGATAAACATTTTTCTCAGAAGTTGGAACTTTCAACTTTTAGACACAAATGACGGGTGTGTAGTACGAACCAAAGGTTGACCTACGGTCCATCAGTCCTCTTCCGTGGCTCCACACTTAGAACTATTCATCAGGCACTGGAACTCCAAATCTTTGATATAAACGACGGATGTGCAGGACGGCCCATGGATCGACCTACGCTCCATCAATTGCCTTTCGTGGTTCCACCCTTGGTCAGACTTCCCTGATGATCAATCCACACCTACCCACGACATACTATGACTGGACCTACGATCCATAGGTCACATTCGTAGGTGGCTCCTTCTGTTGAAATTCAGTTGTCATCTCTCTCGACCTCCTCTAAGCCTATTTCCTGCAAATATGACACAATAAACATTAATTCCAATACAAAATGGCCCTAGACACACACAACTCTTAAGTGAAATGAATTAAAAATACCGTAAACTCACGGTATATCAACACCCTCAACTTAAACTCGTTGTTTGTCCTCAAGCGACACATCAAGACTCTAAACGACATTTGTGTAAAAGTAGATATTCAAAGTCAAGCAATCACATGGCTAGTTCAATCCATTCCATTCTTTTAGTGCAAATCTTTCTCTTATACTCAACAAGCTTACTTATACAGATCAACAGATGACAAAGATCAACCAATAGACACCCCAACAAACACTTTTCTCAATCACCAAGGTACTAACTTTTCGACAATGTAACTAGTTCCCTCAGTTCAAACAAAATCCTTTTCACACAGAAGATGTGAATTTTAGAGTTTTAGGATTCATTCAACACTTACTCTCACAAGTGACTTCAAGTATAGCTAGTGCTCAAAACCATAGGCTTGCCCTTATTTTCACTGCTTAGACTGTCCAAACTAGTTGCTAGGATCAATATACGACTTTCTTAGCTTGTAACGTAGGCTTAGGGTCATGTGTGGTACATTTTAGTACTTTTTAGTGATTTTCTACCTTCTTAACATTATATTGGTTTTTTACCTCTTCCTTGACCTACTTTTTGCATCCTTTCATTCTACTTTCTTTCCCTTAAATCTTTTCAACATGGATGTGCCTTTTGACACTTATTTTTCACTTTCTGCTTCTTACTTTACTTTATTTTTCTTTCTTTCTTTCAACCCTTTTATTCCTCATATATTTGTTTCTTCTGCACCAAGTCACATCCTCTTTCTTTCTTTTTCTCTTTTCAACACACAACTCTTTGAATACCCTTTTTATTTTGGTTTCCTCTTTCATAGCCACCCTCAATTTATGAATTTTGCATTAGTTGAGGTGCACAATCTCTGATGTTGGACCAGGGCCAAGATCAAGCTTTCTGTCTTAGCCACCCTTAACTTAGGCTTTTGGCCTAAGTCAAGGTGCACATGTCCAAGGAGGGATCGTGGCCAAGACAATATTTTAAGGGAAGCTGAGTTAGATGAATCAAAAGAAATGGTCTATTTAAGGCTAAACTATTTGGATAAGGGGAACATTTCTTTCATTTGGTTAGGTCATTTTAGGCTTAAGTGGACTAATTTGAACAATGGCCTATGATCACTTTCCAACTTCTAGCCTAGATCATCTTAGCAGGACTAACGGGACAAGTTCTAGATTGGCACGAACTGTCTGAACATTAAACTATTCTCACACACTTTTGGCACATTCTTTCATTATTAGATTATCAGATTACCCAGTTCAAGTTTTTAGCTTATGTCATGAGGTCAATTCGGTTCTTATCATGTCACAGTTAGATCTAGCACATTCAACTCATCAAGACTATAGATTCAACACAATTCAACATTTTTGGACATGGATCATTTTTATCATGCTTTACATGCCATCATGCTTTTATTTTTCTCACTTAGTCCTACACATTCATTCCTAAACATGACGGTTCAATAGAAGTTAACACACTCTCTTAGGGGAAAAGAACACAAGCAATAAAACCCCAAGAGAGGATTATGAGTTGGGTTACTCAAACTTTACCCTATCACTCACAATCCATTAACCCCACCCCCAACAATAGAGAGTGCAATTTTCCCCAATGTAGAAAAAGTATAGAATAAAGGATCAGGTGAATAAAACCTATGGCGCATAGCGCCAAAGACCTCTGAACAAGTGGCTGGGCCCGATTTCCCGAAGCCCACTGGATCAACAGTCGGGTCGCCCTCACTAGTTCCCGCATCAACCATTTCAACACCTTCAGTAGTGCTATCAGCAACTCGCACCACACCTTCAGTAGTTCTCATATTGCTAGAGGCACCAATACCAATCTCCCTGGCCCGCTACTGCCGTGTCTCCTCCTCAACTATAGATTCCCTCCGGGCCTCCTCAAACTAATGTCGATCCCTCTTGCGAGCTCTTCCATCCTCAGTGTCATCATACGTCCTACTAGAGAAAGGGTGCTTCCTAGCATGACAGGAAGAATCAGAAAAAGGCATTTATCTCTGAATAAGGCATCCAACACCGTATCATCAACTGGTGCGGTGGGGGTAGACTCAGGCTCGACCTCTTATAGGGAAAGAAGGGCATCAAGATCAGCCCAAAGACACGCTAATTCCATCCGGAAAGCAAAAATATCAATGGTGGGGGCTGGTCACTCTAAGACACGCAGCTCGAATGCATCAAGAAGCTAGTGAACAGACCTAACCTTATGGTCCATCATCTGCTCCCTCCGCTGCTCAACCCTAGTTGTGGATTCCTCAATTGCACGATCCATCCACAACCTCACATGCTGAAGTAGTGTAGCCATCTGGGCCTCCATCTTCTAAACATGGGCTAGAGGCACTATAGCTAACTCGTAGAAGGGGGTGGATCTGGAGGATCTAGGGGCCTGGCTGGTAGCTAGAGAATGGTAAGCCGGGGCATCCTCAGTAGTGGCTGGAGGGGCAGTCTCCTCACCTTGCTTTTGTACCAAAATTAACCAATAACACATTCGAACAATATTTAGACCAATCAACGATTAGAAATAAAAAATGAAAAAAAATATTGACGGTAGCTGTAGTGGTCACTTACGGTGGGTACCTACAGTCTATGGATTGACCTATGGCCCGTGGGTCCCCTCTATAGGTTAGAAGTCCAGAAGTTGGGCTTCTGATGGGAAACACAGATGTGCAGAAGGGCCCGTCGATGGAACGACTGACCATAGTCCACGTCTATGGTTCCTCACTTAGTTGGTTTTTTAGGTGGAACAGAACCACGAACCCGACCTATGGTCCGTAGGCTGACCTACGGCCCGTGGATGGGGTCTCGTGGATCAGGTCTATGCCATGTATCAGCCTGCCTCACTTTTGTACCCATTTTTTCAACAAAGTAAACTATCATCCTAAGTCTAATCATGCATTTCAACACAATATATGGTAGTTTGTCATCCACAGGGTTCTGATTACTCAGAATTTATTTATTTCAACATACCAAACTAGGAACCCTAAGTCAAAACATCCATTTAGACCATATTAAATGAGTTATTTGATTAAAAAGACAACACAAGCACATTCTATTGTCCTAAGGGTGTTTCTAGCATACAAATCATTGTTTACACACAAAGTTTTACCACCCAAGGTCAAGATCCACTTGTGATTTCATAAAACAATAATGAACAGTGAATTCAAAGTCAAGGTAAAGTCGTTTACCTTATAAATAATGGAAGTGGGTGATTGTGTGATGCAATGAACTCTTTATACCTTTTTCAAACGTTTGACACCGAACCCAGACCTTGAATTCTTTTGTGAAGGGGAAAATGTGATTAATTTTGGTGGAGAGGAATCAAATTATGGGAGAGAAAAAGATAATTATAGGAAAGGAGAGTGATTTGGGGGATTTATGAGGGAGTTTTTAGATTTGGAAGGGTAAGAAACAGTTGATGAGTCCACAAATTGGACTTATTTAAGGTAATATTTTGATAGAATTAGTGTCCTCAAATGCATATTTTATCTCAATATCTGATGACAACCCTTATGTTTCAGGTATTTGGAGTTTAAGGGAAAGTATGGACACTACTTAGCAAAAAAGGAACAAAGGCAGCTGAAAGAATGAAGAAATGAAGATTTGAGAATCACCGAACCCATTCGGTGAATCGCCAAAATGTCTTATCATCGCCTTTTGTTCTAGTGCGCTGAACCCTGAAAGAAAGGATCAAATCAGGTGTGAAAATGAGCAGCGGCGTGTCACCGAGTAGTTCCGCGAAGCGGTACTATGTCGCCTAATGATCCAAAACAAGACGATGTTGAAGGATAGATCAAGACGGCGATCAAACCTAACAAAGGACAAATCGCTGAGTTGATCGGCGATCTCAACTAATGACGCCAAATGATCTGCTGCAGCACAGATTTTTGACAACTATAAATACTCGTTGAGAGTTGTAGCTTAATTTCAGATTTTTAATATAGAATTTTGAATTCTAAGTTTGGAGAGGGTTTCGAAGAACTTGAAGATTCAAAGGGTTTCAACTCCAAAAAATTGGACTAGGGTCTTGTGGATTCTTCATTCATTGCTAGTTTTGAGACATAAATCTTCATACCCATTTGAATGCAAACTCATTTTGGTGTAAATTTCTATGTCTTTTACATGTCTAGCTAAAACCCCAATTCTTAGGGTATGATGGTGTGAATATTGGTTAGATTATCTATTGGGTCTTGCTTGTTGATGGTTTATTTGTTGTGTAAATGTGATTTCATTTAGTAGTTGTGGTGGAACTTAATGAAATTGTAGTTGTAAATAATATTTCACCATTGTGTTTTCGGCTAGCGAGAGAGAGAGGTCGTAAAACTAACACTAGTAAATTGATGGCCGGTGGGATTGGGTTGACATGAGGTTTAGTTTGAGAGAGTGAACCCTAGTCCTTCTTCCACACACTCAGCTCGAGAAAGTGAGTGGGCTAAGGTGGAGGTTGTTCTTCATGTGGCAAGTGGGTGTCCGAGAGGAACCCATTTGATTCAGGTTAAGTTGCTCAAGAGAGAATTTATTCCCACTATAGTCTAGCCTAGTCACAAATATTCAATGGATTTATTATCAAAAGCATGTACCCAATCATTTAGTTTATCCCGTATTCCTATCACATCCCAAGAATCCCATCTCCTTGATTAGTACTATTTGCATTTTTGCTTATTTGTCACAAACCAATATTGATAATTTATGCTTGCGTCACCCCTTAGATTTAACATGTTTACATTCGATAATGTTTTTAGCTATGACTAATTAGAACTTAATTTTATTTTTCTATTAATTCTCAAGCCCACTCCCTTGGTACTCGACCCCAACCCTTGGTTGGGTTAGTTTACTATTGTACGATCGTAGACACTTGCATTGGAAGTTGTTTCTTGATTACGTAAACATCAAAATGGAGCCATTGCCGGGGAGTGGTGTTACTTGAGAATTCCTAGATTAGTAGAATTTTTGTTTTTCTTAGTTGTAGTTACTCACTTAATCTTTAGTTTTGTTTTGTTTGCTTGTGTGAATATTTTAGAAAGCGTAAGTGTTAACGATAGCCAAGTGGGCCACCAAGACGATATTAGAAATCTCAACGATGTCCAAGAGCCCAACATCCACGGTCCATATCTCATGGGAGGTATTGGAGCTATCTTGTTACCTTCAGTCGAGGGAAATGCAGTGTTCCACATAACGAGTACTATGTTGAAACTCTTGCAACTAAAAGGACTTTTCAGCAGCTTGGCTCATGAGCATCTTTGGAACATCGTGGATGTTTGCGAACCATTCTCATTCAAAAACATATCTCAGGAGTCAGTCCGATTAAGATAATTCCCTTTCTCGTTGATGGGAGAGAGGTGCAAATGGCTAGTCAAGTTTCTGCATGAATCCATTACTTCCTGGGAGGAATTGGTAATCGCATTTCAAGTGTGATTGTTCCCTCCCTCGAAGATGATGACCCTTTAGGATAGCATTCAAAGCTTTAAACGTCTGGAAGGAGAGCCTCTGCACGAAACTTGGGTACGGTTCAAAAAGTTGGTGCTTTAATGCCCAACCCATGGTTTGCCTGATAATTTCCTGCTTCAGTACTTCTACCGGAGTATGGACTCGATAAACAAAGAGGTCATTGACCAACTTTCAACTGGAGGCTTAATGTAGCAACCATATGTTGTAGCAGCCTAACTTTTAGATGGCATGACAACCATCAAAAGAGTATGGTATATTCGCGAGGACTAAGTCTCTTCTCTCACCTTCAAATTATCTAAGGAACATATTGAAAAAGATCATGAGAAAGACCAAAACATGGCCAAGATCGTGACACATCTTGACATTTTATCCAAAAATGTCATGGGGGCTGGTGCCCATTGTGTCAATGCAGTAGGGGTAGGGTGTGCAAATCCTGAGGAGATGAAGTTTAAAGCCTTGTATAACAAGGAGGTAAATTTTCTAGCCAACCAAGGCGGTGACTATCGTTCAAACTACCCAAGGCAGGGTAGTAACCAAGGTTCGGATAGAGACAAAGGCTGGAAGGATCGAGATCGTAAATGGAGAGACCGTAATCCGAATTAGAATGATGGGGAGAAGGATATATATGTGCCTCCCCATGAGTGCCAAAAGTCCAAGGACTCGAAAGGTGGTAGGTCTGAGGGTATGCTCTGACATATTCTTAACAAAGTAGAAGGGTCAGACAAAATGCTAAAAGGCATGAAAGAAGATGTGTCCACCCTTAGCCAGACAGTCACCTCCCATTCAGTTTTGATCAAGTAGTTAGAGACCCAAATGGGTCATATCTCATCTCACCTCAATCCCAAACAGTAAGGGTGTTTTCCTAGTAACACTATAGTCAACCCCAAAAATGAGGTTTGAAGGTGGACTTGCATCATAACACGTAGTTAACTAAGGCGTTGTTTAGGAGTCAACCCAAAATCCTTTATTCCTTTATGTTGCTTTGATAAAATAATGGTGTGTTAATTATGTAGATGGAAGTGTGAAAAGTGATCGAAATGTGCAGATTGACGAGCAATATGTCATAATTAGCAAATCACCAAACGGTTCGGTGACCCCGAACTAGACCATCGTTAGACTAAAGACCAACTTACATTGGAGTCTGTAAAACTCGACGAGCACAAGAAATTTTTGGCGAATCATCGACCATGTCGGTGATCCCGACGAAGATCGCTGTTTGGACTCCCCAATTAACTGGGGGATTCTATAAAAATTGGCGAGGAATGTGATTGCTCGGCATGACACCAAATGGTTTGGCGCTAACGACTAATATCGCCAAGTGGTCAAGAACTGGACGGTTTTTCAAGCCAAAGGTTTAAAAGTTTCAATTTCCTACGCTCTCCCTCATTTTCAAACTATACGAACTCACACATAGTTTTACTTTCAATATCATTCTATTGTATTTTGGTTGATTTGTGCTCGGACTTGGATTACCTTGCCGCCTAGCATTTCAATCATTTCGTAGTCAGCACAAAAGGTTAGTTTTCTATTCCCCGAATTAATTTTATTAAAATTTATGCTCATTTGCAATATCCACAACTTGTTGATAATACTCAGACCCTGCCGGATAGAACTAGATTGTTTACACACATGCTTTAATTTGACAATCTTGCTCGAGTAGGTGTGACTTTTGAATTCCAGTGATTGTATGCCTTAATCTGGATTAAAATTCGAAGGGTTGTGTTAGGGTATTATGGGACATACCTTGATTGTATTAGTGCATACTTTGATTTTGTCTTTAGGGTTATAGTGTTGAATTCGAGAAGATGAGTTGAAAATAGGTACGTTGAGCCGTTTGGCGAGCAGGGTCGGGCTCGCCGAACCACTCGGCGGTTCACCTAACTTCCCCATCTTGCCTTTAATTTAATGCTAAATGTGTTGTTAATTTTGTAACTCTCAGTGAGAAGTTGAAGATCACCAAAGTGTTTTGGCGACCCGCCGAAAGTCTCGCTTTACCCTTGTCAACTCTCCTGGATCTATGTGCACTATAGCTTTTAGCAGACTAACTCTAGATCGTCGTATGATATCGGTGACTTGTTGAAAGAGTCGGCAAAATTTGTTAGTGCTTTCGTCAAATACTTCTCTAACTCCTCTTCGAGATTTTGCAGATATGACTAAACCTGAAGTTGCTGAAAGAGTAACGCCAGCTCAAGAGAATTTCAAGGGAATCGTGATAAAAGAAGATACAGTTACATCAAAAGGAAAAGCTTCAAAACTACCCACAACTACTAGGAAAAGCAAGGGCAAGAGGCCCACTCCTGCCAGGAAAGCCATCACCCTATACCCTAATACTCCTCCATGGGCAAGGCGAGTTTGCAAAGCGGTGCATGTCTTTCTAGCAGACTCACAATCAACAGACCTTGCTGAAGCTGGCACTGCTGTTCCCCTTGAGGTCTCTCCGGGCACTGAAGCCCAGACAGATGGAGCGACAGATTAGCCAGGATCCCCTCTTTACCTTTCTCTCTATCTCTTTTTATTTTACATTTCGTATTGCGTGTTAATTGCATTTGAGGACAAATTGCTTTTATTTGTGGTGGGGTGACGCTCACCTTTTGGGTGCTATTTGTGACTTGTGTTTTTGTGTATATATTTTGGCTGTTCTGTTTAAATTGTGTTTACACTACTTTTTGTGGATGTTTGAACTTGTGGCTCCTTTTATTTTAAATTGCAAAATGATTTTGACCCATCCAAAAAATTTTGCCACCTCTTGTGTGTTGAATGTTACTGTTCTTTTGCAAAATTTAAGTCTTGGTTTCGATCAAAACCGATGACTTGAATAGTGCTCTCTATCAAATGAACATGAATACGCAGCTACGATGAGGCCAAATGAAGTTGAATAGACAATATTTGAACTCTTGGCTTCTCGTTATGACTAGCTTAGTATCGAATTGAGTGTCTTGTGATGATCATTGCACACTAGCAAAAGTGTTGTGTCTTGTTTGATTTACAATGTCAATGCCTAGTGTGATAAGCTTACCTGTGAACTATGCATGAGGGATCCTAGAATTTTACCCGTTGGTCCGATCAACTAAGTGATGCTATCTCTTGATATGATATTAGGCAACTTCTAAGAGTGTGAGCCAATTTGGCATATACCTCTTTTGTGGCCTACCTTGTGAGTGTGTGTGACCCTCTTTTGAACACCCCTTGAGTCTTACCTTTCTTTGGAAGAAACTTGATGAAAAACAATGACCTTTCTTTATCCATTACCCATAATCCTCATGAAGTTGTGGTTTGTTTGAATATCCAAATAAGGCCAAAAGCCTAAGTTGGGGGTGTGGTGAAAAGAAAAGGGAAAGTCAATAAGTGCAAGGAAAGTCTCCTTTAACCCATGGTGTTAAGAAAAACGGAACCCCTCCATATAAAAATACAAAAAGAAGAGAGAAAAAGAAATGAAGTGAAAAAGAAAAGTTGTGGAATAAAGTTGAAAAGTACAAAAGAAATGGGCTTCCCAAACAATCTATGGGAAATGAATAATAGGATGACTTATGATCACTAAAGAAAATGCTGAAGGAAGAGGAAAGGAAGTGTTGTGAGCACCACATTGCATGAGGATAAAAGTCACTGAGCGTAAATGACCATACCTTTTCACTCAGCCCCATTACAAGCCTTGAAAAGACCTTGATCTTGAGTGAGCTGAAGCAAGTGTTGATTGGAAAATACGGGCAAACCTACGAGTAAAATTATGCACTGTGTTCTTCTTTGTCAGTGTGAGCATTGCATTTGATTCCAGAACTTTAAATAAACCTTTGTGTGTGAATATGGAATCATTCCTTGTGTGAGGGCATTTGAATACTTTGGTTGAGCCTGAACTTGCATTTAAAGCAAGTATTGTGAGCATGAGATTCTTTTGTATTGGTGAGTCCCAACTTGAATCTTTGAGTGCACTTTGATGTTTGCATAAGTAAATTGTGTCTTGTTGTATGTATTCATAATTGAGTCTTATGTAGCACTATTTGAGATACCCTTTTTGAACGGCAGAACTTGAGTTTGCTTGAGGACAAGCAAAAGTTTAAGTTGGGGGTGTTGATGAGTCCACAAATGGGACTCATTTAGGGCAATATTTTGAGAGAATTAGTGTCCTCAAATGCATATTTTATCTCAATATCTGATGAAAACCCTTAAGTTTCAGGTATTTGGAGTTTGAGGGAAAGCATGGATACTACTTAGCAAAAAAGAAACAAAGGCAACTGAAAGAATAAAGAAAAGAAGATTTGAGAATCGCCGAACCCATTCGGCGAATCGCCAAAAGGTCTTATCCTCGCCTTTTGTTCCAGTGTGCTGAGCCCTGAAAGAAAGGGTCAAATCAGCGGTAAAAAGGAGTAGTCAGCGTATCGCTGAGCAGTTCCATGAAGTAGTACTATGTCGCCCAATGATCCAAAATACGATGATGCTGAAGGATAGAGCAAGACAGCGATGAAACCAACAAAAGGTCGAATCGCCGAGTTGATCAGCGATATCGAATAACGACGTAGAATGATCTGATGCAGCACAGATTTTTGAAAACTATAAATACTCGTTGAGAGTTGTAGCTTAATATCAAAATTTTAATATTGAATTTATACCATAGAATTTTGAGTTACAAAGTTTGGAGAGGATTTTGAAGAACTTGAAGATTCAAAGGGTTTCAACTCCAAGAATTTGGACTTGGGTCTTGTGGATTCTTCATTCTTTTCTTGTTTTGAGACTTAAATCTTCATACCCAGCTGAATGCAAACTCATTTTGGTATAAATTTCTATCTTCTTTACTTGTCTAACTATAACCCCCATTCTTGGGTGTGCTTTTGTGAATATGGGTTAGATTATCTGTTGGGTCTTGCTTGTTGATGGTTTATTTGTTATGTAAATGTGATTTCATTTAGTAGTTGTGGTGGACCTTAATGAAATTGTATTTGCAAATACAATTTCACCTTTGTGTTTTTTTCTTGATCGAGAGAGAGGTTGTAAAACTAAGACTACTAAATTGATGGTCGGTGGGAATGGGTTGACATAAGGTTCAGCTCGTGTGAGTGAGTGGGCTAAGGCAGAAGTTGTTCTTCATACGGCAAGTGGGTGTCTAAGAGGAACCCATTTGATTCGGGATAAGTTGCTCGAGAGAGAATTTACCCCATTTATAGTCTAGCCTAGTCACAAATATTCAATGGATTTATTATCAAAAGCATGTACCTAATCGTTTAGTTTATCCTCTATTCCTATCACATCCCAAAAATTCCATCTCTTTGATTAGTACTATTTGCATTTTTGTTGTTTTTGCTTATTTGTCAGAAACCCGCATTGATAATTGATGCTTGTGTCACCCCTTAAATTTAACATGTTTACATTCGATAATGTTTTTAGCTATGACTAATTAGAACTTAATTTTATTTTTCTATTAATTCTCAAGCCCACTCCCTTGGGACTCGACCCCAACCCTTGGTTGAGTTACTTTACTATTGTACGATAGTAGACACTTGTAATGGAAATTGTGTCTTGATTACGCAAACATCAACGGTTATGAGAGAATTTAGGCAATTGAGGGTGTATTTGAATTGAAAAGTTTTTATTAAAAAGGGGTCCCGGATCGAGTCGACAAAACCTTAGATTTGGACCCACAAAACCTCATCTACGGGTCTTGGGTCGACCTACGAATTGTAGGTTCTATCCGTAGGTCACTCAACACTTAGAAATATTAGGGATACCTACCTGGGTTCTTCGGACACCATTCACAGTCAATGGATGGAACCACGGACCGTTGATGGGGTCCATAGACCTCTTCACAACCCTTTTTCTATAAATTTGGCATTTCATCTGTGCACATGTAGCAACCGTTAGGCCTTTCTATTCACATTTTCGGGATACTTTTGAAACACGAACCCTATGCTATATCTAGCGAATACTAATATGAAAATAAAACATCTATCTACAGGATAACAGAAATTTAAATAAACAAAGAAAAACCTATAGTTGGCTAGATTGTACATATTGGGTTGCCTCTCAAGAAACACTTGATTTAATGCCGTGGCACGACACATGCTCCTTGATTACTAAGACTTCATCAAGGTAGTAGGCCTCAACCACTTCTTGCACACTCTATTCTTTACCCATGTAGACCTTGATCCTTTTCCCGTTCACCTTGAACCTTGTTTCCTCATTGATCTTGAGCTCGACCGCTCTATGTGGGAACACTTGAGTGACTATGAATGGCCCGGTCCACTTGGACTTGACCTTGCTAGGAAACAAGCGCAACCTTGACTTGAATAGAAGAACCAGATCACCCACAACAAATTCATGCTTTTCAATCTTTTGATCATGATACTTCTTCATCTTTTCCTTGTACAAGGTTGAACTTTCATAAGCTCTTAGGTGAAATTCATCAAGCTCATTCATGTCATTTATTCTATGACTCGATGCGATACCCCAATCAAAATTCAACTTCTTTAGCCCTCACATAGCCTTATGATCTAGCTCTATCGACAAATGGCAAGACTTCGCATACATAAGTTGGTAGGGGGATATACCTATGGGAGTCTTGAATGCAGTGCGATACGCCCATAGAGCATCATCAAGCTTACTTGACCAATCAGTTGTATTAGCATTCACCGTCTTAGCCAAAATCTGTTTGATCTTTCTGTTGGATACTTCAACTTGCCCACTAGACTGTGGTTGGTAAAGAGTGGCTACATTGTGGCGGATGCCATATTTCTCAAGCAGCGCCTTGAACAACTTATTACAGAAGTGGGAACCTTCATTGCTTATAATCGCCCTAGGTGTACCAAATCTGGAGAAGATACTCTTTATCAGGAATGTGGTGACACTTTTACCTTCATTATTGGAGAGCGCAATTGCTTCCACCCACTTTGACACATAATCAACCGCAACAAGAATATACTTCATCCCATGTGAGCTCACAAATAGACCCGTAAAATCAATGCCCCATACATCAAACAACTCAATCACCAATACTTGATTCATAGGAAGCTCTTGCCTCTTTGAAATTCCTCCTTCTCTTTGGCAACAGTCACAAGACTTGGTGAAATCATGAGCATCTTGGTGGATGGTAGGCTAGTAATACCCACACTGCAAAATTTTATTTGCAGTCTAAATACCACTATGAAGCCCACCAACAGGCGTGATGAATGGTACGCCTCTAGTATACTCATCATCTCAACCTCAGGCACACAATGACGAATAATCCCATCAGTACAAATACAGAAAAAATAAGGCTCATCCCAAAATAACTTCTTCACATCATGCATAAACTTTTTCCTTTGGGTAAAAGACAAGTCTGATGGAACCAGATCACTTGCCAAGTAGTTAGCAAAGTCTGCAAACCAAGGAATCAGATCATGAGAAGCCGCCAATGCCAGTTCATCTGGAAAAGCATCATTAAATTCAGCCCCATCTCCTAGCTTGAGCATAGCTTCTTCTTGTAATCTGGACAAGTGATCGGCAACTTTATTTTTTGTCCCCTTTCTATCTTTCACCTCAAAATTGAACCCTGGCAGCAACAACACCCATCTGATCAACCTCAGTTTTGCATCCTTGTTAGACATCAAATACCTCAATGTAGAATGGTCAGTATGCACTATGAACTTAGTACCAAGTAAGTAGGATCAAAATTTCTTGAATGCGAAAACAACAGCAAGGACTTTCTGTTCAGTCATTATACGCTCAAATTAGACCTCCCTAAGGAAGCGTAAGCGATCGTTATCAAGTAAAGAACCCAACTTGTAGGTTGGGGTCGATCCCATGAGGAATATAGTTTAGACTTAACTTTAACCTACGATTATATTTGTTTAGTCAACGTACTTCTGAAACAAGTAATTAAAGGGGAGGAGGAATTGTGAAACAAATTCTGGAAATTATGTGAATAACAAGTGAGCAAGATTCAAAATTTAGTTGTTATCAAGATGAGAGAAAAACTAGGTTGTACGTGTTCCCCATAAGCTAATAACACGGTAATCTAGTAATAGTATTCATTTCCTAGTGTATTACATTAAAAGTAATATGTTAGGTATCTTTAATTCCTTGGTCCAGCAACTAGAGAATTTCACCCCGTACCTTGGTCTGGCTATGTGTGTATATTTTACTAATACCTTTACCTCATATTAGCCATCACATCAATGTATGACTTAGTTTTCACCCTCGCACCAATTGACATTAGACTATTAGATAGTATCACACTAAATCTATGTTGATAATTCTTTCTTATTAACTACCTCCTTGGTCCGGCAAGTAACAACAAGGCAAGTTCTAACGTTTGCAACCGCTAAAAAGACTTCTAAACGAAAGAATAATCAATGCATGCAATAACACTATTTAAGAATTACTTAGTTACTATTCATACGTTATTAATCACTCATGGTTCCCAGAACCCTAGTTATGGATTTAGTTACCCATACTAGCGAGAGCACAATTCATATTTTCACATAAAGAAATCATGAACTTACGTAATAAGTAGAAGAAACCCACAATCTCAACTTGAATTTCAAAGGTCAAAATCTCCAAAACGAACTTAGGAAATCAAGAATTGCTAATATTGCAAGTTAATCTCCAAAGCCAAAAAATAGAACTAAAATAAGAAGGTCTAACCCCCAAAAACGAGGTTTACATGCCCTATATATAGAAAAACAAGTCCCAACTAAAAAGGAAATAAAATTTCTGGACACGGTTGCAGTTGACGACACAGACCTACGAACGGTGGACTAACCAACGGTCCGTAGGTCTCTTCCGTGGTTTGGGACATAGGCAATTTTTCGAAGCTTGGAACTCTAACTCTCAATACCAAATGATGGCTCAATAACACAGATTGTGACTAGATCCACACATTCTGTGGATCCTCCTCCGTAGTCTCATACTTAGCTTAATAAAAATCAGGTACTGGAACACCTTCTCTGAATCAGTTGACGGACCTGCAGGACGGCCCGTAGGTCGAACTACACTTAGTGAAGAATTCCCTAATTATTTCTTCAAGCCTTTCCAATCAATCTACACACTGCACCTACGGACCGTGACTGGACCTACGGTTTGTAGGGCATCTCCATAGGTGGCTTTTTCTACAACATATCTTCAGCTGTATTCTAACTCTCACGTCCGAACTTATTTCCTGCAAACAAGATAAAAACACATTAATACCACTACAAAATGGCCCTAGATACACATAACTCTTAAGTGAAATGTATTAAAAATACCGTAAACTCACAGTATATCAACACCCTCAATTTAAATTCATTGTTTGTCCTCAAGCGACGCACTAAGACTCTAAATGACACTTCTATAGAAGCAAGCATTCAAGCCCAAGCAATCACATGGCTCTCTTTTTGGGTGCAAATATTTCTCTTAGACTCAACAAGCTAACTCATGCGGATCAAACTATGACAAAGATCAACCAATCAACACACAACATACATTGTTTGGCTATCACCAAGGTACCAAATTTCTGACAATGTAACTAGTGCCCTTACTTCAAACAAAATCCTGTTTTCACACAATGAATATGATATTGAGTACAAGGATTCATTCAACACTCACGCTCAGAAGTAATTTCAAGTATAGCTAGTGCTTAATACCATAGGCTTGACCTTATTTTCACTGCTTAGACTCTCCAAAATAGTTGCTAGGATCACTATAGGACTTTTCTTAGTTTGTAACATAGGCTCAGGGTTAGGTGTGGTACATTTAGGCACTTTTTAGTGACTTTCTGCCCTCCTTGACATTACATTGGCTATTTACCTCTTCCTTGACCTATTTTTGGCAACTTTCATCTCAATTTCTTTCCCTTAAATTTTTGACTTTTTGATTCTTATTTCTCATTTTCTTCTTTTTCTTTTACTTTCTTTTCTTTTATTTCTTTTCACACTTTTCTTTTGCTTCTTCTGCACAAAGTCACATCCTCTTTCATACTTTGTCCTCTTTTCAACACGAAACTCTTTTCATACCCTTTTTCCACTTGGTTTCCTTTTTCATAGCCACTCTCAACTTATGCATTTTGCATTAGTTAAGGTGCACAATGTCCGATGTCATATTGGGCCAAGATCAAAGTAACTTTTTGGGCTTAGCCACCCTCAACTTAGGCTTTTGGCCTATGTCAAGGTGCACATGTCCAAGGAGGGACTGGGGCCAAGATAATGTTTTTAAGGGAAGGTGAGTTAGGTGAATCAAAAGAATTGTTCAATTTTAGGCTCATACATTTGGATCAAAAGAAAATAATGCTACCTTTAGGTTAGATCATTTTAGGCTTAAGTGGACTAATTTGAACAATGGCCTATGATCACTTCCAAACTTCTAGCCTTGATTATCCTAGCAGGACCAACGGGGCAAGTTCTAGATTGGCACAAAACTGACTGAACAATCAACCATTCTCACACACTTTTGGCACATAATTTCATTATCAGATTATGAGATTGCCAGTTCAAGTTTTAGCTTAAGTCATGAGATCAAGTTGGTTCTTTAACATGTCATACTCAGGGCCAACACATTTAACTCATTATAGCCTACAAATTTTAACACATATCACAAAATTTGGATGGGTATAATCTTTCATTCTTAATTATGCCATCATGTTTCATTATTTCTTATGCTTCATCACATACACTCCTAACACATGTTGGATCAACCAAAATTAAAACAATATCTTGGGAAAAAGAACACAGGCAAGAAAACCCCAAGAGAGGATTATGAGTTGGGTTACTCAGATTTCACCCTATCACTTACAATCCATTTACCCCACCTCCAAAAAAAATAGGTTGCAATTGTCCCCAATGCACAAAAGTAAATATTAAAGGATTGGGTGAAGCAAACCAGTGGCATATAGCGCTGAAGACTCATCAACAAGCAGGTAGGTCCGATTTCTCGGAGCCTGCTGCAACAACACTTAGGTCACCCTCAGTAGTGCCCATATCATCTATCATAGTATCCTTGGTAGTGCTATCAATTACTCTTACCACAACATCAGTGGTGCTCACATTATTTCACACAGTGGCCTCGGTGGTGGGCCTAGAACTCGACGCTCTAAGAGTACTCTCACGAACACTCTGCTGGCGTAATTCCTCATCCACAATGGAGGCTCTCCTAGCCTGCTCATTCTTTTGGAGCTCTCACTTCATTGCTAGAGCATCCTAAATAGTGTCAGAAATATGATTAGAGCGGTGCCTCTTCCCACGAGCACGGGTTTTCTTGGGCAGTGCTACATTATCTCTGAATAAAGCATCAAGAACTGTATCATCAGCTAATGCAGTAGGTGCAGAATCTGGCTCATCTGTGGGTGGGGTAAGGATGGCATCAAGGTTGTCCCGGACACTGTCTAACTCTGTCCGAAAAGATGACGGATCTGTAGCAAGGGTTGGTCACTCAAGGAGTCTTAACTTGAATGCATCCAGGCATTTATGAATGGGCTAGACCTTCTGGTCCATCATGGTCTCCATCCTTCCCTCCATCCTAACCTTGGACTCAGTAATAGACTACTGCATCCATGGCTTCACATGATGGAGCAGCGTGGTTATCTGAACATCTAATTTTTGAACACGAGATAAGGGCATAACAACATCTCCTGAAGATGAGGTGGCTCTGGATGAGCTAGTGGCCCAACTGGCAACCTGATATGGAGAGGCCAGGGCATCATTGTAGGTTCCTTAAGTTGCAACTGCTCTACATTAGCTATTAAATTTGCTCCAAATGACGGCACCTCGATTTTTAGACCACGTCGTGGGGTATCTACATTGGCCTCATCCCGAATAAGTTCGATGTCAAGGGTTTTGGACTCCTATACCAATTTGTCACAATGCTAGATAGCCACCCTACTATCCCTGCACAACTGAAAGATCATACACGGGAAGAGTAATGTAGTGGTAGACCTGAACACCCTCTCATTGATCTCTGCCAATAGCATCCGAGCAAAATCGAACTCAAACCCAGCTATCGAAGTGGTAACCATTACCGCTCTATCCCAAGTAAGCGTATTATTAGCCATAGTGGGCAAGACCCTGTTCTGAACCAAAAGCGAGAAGTACTTGACTACCAATGTGAGATTGGCCTTCTTTATGCTTAAGCCCGGGGTGGTGACCCACTTTGCTCGATCCCCATCAGTAGCAATGTATTATGCCACCCAATGTAATACAGTCTCCCTTTTCTCTGCACTTCACTGGAACTCCCCACTCCACACGATGTACCCATCTGTAGTCAAACTCGGCCATATTTAGTTCCAAAGTGGGGCCAGGGCTATAGAGAGAGCGGAGGATGGTATTCTCAGATATATCCACAGAAAACCCATGCACTAGAGTAGTCGTGAGTGGTGCCTGGGCTCTAGGCTTGGCATTTTTGTGAATCGAGCCTCGGAGGGTGGCTGCGTAGAAATCATAGAACTCCCTTTCTATCTTATCGCTATAAGTCTCAGGGCATCAAGCCATCCACTTGAATTTTTGTTGCTGAAAGAGCCGGTAGATGTCAGCTATGGTGTGGAGGCTCCCTATGAGAACTTTGCACTCCTCTGTGAGAAGTAGGGACATCTTTTTTTTTTCATTTAACATACTATCATCCCTGTAGATCTGCCATTAAACCTCAACGCACCATCTATTAGGCTCCTCAAAAACCCAAGTAGGGTCTATGTTTGGTGGCACTGGAACCTCCCCCGAACTAGTAGCCTCATCAGACAAGGTGGCTGACCATGTGAACTTGAACCTGTTCCAGAGCCAGAACAAGACCCGAAAGCAGAGTGGGACTCCGAGCCGGAAGCAGACCTAGCCGGTGATCCGATTAGTGTATCCTCCCCATCAGATTGTGAGGCAGTGACTATGTCAGGAACCACCTACTTGGATTGATTTCGGGTAGTTTGGGGAGCTGTGGGTGATGTCCTTCTAGTGGGGGGATATATGCAGGGTCATTCTCCGCATTCGTATCTCCGTTGATTAGCCGATGGGTTGGTGCCATTGGTTTAGATCTACCCTTGATGGCTAGAGCTTTTTTTTGGGCTATGGTACCTATGGAGGAAGAATTAGTACCAATATAAACTAAAAACACACTCAAAAAATTTTTAGAACAAGGATCGATCTAAACGAAAAACTAAAAAAAATTCAGACAGTGGATTCAATGGCCACCTACGGTCCATGGATCCCATCCATAGGTCAGAAGTCACAAAAAGTTGGGCTCTGATTGGAACCATGGATTTGCAGAACGGTTTGTAGATTGTTCTACGGATTGTGGTGCACCTCTGTGGTTCCACACTTAGTGGAATTGCTATGTGCCACAAACTACAGACCTAATCTGTGGTTCGTAGACTGACCTACGATCCGTAGACGGGGTCTCATGGATCAAATTTGTGCCAACTAATCGACATGCCTCATGTTTAAACCAAATTTTGACAATTTCAAACATACATCTTAAGTCTAATCATGCATTTCAACACAATTTATGATAGATTGTTATCCCTAGGGCTCCAATTACTCATTTTTCAACATGTATTGCATACAACACTAGGAACCCTAGATAAAAACTTTTATCTAAACCAAATTTTCACCAAATTATTTAATTACTAAGACTATGCAATCACTATCTATCGTCTCATGGGTGTTTGTAACATACAATTCATGCGGAACACATATAATATCACACCTAAGGTCAAGATCCACTTCTTGACTTTCAATAACATCAATGAACCGGAATTCAAAGTGAAGGGGAAGTCTGTTACCTTACAAGCAAAGAAAGTGGGTGATGGTGTGATGCCTTTAGACTTCCAACAACTTCTTACTAGCCTTTTTGCCGAACCCAGACACCGGAACCTCTGGAAAATGGAGAATGAGGGAATTTGGGAGAAAGGAGAGTGAATTGGGACATTGGGTAAATGGAAGGGGAGTGATTTATGGGATATAGGTGTAATATGAAGGGATTTTAAGTGAGGAGAGGTTTTAAAATGGCTGGGGGGAGTTTTTTTTGTAATGGGGGGATGTTTAAAAATATGGGGGGTTTTATTAAGAAGGATTCTAGGACGTCAGGCAGAAAGTAAGGTTTGGACCCACGAGACACCGTCTATGGAGATGGGGTCCGTAGGTCACTTTCTCACTTAGAAAAATTAGAGATCTTACCTGGGGTCTACGGATACCATTCACGGTCCATGGTTTGACCCACGGACCGTCGATGGTTTGCGTAGACCTCTGCACCAGACATTTTCTATAGATTTTTACTTTTTAAGCCTGCATATGTAGCAACCATTAGGTATTTCTTATTACATTTTCTGGACACTTTTAGACACGGACCCTATGTTATATCTAACCAACAATAAAACAAAAATAACGCACCTATCTAAAGGAATACAGAAAAGCAAATAAACAAAGAAAATAACTAAACCGAAAAGAAAAACCTATCGTTAGCTAGATTGTACATCTTGGGTTTCCTCCCAAGCAGCGCTTGATTTAACATCGCGACACAACTCAGGCCTCTTGATTACTCAGACTTCATCAAGTTAGTAGGCCTCAACAACTTCTTTGCACACTTTCTGCGTTTTCCAGATAGACCTTGATCCTTTTCCCGTTTACCTTAAACCTTGTTCCCTCACTATTCTCAAGCTCGACCGCACTATGTGGGAGCACTTTCATGACAAAGAATGGCCCCGTCTACTTGCAATTGAGCTTGCTCGAAAACAATTGCAACCTAGAGTTAAATAAAAGCACAAGATCACCCACAACAAATTCTCGCTTTTCAATCCATTGATCATGATTTTGCTTCATATTTTCCTTGTACAAGGCTGAACTTTCATAAGCTCTTAGGCGAAACTCATCAAGCACATTCAAGCCACTCATTCTCTTATTTGATGCAGTGCCCCAATCCAAATTTAGCTTCTTTAGTGCCCACATAGCCTTATGCTCTAGCTCTACCGACAAATGGCAAGACTTCCCATATACAAGTTGGTAGGGGGACATACCAATTGGAGTCTTGAATGAGGAATGATAGGCCCATAGAGCATCATAAAGCTTTCTTGACCAATCAGTTCTATTAGCATTCACCGTCTTCGCCAAAATCATTTTGATCTTTCTGTTGGACACTTTAACTTTCCCACTAGACTGTGGATGGTAAGGAGTGGCTATATTGTGGTGGATGCCATATTTCTCGAGTAACATTTTGAACAACTTATTACAAAAGTGGGAACCTCCATCGCTGATAATTGCCCTAGGTGTACCAAATCTGGAGAAGATATTCCTTTCAAGAATGCATTGACACTTTTACCTTCATTGTTGGGAAGCACAATTGCTTCCACCCACTTCGACACATAATCAATCGCAACAAGAATATACCTTATCCTATGTGAAATCACAAATGGACCCACAAAATCAATGTAGCATACTGATGAGTCCACAAATTGGACTCATTTAGGGCTTTATTTTGATAGAAATAGTGTCCTCAAATGCTTATTTTGTCTTAATATCTGATGAAAACTCTTAAGTTTCAGGTATTTGAAGTTTTAGTGGAAGCATGGATAGTTAGGCGCAAAAAGGAACAAAAAGGCTGAAAAGACAAAGAAGCTGATGCCTGAGCATTGCCAAACACACTTGGCGATTCACCGAAGGGACGCACTCCACCCTTTGTTCCAGTATGTGAAGCCATGAAGGAGCAGGATCAAAAAGACGATGAAAGGAGCAGTCGGCGTTTTATCGAATAATTCTGCGAAGCAGTACAATCTCGCGCAATGACACAGAGCATGGCCATGCTGAAGGCTAGTGCAAGATGGCGACAAACTACACCAAAGGGCAAATCGTTGAGTTAATCGACGATTTCGACTAACCTCACCGAAAGATCTGCCAACACTATTTTCTGAAGTCTATAAATACTATACTTGTTATTAATTTTTAAGAGTCAATTATTTATTTTAATTTTCATGATAGAATAGTACTGTTTAGATATTTTCTCTCAAGTTTGGAGAGGTTTTTTGAAAGACTTGAAGAAAGAAGGATTTCATCTTCCCGAAGTTGGAAGTGGGTCTTCTCCATTATTTTTCCTTTGCTTAAATCAAGGTTTAATTTCTTATACCCATTTTATTTTAGTATCATTTTAGGTGTATTTGGTTACTTCTTGATGTGTGGCTAAAAACCTCCATTCTTGGGTGTGATTTAGCAAATATGTGTTGATATTATTATTGGGTCTTGCTTGCTGATTGTTTAGATGTATTTGAATGGTGATTGCACCTAGTGGTTGTGGTTTAATTTAATGGGTTTGTAGTTGCAAATATAAAGCCACCCATGTGTTTTCGGCTTGCCCTAGAAAGAGGTCGCGAAACCAAGATTACTAGACTGATGGCCTAAGGAGTTAGTCGACATAAGGTTTAGCCCGAAAGGATAAGCCCTATTCCTATATCCTAACACTTAGATCGAGAGAGTGTGTGGGGTAAGGCGTAGGCTGGCTTTCATATGGAAAATGGATGTCCAAGAGGACCACATTTGAAACGGTGTAAGTTGCCTGAGAGGGAACTTATTTCCATTTAAAGCTTAGCCTAGTCACTATTATCTTGCAAATTTTCTATCGAAAGCATGTACCCAACGATTTATCTCAACTTGTATTGTGGTCACACCCCAAGAACTTCTCCCCATACTTGATTTTTCTTATTATTTTTATTGTTTTTGCTACTTATGACAAAACCCCCAATTGATATTTGACACTTTTGTGTAACCCCGTTTAAGTTACTATGTTTTTAATCGTTAATGTCTTTAGCTACGACTAGTTTGAACTTAATTTTATTTTTATACTATTTCTCAAAACCACTCCCTTGGGACACGACCCCAACCCTTGGTTGGGTTACTATATTATCGATGATCGTAGACACTCGTACTGTAGGTTAGTGTCATTGTTCACGATAAGCATCAAAATGGCACCGCTGCCGGAGAGTTGTGTTACTTGGAAATTCTTATTTAAGTAGAATTTTAGTTTTAAACTATTGTAGTTTTACTAATTTAATTTGAAGTTTTATTTTTCTTGTTTGCAGGAGTAATGTGTCAGAATGATGACAAAGGTCCCAAATGGACCAAGTGTTATCTTCTCTCTAACCAGAGCCAAAAGAGGGGTAGCCTCATGAAAAAAAGGCAAACCTCAGTAATGGAACTTGAGTGAGAAGTTGCGTCATGCCACGAAGTTAAATAAGGTGCTTCTTGGGAGGTAACATAAGGTTTTACCACTTTATTTTTGCTTTAAGAAAAAATGGTGTGTTTTTTGTGTAGATCAAAGCATGGAAAGTGAGTGAAAAGTGCAAATGGGCGACCCAAAGGTCCAGTCGGCGTATCGCCGAAGAAGTCGGAGACCCCGACTTAAACCACCATTGGACTAAAGACAACTTTAAAGTGGAGTATGTAAAACACAGTGTGCCTAAGAACTTATTGGTAAATCACCAACCTGGTCGCCGATTGCGATCTAGTCTGCCCTTTAAACCACTTGTTTAATTAGAGGTCTAGTAAAACTCGGCGAGGTAAGTATCCACTCGGTGACCACGACTAATGTCATCGAATGTACGAGAACTAGATGGTTTCTTAACAAGGCAAATGTTTAAACTTCCAACTCTCTCACTTTCCCTCGCTTTTAATCTTCCAAATCTCACACCTAGTTAGTATTTTAAATATTTTTGCATTCCATAAGTATTTTGGTTGTTGATTTTTTATCGGAGTTGGATTTCATTGTTGCCTAGCAGTTCAAAGTACTTTAATCGGCACAAAGGTTGATTTTCCGAACCTCGAGTTTACTTTCAAAAATTTGGTACTCATTTGCAATGATCATATCGTATTGTCATGTGCTGGTACTTCTGAGGTTACTCTGGGCACTGATGCCCATATTCAGAGAACTACATCGAGTGCCTAGGCCCAGATAGATGAAGCAACTACGTAGACAGGATCCATATTTACCTCCTTCTCTGTTTTTCTTTATTTTTACTTTTGGATACTTTCATTTGCATTTGAGGAAAAATGTTTTTATTTGTGGTGGGGTGAGGCTCACCTTTGTGTGTTGTTTTGAATGTTATCTTGCGTACATATTTGGGCTGTTTTGCTTGAAATTGGTTTATAGTGCCTGTGTGAATGTTTGAGTTTGTGGCACCTTTTTATTTTAAATTGCAAAACGATTTTGACCCTTCCAAAAAAAAAGTTATTTTTCGAAAAAATTTGCCACCTCTGTTGATTTAAAGTGGTTGTTCTCTTTCAAATTTGAGACTCGGTTCCAATCAATACCGATGACTTAAATAGGGATTACAATCGAACAACATGAATGACCGCTATGATGAGGCCAAATGAAGTTGCATAGACAATATGTGAACTCTTTGCATCTCGTTGTGATTAGTCATTTATCGAATTGATTCTCTTGTAATGACCGTTGCACACTACAGAAAGTGTGTAGTCTTGTTTGACGTAAGTGTCGATGCCTTGTGTGATGATCTTACTTTGAACCTTGCATGAATAAACCTAGAATTTACCTCGTTAGTTTGACTGATTTAGCAAGGCGCGCTCTTGAGATGATCTTAGGCAACTTTTGAAGAGTGTGAGCCAATTTGACATATACTTTTTTTGTGGCCTACCCGTGAGCATGTGAAACTTTCTTGAACACTCTTTGAGCCTTACCTTTCTTTGGAAAAACCTTGATGAACCCTAGACCTTACTTGACCCACTACCTATAACCCTCTTGATTTGTGATTTAGTGAATAGCCAACTTAGACCAAAACCCTAATATGGGGGTGTGGTGAAAAGAAAGTCAAGAAGTGCAAGAAAAGTCTCCATTAACCCATGGTGTTGCGGAAAAATGGAAACCCTCTATATATATAAAAAAGAGGAAAAGAAAAATAAAAATTTGTGGAATAAAAGTGCAAAAATAAATTGGGTTTTGAACCAATCCATGGAGAGTGAATAAAAAGATGACTTAGAAGCACTTGAGGAAGAATTGATAAAGGAAAAGAAGGGGATGTCTTGAGAAAACCACATCTTATGAAGAAAAATCACTGTGCCTAAAATGACCATACCTTTGCACTCAGCCCCATTAAAGCCTTGGAAAGACCTTTTTTATCTTGAGTAATCCGAATCGAAAGTCGATTGGAAAATAAGGTCAAACCTATGGGTGAAAACATGCATTGTCTTCCTCTTTTTTAGAGTGAGTCTTGCATCTGATTCCTGATCTTGAATTGATTAACCTCTGTGTGTGAATATGAAATCATTCTTTATGTGAGGGCATTTAGATACTTCCTGTTGAGCTTGATTGCACAAGTAGCAAGTATTGCGAGCATGATGATCTTTGGTAATGGTGTGTCACAGCTTGAATCTTTGAGTACACAATTGATTCTTGCATAAGTAAATTGAGTCTTGTTATGTGCATTCATGATTGAGTCTTGTGTAGCACTGTTTGAGACAGTCTTTTTGAACGGCTGAACTCAACTATGCTTGAGGACAAGCAAAAGTTCAAGTTGGGGGTGTTGATGAGTCCACAAATTGGACTAATTTAGGGCTTTATTTTGATAGAAATAGTGTCCTCAAATGCTTATTTTGTCTCAATATCTAATGAAAACTCTTAAGTTTCAGGTATTTGAAGTTTTAGTGGAAGCATGGCCACTTAGGTGCAAAAAGGAACAAGAAGGCTGAAAAAAATGAAGAACTTGAAGCTTGAGCATCGCCGAGCAAACTTGACAATTCGCCAAATGGACTCACTCTGCTCTTTGTTCCAATACGCGAAGCCCTGAAGGAGTAGGATCAAAAAGGTGATAAAAGGAGCAGTCGGCGTTTCGCCGAATAATTTTCCGAAGTAGTACTATCTCTCACAATGACACAGATCACGACCATGCAGAAGACTAGTGTATGACGACGACGTACTACACCAAAGGACGAATCGTCAAGTTAATCGACGATTCTGACTAATCTCACCGAAAGATCTGCCAGTACTATTTTCTGAAGTCTATAAATACTATACTTGTTATTAATTTTTAAGAGTCAATTATTTATTTTAATTTTCATGATAGAATAGTACTGTTTAGATATTTTCTCTCAAGTTTGGAGAGGGTTTTTGAAAGACTTGAAGAAAGAAGGATTTCATCTTCCTGAAGTTGGAAGTGGGTCTTCTCCATTCTTTTTCCTTTGCTTAAATCAAGGTTTAATTTCTTATACCCATTTTATTTTAGTATCATTTTAGGTGTATTTGGTTACTTCTTGATGTGTGGCTAAAAACCTCCATTCTTGGGTGTGATTTAGCAAATATGTGTTGATATTATTGTTGGGTTTTACTTGTTGATAGTTTAGATGTATTTAAGTGGTGATTTCACCTAGTTGTTGTGGTTTAATTTAATGGGTTTGTAGTTGCAAATACAAAACCACCTATGTGTTTTCGGCTTGCCCGAGAAGGAGGTCACGAAACCAAAACCACTAGACTGATGCCCTAAGGAGTGGGTCGACATGAGGTTCAACCCGAGAGGGTGAGCCCTAGTTCTATATCCTAACACTCAGCTCGAGAGAGTGAGTGGGGTAAGGCGTAGGATGGCCTTTATGCGGCAAATAGGTGTCCGAGAGGAACGCATTTGAAAGGGGGTATGTTGCACGAGAGGGAACTTGTTTCCATTTAAAGTTTAGCCTAATCACTATTATCTTGCAAATTTTCTATCGAAAGCATGTACCCAACGATTTATCTCAACTTGTATTGCGGTCACACCCTAAGAACTTCTCCCCATACTTGATTTTTCTTATTATTTTTGTTGTTTTTACTACTTGTGACAAAAACCCCAATTGATATTTGACACTTTTGTGTTACCCCTTTAAGTTAATAATTTTTTAATTGTTAGTGTCTTTAGCTATGACTAGTTTGAACTTAATTTTATTTTTCTACTAATTCTCAAAATCACTCCCTTGGGACACGACCCCAACCATTGGTTGGGTTGCTATATTATCGACAATCGTAGAGACTCGTACAGTAGGTTAGTGTCGTTGGTCATGATAAGCATCACATACATCAAAAAACTCTATAACCAATAAAGGATTCATAGGAAGCTCTTGCCTTTTTGAAACTCCTCCTTCTCTTTGTCAACGGTCACAAAACTTGGTGAAATTATGAGCATCTTGGTGGATGGTAGGTCAGTGTAATACCCACACTGCAAAATTTTATGCGCAATCTGAATACCACTATGATGCCCACCAATAGGCGATGAATGGCACGCCTCTAGCATACTCAACATCTCAACCTCGGACATACATTGACGAATAATCCCATTAGCACAACTATGAAACAAGGCTCATCCTATAAGAACTTCTTCACATAATGCATAAACTTTTTCCTTTGGTGAAAAGACAAATCCGATAGCACAATATCACTTGCCAAGTAGTTAGCAAAGTCTGTGAACCAAGGAATCTGATCATGAGAAGAAGCCAATACTGTTTATCTGGAAAAGCATCAATTTCAACCATATCACCAAGCTTAAGCATAGCTTCTTCCTCCATTCTGGACAAGTGATTGGCAACGTGATTTTCTGTCCCCTTTCTTTCACCCCAAAGTCAAACTATTGCAGCAACAACACCCATCTAATCAACCTCAGTTTTGCATCCCTCTTAGCCATCAAATATCTCAATGTAGAATAGTCAGTATGCACAATGACCTTAGTACCAAACAAGTAGGATCAAAATTTCTCAAATGTGAAAACCACTGTAAGAAGCTCTTGTTCAGTCACTATATAGTTCTTTTGAGCCACATTTAGAGCTTTCCTAGCATAGTAAATAGGATGAAGAATTTTCTCTACCTCTGTCCCAATACCACAACAAGCGCCACTCCACTCACATCACACATTACTTCTAACGGTTGCCCCCAATCTAGTGAAATAATGATAGGTGCAAAAACTAGCTTTTCTTTCAACACTCCAAATGCCTTCAGAAAAGCATCATCAAAATCAAACTTATAGTCCTTTTCAAGCAGTTTGCTCAATAGATGTACAATTTTGGAGAAATCCTTGATGAACCTCCTATGGAAACCTGCATGCTCTAGAAAACTTATAACACATTTAGCAGAGATAGGTGGTGGTAGTTTTTCAATTACCTCAACTTTCGCTCTATCAACCTCAATACCCTTCTCAGAAATCCGATGACCCAGAACTATCCCTTCTTTCACCATAAAGTAGCACTTCTCCCAATTGAGCACAAGATTGCACTCTTCACAGTGTTTAAGCACCTCGGCCAAATGATCTAAACAACGATCAAAAGATTCACCTACCACAGAGAAATCATCCATAAGTACCTCAATAGTGTCCTCCATCATATCGTAAAATATCATCATCATACAGCGCTGGAAGGTCACTAAAGCATTACACAACCAAAATGGCATCCGTTTGAAGGCAAAAGTCCTACAAGGGCAAGTGAAGGTATCTCTAATTTCTTGGTCCGGCTAGTAAAGAATTTCACCCAGCACCTTGGTCCAGATACATGTATATAATTTACTAACCATTAACTTTACCTCATATTAAACATCACATCAATGTATGGCTTAGTTTTCACCCTCGTACCAATTGACATTAGACTATTAGATATTATCACACTAAATCTATGTTGATAATTCTTTTCTTATTAACTACCTTCTTGGTCTGGCAAGTAGCAACAAGGCGAGTTCTAACATTTGCAACTGCTAAAAAGACATCTAAACGAAAGAATTATCAATGCATGCAATAACACTATTCAAGAATTACATAGTTATTATTTATACGTTGTTAATTGCTCATGGTTCCCACAACCCTAGTTATGGATTTAGTTACCCATAGTAGCAAGAGCACAATTCATAATTTTAGATGAAGAAATCATGAACTTACGTAATAAGTAGAAAAAACCAAGAATCTCAACTTGAATTTCAAAGTCAAAATCTTCAAAACGAACTTAGAAAATCAAGAATTGCTAAAATTGCTAGTTAATCTCCAAAGCCAAAAAGTAGAACTAAAGTAATAAGGTCTAACCCCCCAAAACGAGGTTTACATGCCCTATATATAGAAAAACAAGTGCCAACTAAAAAGGAAATGAAATAAGGAAATATAGTTTCTGGACTCGGTTGCAGTTGACCACACTGACCTACGGACCGTGGACTGACCTATTATCTGTAGGTCCCTTCTATGGTTTGGGACCTAAGAAATTTTTCTGAAGCTTGAAACTCCAACTCTCAGTATCGAATAACGACTCAACAGCACAGATCGTGACTCAATCCACGGTCCATGGATCGTCCTCTGTAGTCTCCTACTTAGTTTAATAAAAATTAGGTAATGGAACACATTCTCTGAATCAGTTGACGAACCTGCAGGACTGCCCGTAGGACAAACTACGGTCCATCAATCTTGGTTGTGGTTCCACACTTAGTTAAGAATTCCCTAATTATTTCTTTAAGCCTTTCCCATCAATCTACACCCTGAACCTATGGACCGTGACTGGACCTACAGTCCGTAGTTGGCTCTTTTTGCAACATTTCTTCAGTTGTCTCCTAACTCCCATGTCCGAACTTATTTCCTACAAACAAGATAAAAGCACATTAATACCACTACAAAATGGCCTTAGAGACATATAACTCACGGTATATCAAGTCACTATATAGTTCTTTTGAGCCACATTTAGAGCTTTCCTGGCATAGTAAATAGGATGACAATTCTTCTCTCGCCTCTGTTCTAAAATCACATCAAGCGCCACTCCACTCGCATCACACATTACCTCAAATGGTTGCCCCTAATTTGGTGAAATAATGATAGGTGCGGAAACTAACTTTTCCTTCAACTCTCCAAATGCTCTCAGACAAGCATCATAAAAGTCAAACATACACTCTTTTTCAAGCAATTTGCACAATGGGTGTGCAATCTTTGAGAAATCCTTGATAAACCTCCTATAAAACCCTGCATGCCCACGAAAACTTCTAAAACCTTTAACAGAGATATGTGGTGGAAGCTTTTCTATTAACTCCACTTTCGCTGTAGCAACCTCAATACCCTTCTAAGAAATTCGATGCCCTAGAACTATCCCTTTTTTCACCATGAAGTGGCACTTTTCCCAATTGAGCAGAAGATTGCACTCTTCACACTAGGTAAGTACCTCAGCCAAAGGATCTAAACAACTATCAAATAAGTCACCTACCATAGAGAAATCATCCATAAATACCTCAATAGTGTCCTCCACCATATCAGAAAACATTGACATCATGCAACGCTGGAAGGTCGCTGGAGCATTACACAACCCAAATGGCATCCGTTTGAAGGCAAAAGTCTTATAAAGGCAGTTGAAGGTGGTCCTATGGTGTTATGGAGATCTGATTGTAGCTCGAATAACTATCAAGAAAGAAATAACAACACTTCCCAACAAGGTGGTCCAATAAGAAATGAGCAAACTTGGTGGCGTTGGAAAGATAATTCAAAGACCTTTCATATTTTCTCTTGTAGCCCACCTAACACATCTTTTGCTAGGAGTTATGGTTGTTTGAAGTTTACTGATGATTCCTAGATTTGGACTAATTTAGCGCTTTGTATTGATAGTTTTAGTGTCCTCAAATGCCAAATTTATGCTATAAATTGATGTTAAAGCCTTGATTTTCAGGTATGTTCATTAAGGAGCAAAGCAAGGACACTAACAGGCAAAAAGGAAGAAAACAACCTAATGAAGTGGAGAAAGGCGAGCCTCGTGATCAACAAGACCACTCGACGGCTCGCTTAGTGGCTCTTCAATCTGCCTAAAGTTCTAGTGTGACAACCCTGAGGGAAGAAACCAAATCGCTGACAGGAAGGGGACAGTTGACGAATCACTGATTAGTTCCACGATGATAAAATTGATCACCCAAAGTTACAGGACTTGAGGATGCTGAGAGTCAATGCATAAAAGCATAACAAAGTGCAAAGGGCAGTTCGCCGAACCACTCGGTGAACCTGACTTACCTCGCCTAATCGCCTTTCATGGCTAATTTGTAGGGACTATAAATAGGATTTTCAACCGTCAATTGAATAGTTGCTACCATTTAGAAGAATTCCTTTGAAAGTTTGACAGTTTCCCAGTAGACTTGAAGGCTTTTTTAGACTTAAATTGGAGATTTTGCAAGTGGATTTTTATTTTCTTTAACTTGGACCACTATAAAAGCTTGAATAATCCTACCCAAATCATGGCTAATTCATTTGGTAATTGTTTTTCTGTGTTTTTTGATGTGTGGTGATACGCTCAAATTACACTTTCCTACAGAAGTATAAGCGATCGTTATCAAGTAGAGAACCCAACTTGTAGGTTGGGGTCGATCCCACGAGAAAAATAGTTTAGACTTTACTTTAACCGATAATTATATTCAATTAGTCAAAGAACTTCCAGAAACAAGTAATTAAAAGGGGGGGTTTGTTTATATGAAACAAATAATAAGAATTCAGTAAGTAATCAGTAATCAAACAAAACTCAATTTTTGGTTGTTATCAAGATGAGAGAAATAACTAGGGCATACGTGTTCCCCACAAGCTCATAACGCAATAATCCTAGTAACAGCAATCATTTCCTAGTGTATTACATGCAAAGTGATAAGTTAGGTATCTCTAAATCCTTGATCCGGCATCTAGAGAATTTTACCCCGCACCTTGATCCGGCTACGTGTGTATAATTTACTAACCCTTACCTTTACCTCATATTAGACATCATAATCGATGTTTGGCTTAGTTATTACTTCGCACCAATCGACACTAGTCTATTAGATAGTATCACACTAAATCTATATTGATAATTCTTTTCTTGTTGATTACCTCCTTGATCCGGCATGTAGCAACAAGGTGAGTTCTAACGTTGGCCACCGTTAAAAAGACTTCTAAACAAAAGAACTATCAATGCATGCAAAACACTACTCACGAATTGCTTATTTACTATTTATATTTTGTTAATCGCTCATGGTTCCCACAACCCTAGTTGTGGATTTAGTTACTCATATTAGCAAGAACATAATTCATACTTTTAGATAAAGAAATCATGAACTTACGTAAAAAGAATAATAAACCCAGAAATTCAACTTGAGTTGCAAAGCCAAAATCTTCAAAAGGAACTTGTAAAATTAATAATTGCTAAAATTGCAATTCAATCTCCAAAGTCACAAAGTAGAACTAGAATAATAATGTCTAACCCCAAAAATGAGGTTTACATGCCCTATTTATAGAAAAACAAATCCTAATTTAAAAAGGAAACAAATTAAGGAAAGTTTGTTCAGGCACGCGTCTTCCATCCACGAGACTGACTTACGGACCGTCGATGGATCTTCGGTCTGTAAGTCCCTTCCGTAAGCCAGGACTTAGAAAATATTTCAGCTCTCAAACATCAGCCTCTCTGAAGCAGACGACGGACTTGCAGTACGGATCGTAGATCGATCTACGGTCCGTCAATCCCCTCCGTAGCTCCATACTTAGAATCTTCAAAAATCAGGTACTGGAACCCTCGCAGTCTCCTTCTACGGTTTGATCAGTACGGTCCGTAAACCAATCTACGGACCGTCAATTGCCTCCGTGGTTCCACACTTGGTCAGATTTCCCTGATTTGTCATCTATCCCTTGGCTGCTGATCTACAGTCATCACCTACGAACCGTCAATGGACCTACGGTCTGTAGATCATCTCTGTGAAAGCCCTTTTTCTGCATTTAGCTCAGTTGTCTCCGTACTTTTGCGCCTGAACATCTTTTCTGTAAAAATACAATAAAATACATAAAAACCAATACGATAAGGCCCTAGACACACACAACTTGTAAGTTAAATGTATTAGAAATACCGTAAACTCACGGTATATCAACATCCTCAACTTAAATTCGTTGTTTGTCCTCAAGCGATGCAATACAACTCTAAACGACTCTTGTATAGAAGCAAGCATTTCAAGCCCAAGCAATCGCATGGCTCTCTACCCCCCTTACTTTTAGATGCAACTTCGTTCTTTTAGACTCGAGAAGCTAATCCATGCAGATCAAACTATGACACAGATCGACCAACTGACACACAACCTGCACCTTATCACTCTCACCAAGATACCAACTTTCCGACAATGTAACTAGTGCCCTTACTTCAAACGAAATCCCTTTCTCACAAAAATTGGCTGTCATTTATGGTGTAAGGATTTATTCAACACTCACGCTCAGAGTAATTTCAAATTCAGTTAGTGCTTTATAACATAAGCTTGCCCTTATTTTCACTGCTTAGACTCTCCAAACTAGATTCTAGGATCACTATAGGACTTTATTGTCTTGTAACCTCTTTTTGCCCTATTTCTGACATCCTACAGTTTTACCTTCTTTCGCTTGTTTTTCTTCAACCAAGGATGTGACTTCAGAATTTGTAACTCTTTATTTCTCACATTTATCTTTGTTTTCTTTTCTCTTTTTTTTTTGTAGCTTTCAACAAATCACATCCTTTCCACACGTTTTATCTTTTCTTCACCTCACTCTTTTCATACCCATTTTTCTCTCAGTATCTTCTTTCATAGCCACCCTCAACTTATAGATTTTTCATTAGTTGAGGTGCACAATACCCGATGTTAGGTCAGGGCCAAGATTGAAGTTACTTTTGCATTAGCCACCCTCAACTTAGGCTTTTGGCCTAAGTCGAAGTGCACATGTCCAAGAAGGGACCAGGGCCAACGTAGTAGATTATGGGAAGGTGAGTTTGGAGTTTTAGAAAGAAATGGTTTATTTTAGGCTCAAAGCTGGATCAAAGGGAACAGTTATTTCATTTGGTTGAATCCTTCTAGGCAATTTGCGGACTTTTCAGAACAATGGTCTGTGATCACTTCCTAACCTCTAGATTGAATTATCTTAGCAGGACTAACCGGGCAAGTTCTAGTTTTGCACAAAACTATTTGAACACTCAACAATTCTCACCCACTCTTGGCACATAGTTTCATTATTAGATTGTTAGATTACCTAGATCAAGTTTCTGCTCAAGTCATGCCATCAAGTTGATTTATTATGTCATACTCAGAGTCAACACAATCAACTAATCGTAGCCTAAAATTTCTAGCATGCATCCCAAAAATCTGACGGGTATCATTTTCTTTTAAAGCCATCATGCTTCATTCTATATCATGCTTCTACAAATACAATTCTAAGACATGCCGGTTCAACAAAAATTAAACAGTTCTTTGGGGAAAAAGAACACAGGCAAGAAAACCCCAAGGAAGGATTCATGAGTTGGGTTATTCAGATTTCACCTATCACTCATAATCCATTTACCCCACCCCTAACAAAAATAGATGCAGTTGTCCCCTGCATATAGAAATAGTAAAAGAAAATGGCTTGGGTAAAGCAAACCTGTGGCGCAAAGTGCCGGCGAATCATCAACAAGCAGGGGGGTCCGGTTGCTCGGAACCCACTGGAACACCAGTGGGTGCACCCTCAGTAGTGCCCACATCAGCACCCTCAATAGTGCTCTCTAGCAATCTCTATGCGTCTCCCAAAATAGGTTGGGCTGCTACAACTGGGGCAGAGCTCGACGCCCCTGCTACTCTCTCACGCTCCCTCTGCTGGCGCAACTCTTCATCTACTATCGATGCCCTCCTAGCCTCCTTTTCCTGCCTACGCTATCTTTTGAGGGCTTTCTCCTTCTCAGTGCGGTGAGAGCGGTGCCGCTTGCCTTTGGCCTGTGTAAGTGCAAGTTCCTCCTCGGTGGTCCCACTGAATAGGGCATCTAGCACTGTATCATCAGCCAGTGCAGTGGGGGCAACCTGAGGCTCAACTGAAGGTGCAGCAAGAATGGCCTCAACGTCGGATCGGAGGCTAGCTATGTCGGCCCCGCAGCGTATAGGTCTATGGCCGGGGCTGGTCGCTCGAGGACTCTCAGTTCGAAGGCATCTAGGTGATTATTAATAGCCTGGACCTTCCGGTCCATCATATCCTCCATCCTGCGCTCCACTCTAGCCTCGGACTCGGCAATCGAGTTTTGCATCCACGACTGGATGTGATGTAGCAGTGTGGCCATCTGAGCCTCTAACTTCTATACTCTGGCCAAGGGAACAACAGCAGCGCCCAACTGCGGTGTGGACCGAGAAGAGCTAGGGCCCATGCTAGCTGCCTGAGAAGAGGAGCCTGGGATAGTGTCGGTGTGATCGGGGGCGCTAAGGTCATCGCCCTGTGCCTGCCCCACTGTGTCTGCAAGGTCGGTACCCAAAGGAGGTACCTCAACCTGAGGCTCTCTGCGAGGTACTGCTACATTCACCTTATCTCGAATGAGACCGATGTCCAATGCTCCTGTAGGGTGGACTAGCCTGTCACAATGCCAGATCGGCACTCCAGAGTCCCTGCACAACTGAAAAATAAGGCATGGAAAGGGGTAAGTAATAGAGGTACTGAATGCCCTCTCGTGTATCTCTGCCAGCAACATGCGAGCAAAGTTGATCTCTACTCCTGCTACCAATGCCACTACCATGATTGCTCTGTCCCACGTGACTTGATTATCAGCTTTTGTCGGCGACACCCTGTTACGCACCAGTAACCAGAAGAACTTGGCCACAAAAGTTAATGTCGCCTTCCGGATGCCCAAACGTGGAGCAGTGAACCATTCCTCACTCTCGCCATCTGCAGCAATGTATCTAGCCAACCAAAGTATCATAGCCTCTCGCTGTTCAGAATTCCTCTGGAAGGCATCGCTCCACACAATGTCCCATTTGTAGTCAAACTCCGCTGTATTGAGGGACCAAGAGTGACCCGTAGTAGGACCACAGAGAAATCGTCTGATCGTGGCAGGTGATATGTCCATCGGGCACCCTCCAACCATTGTGGAAGTCAGCGGATGCTGAGCTAAGGGCACCAAAACTTGATACGCTCAAATTACACTTCCTTACAGAAGTATAAGCGATCGTTATCAAGTAGAGAACCCAACTTGTAGGTTGGGGTTGATCCCACGAGGAAAAATAGTTTAGACTTTACTTTAACCGACAATTATATTCAATTAGTCAAAGAACTTCCAGAAACAAGTAATTAAAAGGGGGAGTTTGTTTATATGAAACAAATAATAAGAATTCAGTAAGTAATCAGTACTCAAACAAAACTCAATTTTTGGTTGTTATCAAGATGAGAGAAATAACTAGGGCATACGTGTTCCCCACAAGCTCATAACGCAATAATCCTAGTAACGGCAATCCTTTCCTAGTGTATTACATGCAACGTGATAAGTTAGGTATCTCTAAATCGTTGATCCGGCATCTAGAGAATTTCACCCCGCACCTTGATCCGGCTACGTGTGTATAATTTACTAACCCTTACCTTTACCTCATATTAGACATCATAATCGATGTTTGGCTTAGTTATTACTTCGCACCAATCAACACTAGTCTATTAGATAGTATCACACTAAATCTATATTGATAATTCTTTTCTTGTTGATTACCTCCTTGATCCGGCAAGTAGCAACAAGGTGAGTTCTAACGTTGGCCACCGTTAAAAAGACTTCTAAACAAAAGAATTATCAATGCATGCAAAACACTACTCACGAATTGCTTATTTACTATTCATATTTTGTTAATCGCTCATGGTTCCCACAACTCTAGTTGTGGATTTAGTTACTCATATTAGCAAGAACATAATTCATACTTTTAGATAAAGAAATCATGAACTTACGTAAAAAGAATAATAAACCCAGAAATTCAACTTGAGTTGCAAAGCCAAAATCTTCAAAACAAACTTGTAAAATGAATAATTACTAAAATTGCAATTCAATCTCCAAAGTCACAAAGTAGAACTAGAATAATAATGTCTAACCCCAAAAATGAGGTTTACATGCCCTATTTATAGAAAAACAAATCCTAATTTAAAAAGAAAACAAATTAAGAAAAGTTTGTTCAAGCACGCGTCTTCAATCCACGAGACTGACTTACGGACCGTCGATGGATCTACGGTCCGTAAGTCCCTTCCATAAGCCAGGACTTAGAAAATATTTCAGCTCTCAAATATCAGCCTCTCTGAAGCAGACGACGGACTTGCAGTACGGACCGTAGATCGATCTACGGTCCGTCAATCCCCTCCATAGCTCCATACTTAGAATCTTCAAAAAATCAGGTACTGGAACCCTCGCAGTCTCCTTCTACGGTTTGATCAGTATGGTCTGTAAACCAATCTACGGACCGTCAATTGCCTCCGTGGTTCCACACTTGGTCAGATTTCCCTGATTTGTCATCTATCCCTTGGCTTCTGATCTACGGTCATCACCTACGGACCGTCAATGGACCTACGATCCGTAGATCATCTCCGTGAAAGCCCTTTTTTTGCATTTAGCTCAGTTGTCTTCGTACTTTTGCGCCTGAACATCTTTCTTGTAAAAATACAATAAAAGACATAAAAACCAATACGATAAGGTCCTAAACACACACAACTTGTAAGTTAAATGTATTAGAAATACCGTAAACTCACGGTATATCATGTGGCTAATTCGTGGGGTCTGATTATGTAATTATGGGTTGAATTAGCTTATGGGTATTGCTTATTACTAATTTAAATGCTATATTGAAATAAGTTTAATCATTAGCTATGGTTTTATTTATGAATTGTAGTTGCAAATGCATTTCTAATTTTGTGTTCTTAGCTTGTTCAAGAGTGAGGTTTTAGAACCAAAGCTTTTGATTAATGATTTGTGTGTATTGGGTTGATTTGGGTTCTGCTCAAGAGAGTGAATCCTAAAGCCAATCCCATCCATCTTACTCGAGAGAGAAGATGTATTAAGGTAGTGGACTATTCTTATTTGTTAAGCTTGTTGATGTTTGAGAGAAATCACTTAAATTGGAGTAGTCGTTCGAGAGAAAGCTATTTCACTCATAGTACAGCCTACCCACTAATATTTAGCTATTCATTAGTAGTTGCAATTACCCATATAGAGAGATTTGCCTATAATCGATCACATCCCAAGAATTCCTCCCTATATTGTTAAATCAGTTTTGTGTATTTGCCTTGTAGTTGATAATTGTGAACCAAAACCCCAATCTAACATTTATTGTCACCCCATTCCAACTTGTTTATATGTCTTTTTGATAATTTCTATTCCTAAGTGAATTTGAACACGTACCACTCTATATGGGTTCAACCGCAACTCTTTATTGGGTTTTATACTACATAACGATCATTTGCAACTAGAATTAGATGAGGTGTGCTTGAAACATTAATTAAAATGGTGCCGCTACCGGGGAGTGGTGTTGTTTAAAATTCTTTTAGTGAAGTTAAATTGTGTTCTCTTTAGTTGTAGTCGAATCTACTTATTCTATTTTTTTGGTTTTTTGTTGCTTGTATTGAACAGAGGAAGAGATGAGCGTAAACGAAAGTAATGGTAGCAGAGTGGGCAATAAAGATGACATTGGGAACCTCAATGATGTCAATGACCCAATCCAAATGGGTGGTGCTAGTGCCATTCGTCTACCTCCAGCTGAAGGAAACGTTGTTTTACACATCACAAGCACAATGCTTCAGCTCCTACAATTGAAAGGATTATTTGAGGGGTGGTTCATGAGAATACCATGAGCATATCAGGAACTTCGTGGATGTCTGTGGGCCGTTCTCATTTAAGAACATATCGCAAGAATCAGTCTGTCTCAGGTTGTTTCTGTTCTCTTTGATGGGTGAAGCTACTAAATGGTTGGTTAAGTTACCAAGGGACTCCATCACCTCTTGGGATGAGCTAACCATAATATTTCAAGTAAGATTCTTTCCCTATCGAAGATGATAACTCTAAGGGATGGCATCCAAGGTTCAAACACTTGGAAGGTGAGCCAATCCATAAGACATGGCTGAGATTTAAGAAGTTAGTGCTTCAGTGCCTAACTCATGGATTTCCAAATAATTTTTTGCTGCAACACTTCTATAGGAATCTCGATTCGGTGAACAAAGGAATGGCTGATCAACTCTCACCTGGTGGTATAATGCAACAACCCTATGAAGTAGCATCCCAAATCCTTGATTGCATGACCAAGATCAATAGGACGTGGTACACTCGTGAAGACGAAGTCTCTCCCCTCACTTATAAAATGACAAAAGAGCAGATAAAAAAGGATCAAGAGAGAGACTGAAACAAGGCCAAAATAATGACATAGTTTGATATATTAGCTAAATAATTCATGGGTGTTTGTACAAAGAGTGTTAATGATATGGGTATTGGTAGAGCAAGCCCCGATGAAGCACAATTTAAAGCGTTGTACAATGAGGAAGTTCACTTGCTAGCCAATCAAAGAGGAGGTTATCGTGCAAACTACCCAGGACCGGGTGGAAATCAAGGATGGAATAGAGATGAGGGTTGGAGAGACCATGACAGATATTGGCATGATCGCACCTCTACCTGGAAGGAGAGAGAGGGGGATAATGATAGGTATGTCCCTCCTCACGAGCATCAAAACCCCAAGGAATCTGAAGGTGGCCATACAGAAGATATGCTCTCACGTATTCTCAATAAAGTTAAAGATCGGGAAAAGTGTTAAAAGAGATGAAAGAGGATGTTTCAACTTTAAACTAGACGGTGACCTCGCACTCAATCTCTATTAAGCAAGTGGAGACCAAATAGGTAAAACTTCTTTGCATTTGAATCCAAGACAACAAGGGGGGTTACCTAGTGACACAATGGCAAACCCCAAAAATGAAGTTTGATTTGGTTTCCTCGTCGTGCCACGAAGTTAACTAAGGTGTTTCTTGGGAAGAAACCCAAGGTTTTAATGCTTTGGTTTTTTATTTTGAATAACGAGTGTTGATTGTGCAGGTTGAGAAGTGAAGAGTGTTGGAAAATGGGTAGTTTGGCGAGGCTAAAGTCCAATCAGCGGCATGCCGAACAGGTCGCAAGCCCCTACTTGGACTGTTGTTTGAATCACCAAACTTGAAGGGGAACTCTATATATCTCGATGGGCCAAAGGCTTAATCGGTGACTCGCTGAATAGGTTGGCGAGACGATTCTGCTTGCCGTTTGAACCCCAGATTTACTGGAAGTCCTGTAAAACTCGATGAGAAAAATTCCACTCGGTGTATCACCGAGTGGATCGGCGTGCACGACTTACTTGATCGAAAAGGGTCGCAAATTGAAAGTATTTAAAGGCAAAACAGTTTAAAATTTCAAAATCCTTCATTTCCTCTCTTTTCAAACTCTAGTACCCTCTAACCAAATTGTTTATCTTCATTATTTTATTTCTTTTACCCGCATTATTGTGTGTGAATTTGTGCTCAGATTTGGGGAACTTTGCCGCCTAGCGATACAAATTCTAATTTCGGCACTAAAGTCAGTTTTACGAAACCCGGACATTAATTTTGTGGTTGAACTCAAATGCAATAGGTAATTAGATATTATTTGATGTTGGGTAATTTCTTTAATTGTGTTTTATGTGTTGGATTGCCCTTAGTTTGTTGAAATGTGTGCCTAAAGGTCTAAAATTAATCAATTCTTGTGTTTTCTTTGTTAAAATTGTGTTTAAATAGTTGGGTTATGGTTTATTTATGTTGGGTCTAGTGGGGTGAAGTCTAAGTAACCCTGAATTGTGCCAAATGACATAATTTGCCCAATGATGGAGTGTTTGATGTCATTCTTAAGGGCAAAAGTCATCAAATGGCCATTTTTGGCAAAATCGAGGGAAGTCTAAGTACCTTAAAGGTATAGGTCATATGTGTCTACCTTTATTTAGTAGTGTATGTGTTTGATATTGAATTCAGGGGCTGCAGGCTTGATTTGGAGACTAGGGGTTGAAAACTGGCATGTTGAGCCGTTTGGCGAGCTTCGTCGAGCTCGCCGAAGTCCCCCTTTGATCGCCCTTAATTTCATATTTTGTCTTAGTTCGTTCTATTACTTTCAGCGAGATTCCTGAGCTCGCCGAAAGGTTTTCTTGATTGCCCTTTCTGAACATCTAACCATTAAAATACATTGTATCTTTTGGTGGTCTACTCCTAGCTCGCCGAATGGCCCTGAACATTGCTGACTTGTCTTGAGTTTAGAAATTTTTCATGCTGGTATTTTCGAGCTCGCCTAAGTGATTCAGTGATTGGCACATCTATTTGTTTTGTAGACATGGCTAGGCCCAAAGTGTCAGAAAGAGACATGTCGCCCCGCAAACGGGAAAAAGGAGTTGTGATAAATGAGGATGTAGTTGCATTTAAGGTAAAGACATCTAAACTCCCTACAAAGGGAGGAAAAGGCACAGGAAAGGGAAAGGCGCCTATGGTCAAGTCACCGGAGGTGGGCTCCGACAAGCGAGAGTCTATGAGATTCACCTCATCTTATCAGACAATGATGGAGATTCCTTGGACTCTCAGGCTGCCATCTTTGAGCATGAAGATAACCAACTTCTACATGCACGGAGAGCAGAATTTCACTCCAAGGGTATGCAGGATCCGTCTAGGATTTGGGTGCCTCATACTCCTCCTCCTCACCCAACTTCAGCTCAGATTATAGTTCTAGCGCCACCTGTATAGGGTCCTCTCCCCAGTCTCTCAACAAGACTAAAGGCAGAGGGGCTGATGACTATCATTGAGCAGAAAAGGTTGTCCACAGATGGTGTTGTGGACAAGTATCCGGAAATATTGCACACCCTCAAGTCATACAAAATTTGAAATTTGCACTAAACCCCAGAGTCCCTATATTCCTAATAGGGTCAAGGAGTTCTACTCTGCTTATGGAGATTTGGTACAACAAGGAAAAAGGAAAGCCAGTACCTTCAAGCCAGTGGATTATGTGGTTGTCCGGGGGAAGAAGGTAAAATATGATAGTGGAGGACATGAAAAGTTGGTTGGTCCCTCTACTCTCTGACGGTAATCTTAGGTAGGTTGAGGCCGGAGTGCTAATAGAGAAGAAATATCTCAATGTGGCAGCACGGTATTTGTTCGGGTTTATTAGTAGCACAATCATGTCATCCTAGAATGAATCTATCCTTCGCAACGCATAGGTGCTTTGTCTTGGATCAATTATTATTGGGAAAGAAATTTTTTGTACAATCATCGAGCAGGATATGGCTATGAGGGCCAAGCAACACCAAACTTCTATTCCATTTTTGGTGCTGATCACCGAGCTGTGCAAACGGGACCATGTTCTGCCAAACGAGAAGGTGGATGTGGAGGTGTCTCCCACCTCCTCTATTAACATCTGGCATATTGAGGTTGAGTATGAAAATGATGAGGTTGAAAGAAGGAGAGGATTTTCGGTGGATACATACCCGGCGATTGACATTGAGACAATACCTGTCGAGGCAGTATTGCCTACTCCAACCACTGGGCCTTCAGATACATCTAGTTATGCTCCCTTTATGAGTTTGAGTTCTTCTACTACTTCCCACCACCTAGATCTACTGCTCGCATCCTGACCCCTGCTCACCCATGCCATGCTTCTATGGATAGGGAACCTCGCCCATTCTGCTGATATGCAGGCTGCTAGGCTTGAGGCTATAGTTTCCAAAATGTTTGAGAAAGCTCTCACTATTGTATTGACACCTCTTGTAGATTTTTTTGATGCCCTCATGACAAGGATAGAGGTGTGTGAGTGAGGTTAGTGAGCTACTCATGCGGTGACGGCCTTAAATGCCGCAGTTCCGGAGCTTAGGAAAGATGTGGACCAGCAAAAGTCCACTGATATGTCTCTGATTTTTGAGACTGTGGAGATCCGTGATGACCTAGTCGCAGATATTCCAGCCTATTCTGATGTGCCTCCGACTACCATTGGAGATAAGGTTAGAGCTGATGAGGCAACTACAGAGTTCGAGGCGGAGACTGATGAGCGTTACTTGGCGTTTAGGAGGAGACTGTGTTTGAAGGTCTGGCTGAGTTAGAAGAGGCTATGGTACATTCTGTCATTCAAGCCTCGGTAAAAGATACTACTATGGCAGGCCCTAGTGAAGTTACAGCTGATGAGTCACCGGCCACTAATGCCTTGACAGACGGAGTGACTGCGTAGCCAGGATGATTTTTCCCCACCCTCTCTTTTATTTTCTAATACTTTATATGTTGTTTTAATTGCATTTGAGGATAACTACTTCTTTTTGTTGGGTGGGGTAAGGTATGTCCATACCTACCTCTTATGATTTTGATTTGTTTTGTGAATATTGGGTTGATTTTGCTGATTTATATATGTTTTTGATCTTGAACTTGTGGATGTTTTAGCTTATGGCCCATGGTTTTAAACGAAAATGTCTTGGACCAAATTTTAAAATTTTCCCACCTTTTTTGAATGTGATTGTGATTGTTCGTGTGCGATTTTTAGTGTCAATTGTGATTAATACCGATGACTTGAATAGTGCTCTTAATTGACCAAAATGAATGTACAGCTACGATGAGACAAACGGATTTACATAGGCAATCTGTGAACTTTTAGCATCTCGTTGTGACTAGACAGTTGTCAAATAAGTTTCTTATGATGAACATTACACACTTGCTAGAAAGTGTGGAGTGTTGTTTGATATTGGTACCAATGCCTTGACTGATGAGAATACTTTGAACATTGTGTGTGATGACACCTAGAATTTGCCCTGTTGGTCCAGTTGATTGAGTGATGCAAGCACTTGAAATCATCTTAGGCAACAATAAGAATGAAAACAGTTTGACTATATACCTCTTTTGTGGCCAACCTTGTGAGATGAGTGAACCTTGCTTGGAAGATTTTGAGCCTTACCCTTTTTCTTGGAGGAAACTTGACAAATTGTGGCCTCTCTTTGTCCATTAACTTATAAATTTCATGAAGTATGGTTTGTTTGAATAGCCAACCTAGGCCAAAAGCCTAAGTTGAGGGTGTGGTGAAAAGAGAAGGAAACTCAAGAACTGTGAAAAATCCCCATTTGTGTGATTGTTTTGAAAAATATAGAACCCGTCCATGTAAAAAAAAGTGGGAAAAGAAATAAGAAGAAGATAAAAAAAGTTGTGAAATAAAGTAGTGGAAATTGCAAGCAAAATGGGGTATCTGGTAGTTCATATGAAGTTGAATAATGGGGTGGATTGTAAGCATGATTGAAATGTTTAAGAAAAGGAGAAAAGTGATGTTCAGATCATACTTCATGAAGGTAAAAGTCACTAAGCCTAAATGATCATACCTTTGGCTCAGCCCCGTTACAAGCCTTGAAAAGACCTTTGTGATATTGAGTGAGCTGAAGCAAATGTTGATTGGAAAATAAGGGCAAACCTATGGGTGAAGTCATGCATGTGTTCATCTTTGTGAGTGTGAGAGTTGTATGTGATTTCGGAACTTTAAATTGTTGTTTAACTTTCTGTGAATAGGTAATCATCTCTGTGTGAGAGCATTTGAGTTTCTTTATTGAGCTTGAACTTGCACTTCCTGGCGAACACGACTTACCTCGCCTAATAGCCTTTCGTGGCTAGTTTTTGGCGACTATAAATAGGATTTTGAACTATATATTGATGATTTGCTACCATTTAGAATAGTTTTCTTTGAAAATTTGACAGTTTCCCAATAGACTTGAAGGCTTTTTGGGACTGAATTCGGAGATTTTATGGTTTATTGATTTTCTTCAATTTGGACCATTGTAAAAGCTTGAATAGTCTTACCCAGATCATGGATAATGCATTTTGTAAATGTTTTTCTGTTTTTATGATGTGTGGCTAAAACCCCAATTCTTGGGGGTGTGATTATGTGATTATGGGTTGAAGTAACTTATGGGTATTGCTTATTACTAATTTAAATGCTATATTAAAGTGGATTTAATCATTAGCTGTGTTTTTATTTATGAATTGTAGTTGCAAATGTAGTTCTAATTTTGTGTTCTGAGCTTGCTCGAGAGACCTTTTAGAACCAAAGCTTTTGATTAATGGTTTGCGCATATTGGGCTAATTTCGGTTCATCAAGACAGAGTGAATACTAAACCCAATCCCATCCACCTTGCTCGAGAGAGAAGATATATTAAGGTAGTGCGATGTTCTTATTTGTTAAGCTTGTCGATGTTTGAGAGAAATCACTTGAATCGAAGTAGTTGTTCGAGAGAAAGCTATTTCACTCATAGTCCATCCTACCCACTAATATTTAGCTATTCTTTAGTAGTTCGAATTACCCATATAGAAGAATTATCCTATAATTAATCACATCTTGAGAATTCCACCCTATATTGTTAAATTAGTTTTGTGTATTTGTGTTGTAGTTGATAATTGCAAACCAAAACCCCCAATCTGACATTTATTGTCACCCCATTCCAACTTGTTTATATTTTTTTTCTATAATTTCTATTCCTATAGCTGATTAGACCACGTTTGCACTTCCTGAGTGAATTTGAACACGTACCACTCCCTGTTGTTTCGACCCCAACTCTTCATTGGGTTTTATCTGCTTAACGATCGTTTGCACCAAGAATTGGATGAGGTATACTTGAAACATTTATCATTTACCCCCAAACTCATACTTAGCTTAACTTGTCAAAATTTCCAAATTTGATTATTTCCAAAAATGGTTTCTTTCTAATTCTAGTTCTTTAAAATAGGGAGGTGTTACAATATCTTCCCCTTGGGAACATTCGTTCTCGAATGAAATTACTCTTAGTAGGAAAAGGGTGTAACATCTAACATCTAGGTCAAACAAACAACAAGAAAAATGTAATTACAACATGCCAACTTAAAATAAATGCCAAGAAAAGGATTAGTACCTTACTTTGGAACTTCTCCGGATTCAAAGAGATGTGAATATCTCTTTTTCATATCCTCCTCATCTTCCCAAGTAGCTTCCTCAACCAACTAATTCTCCACAGAACTTTGAGTGATGCTACTTCTTTAGTTCCCAACTTTCGAACTTGGCAATCTAGAATCTGAACAGGAATCTCCTCATAAGATAAGCTATCCTTAATACCAATATCTTCAGAAGGTATGATAAGTGAAGATCTCCCATACACTTCTTCAACATAGAAATATGGAATACTGAATGGACCGCTACTAACTCTTGTGGTAGCTCTAACTCATAAGCTACATTGGCAATCTTGTTGGATATTCTGTAAGGACCAATATATCGAGGACTAAGTTTCCCCTTCTTACCAAATCCCATAACACCCTTCATGGGTGAAACTTTCAAGTAAGCCCAATCATCTACTTCAAACTCTAAATCTCTTCTCCTAACATCAGTATAGGATTTTTTACGACTCTGCGCTATTTTTAATCTCTCTTGAATAACCTTCACTTTTTCCATAGCTTGATGCATTAAGTCAGGTCCTATCAACCCAGATTCACCAACTTAAACCATCCAATAGGAAATCTTCATCCTCTTCCGTAAAGAGCCTAATATAGAGCCATTTTGTAACACCCCGAAAACTAATAGACCAAACTAGAGCCACAAGCTAGGGTTCTAAGGTTTGATGTATGTGAAATTGAGTCATAGATGAGACTTTACGTACTTAGAATGAGAATCTTAGTAGTTGAATGTAAAGAAAAATGTTAGACCCCATAGTTTAGAAAGTCATCTATGGAGTGGTATAGGGTTGCAAGGGCAAAGGTCAAGGCCAAGGGGGCAAGGACCTAGAAAAGGGCCAAGGATGCCCAACTTTGGCAAGTCTACCTCAAAGACCACGACCACTTTCATGGCCACTTGTCTTGACCACGGACCATGAAGTGGTCCATTAAGATGACTTAGGATGGTGGGAGGCAAGGCCTTGAGGTCAAGCTACTACCCCAAGTTCACGAGTCGTTGGCTTGACAATGGCTCGTCAAAGTGCTCGTGAAGGTGCCTTACTGTTTTAGGGACTTGGCAGGTTGGGAGAGTCATTGGTCAAGGGACCACGGGGACCACCACGGGCCATGGTACCCTTAACGAGTGGTCATAGTGGTCGTGGTGCCTAGACGGGACAGCCAGGTTGAGGGACTTTTTACTAAATTCCTATTCGACTAGGCTTAAGTGGGGGTCATTTTGTATGTCTTTTATTCACCTACTTAAACTATTTTAAGTCATTAGCCCCCAAGTTTAAGTCACTTTACATTAGACACAATTCAAACCCCCAAATCACTTATCTCTCAAATATTTCTCTCTCTAAGAAGAACCTCCATTGAAGAAGAAGCTAGGGTTGAAGCCAAGGTCAAGAACAAAGACTCCATTGCTAAAGGCTTATGCCTAGATCTTTTATTACGGTATGTTTATATCTTCATCTATGGGTTCTTCCACCCATAGATTCCCTTAGAATTAACCCTAATTTGTGAAGAAGAACCCCAATCAAGCTAGGGTTACTTCCAATGTATGGGTTTTAGGTGGGTATGATTCCAAATGGATGGATACTACTCATATATGGTTAATTTAGTGTCGATTCATGATATTATGAAGATTTTATATGAATTCCTTGGTTAACCCTAATTTCAAAGTATGTGGGTTTATGCTTTTGGATGAGAAATTGATGATTCTTGCTAGATTCACTTGGGTTGTTATCATGTATAGAGCTTATCCAAGAATGTGAATATGAAATCATGAATTGAACTAGACTTATGCATATATGTTAGAGCATGAATTGAAATGATTAAGAATTGGGACTTTTGATGAATTATGCTTAAAATTACCTATGAGTGAGGCTTTTGACTAGTATGTGTGGTGATCTAGACTATTATGATGATTGTGGAGTAAAGATTGAATGTAGGGTTTGAAATCATAACGTTGGTCACTAGGGCTTAATGAGTAAGTCTAATAGGATGAACTAGCTTGCATTGATTTGATTCACAATATACATAGAGTTATGGTGGAAGGCTCTTACCCACATGACCTACTTAGAACTATGTGTATGCATGTGTGTAGAATGTTAAGGGTTAATTACCTAAAATGAATCATGCTTGTTAGAATAGAATAGCCTGAGGTTGAGTCCTATGATTCCTTCATGGATAGTTGAATTATATAGCTTGGGATGGTAGATCTCATGGTAGCTTGGGATGGAGGAATTAAGTTCTCCTAAGATTAGCTTGAACTACCATTGGTAGGATGCTTTTCATGGTAGCTTGTATTAGTATAGGCATGGTAGCCTAGGATTGAGGATCTATACTCTCCTATGGGTAGCTTGAACTAGCATTGTTAGAATACACTTCATGGTAGTTTGATTTGGTTAGGCCAAGACCATTTCATGGTATCTTAGGATTGAGACACCACACTCTCGTAAGGATAGCTTACGTTTTAGGATTCATACTCCCCTAAGGGTAGCTTGTATCCTATTGAATGTTTGCATGGTAACTAGGTTGGTATACTTGTACCCTTCCCAGGATAGCTTGGATTGCATGGTAATGTGTTTTCCATGGTAGTTAGGTCTAGCCTTCCATGTGCTATTCTTGATGGTCTAGAATGACAAATAGTAAGCATTGAGTAAGGTAGCCCAAAGGAGTACTTAGTGTGAGTGGTAGTATGGGATGCCATTCATACATGGCACAAGTGTGACTTTAAGCTACTTATGAAGTGTCCTCTTATGTGATGTATACCTAGCTTTGATTGTTGCTATAGTTCCCTTCCATGATATGATCGACTTAAGATGATAGTTCCTTGTCAATATGAAAGTAGGTCAATAGTGACATTTAGTAATGGTAAATATGAATGTGGTGACTTCAAGGGTATGCTTAGTGTGTGTGGTATTATGGGATGCCCCAAATGCATTGCACAAGTGTGTCTTGAGGTTACTTAAGAGTATAAGTGCTCTTATGATATAAAAACCTAGGTCTTGACTATGAAGGTGGACTATGACCAAGAATGACCAAAGAGAGGTACTTAGCATGGATAGTATTATGGGATGCTATCTTTGCGTTGCACAAGTATGGTTAGAGGTGGCTTGTGAAGTAGTTCTCTTGACTATGAAAGACTAATGGTTTGGGTATGAAATTAAGTATGTCTTATGTTGACTTGTGATGATATGATGCTATATTGGAGTTTATGTTATGAATATTTTATTGTCTCTTATGCTTATGTCTTATGTTGACTAACAATTTGCGATACTCTATGATGTTATGCTAGCTTTCATACTTGGTACATTTTGCACTAACGCATATTGCCTACATTCTAATCAAATGTAGGGTGTTGGGAAATTGAGTTGCTTGGAGGGTAGGTTCCTAAGTGCAAGAAGAATTCAAGAATTGATGAGTCCTCATAGCTTCGAGGAAAAACCCACTGTGTTCCTTTTATGTCATTTGTTATGTTTTAGACTTTATATGGGCTACTTCCCAAGACTTTTATGCATGTTATTCATAGATGGTTGAGACAAATATTTTACTAAAGACTTTCACTTTTATGAAATACTTTTTGATTGTATGTTTAAAGAAAGTTTTAAATTTTCCCTACTTTTCTACGATCTTATGTTATGATGATGCTAAGGGCTTGTATGTGACCCCTTCGAGGTCAAGTACACCATGTTACATCTAGGAGGTACCCCTGGGTCGTGATACATTTGGATGCTAGAGTGGTAACTATTGTTATAAGCAAACTCTATAAGAGGTAGGTGATCATCCCAATTACCCTTGAAGTCAATCACGCAAGATCTCAACATGTCTTCTTAAGTCTGAATGGTGTGCTCTGCTTGTCCAGCCATCTGAGGATGAAAAATAGTACTCAAGTTCACTTTCGAACCCAAACCTTTCTGGAATGACTTCCAAATTTATGTAGTAAATTAGGGAACTCTATCTGAAATAATCGATATTGGAACTCCATGAAGTCTGACTACCTCTTGAATATATAACATAGCATAATCCTCTACTGAATGGGTAGTATTTATTGGCAAAAAGTTGGTTGATTTAGTTGTTCGATCTACAATCACCCAAATGGAATCATATTGCCTGCGAGACCTTGGTAACCTTGTGATGAAATCCATATTGATCATCTCCCACTTCCATTCCGGAAGATCTATATTCTGAGCCATACCACTGGGCCTCTAGTGCTCTACCTTAACTTGTTGGCAATTTAGATACTTAGCAACAAACTCTGCAATGCCCTTCTTCATACTACTCCACCAATAAACTCTCAAATCACGATACATCTTTGTGGAACCCAGATGGATAAAATATCTGCAGCTATGACCTTCCTCCATGATCCGTTCTTGAAGTTCATCCACCCTTGGCACACACAATCTACCTTGGTACCGCATTACTCTATCTCCCCCTTGTTCAAAATCCATCACTTTTGCTTATAAACATTCCCCTTCAAATCAAGAAAAATAGGATATTGGTCTTATTTCTCTTTAACTTCAGACTCTAATGATGATTCAGCCCCATTCATCACCACTACTTTTTCTTCGTCGGAATCCCTTAATCGCACTCCTAATTGTGCAAGTTTATGCACCTCTTTTGATACTCTTTCTTATCTTCCTCAAAATGGGCCATACTTCCCATATACAATCTACTCAAGGCATCAACAAAATATAGCCTTACCTGGGTGATAAATAATACTCATGTCATAATCCTTGAGTAACTCTAACCACCTTCTTTGTCTGAGATTAAGCTCTTTCTGGCTAAACACATACTGAAGGCTCTTGTGATCGGTGAACACATCAACATGAACACCATAAAGATAATGATGCCATATTTTCAAGGCAAAGACTACGGCAGCTAACTCTAAATCATGGGTTGGGTAGTTCTTCTCATGAACCTTAAGTTGTCTGGAGGCATAGGCTATAACTTTGCAATTCCGCATTAACACACAACCCAATCCAACTCAGGACGCATCACAATATACTACAAAACCTTGTGTAGCCTCTAGTAAGGTCAATACCAAGACAATAGTCAACCGCTTTTTCAATTCCTGAAAGCTTTTCTTACAAGCTTCAGACCATTGAAACTTAACTATTTTCTGAGTTAACTTAGTCAAAGGAGATGAAATGGATGAAAATCCCTAGATGAACCTTCTATAATAGCCAGTCAATCCCAAGAAGGCCATAATATCAGTTAGAGATATGGGTCTAGGCCAATTCTACATTGCCTCTATTTTCTGAGTATCAACTCTAATTCTATCACACGAAATAATATGGCCTAAGAATGAAATAGACTCAAGCCAAAATTCACACTTGTGAAGTGCGGCTACGATGAGGCCATATGAAGTTGCATAGACAATATGTGAACTTTTTGCATCTCATTGTGTCTAGCCAATTATCGAATGAAGGCTCTTGTGATGAACATTGCGCACTAGTGAAAGTGTAGAGTCTTGTTTGATATTGGTTCCAATGCCTTGTGTGATGAGCTTACCGTTAACCATGTGTAATGAAACCTAGAATTTTCCTGGTTGGTCCGATTGACTAAGTGATGCAATCTCTTGAAATGATCTTAGGCAACAATACTAAAGAGTGAAATAATTTGACATTATACCTCTTTTGTGGACAACCTTGTGAGTGTGTGAACTTTGGTTGAACACCCTTTGAGCCTTAGACTTTTTCATGGAAGAAATTTGATGCAAGTATAACCCTTTTTTTATCCATTCACCTATAATCCTCATGAAGTGTGGTTTGTTTTAATAGCCAACTTAGGCCAAAAGCCTAAGTTGGGGGTGTGGTGAAAAGAGAAGGTAAATCAAGAAGTGCAAAGAAGTCTCCCTTGATCCATGGTTTTGGGAAAGATGGAACCCCTCCATACAAAAAAAAGAGAAAAGAAAAATAAAAGATAAATGAAAAAGAAAAAGAATGAAAAAGTTGAGAAATAAAATTGTGAAAGTTGCAAAATAAGTGGGGTGTCCAATATTCCATGGAAAATGATTAATAGGGTGTATTTTGAGCATGGGTGTAAATGTTGAAGAAAAGGAACAAAAGTGATCTTCATACCACATTTCATGAGGTTAGCAGCCATTGAACCTAAATGACCATACTTTTACACTCAGCCCCGTTACAAGCCTTTTGAAAAGACCTTTTTGATCTTGAGTGAGCTGAAACAAATGTTGGTTGGAAAATAAAGGCTAACCTATGGGTGAAATCATGCATTGCGTTTGTCTTTGTAAGTGTGAGAGTTGTATGTGATTCTGGAGCTCTAAATTGTTGAAGTTTAGTGTGTGCATATGAAATCATTCTTTGTATGAGGGAATTTGAGTACCTTTGTTAAGCTTGAACTTGCATTTGAAGCAAGTATTATGAACTTGAAAATCTTTGGTAATGGTGAGTCACAACTTGAACCTTTGAGTGCACAATTGATCCTTGCATAAGTAAGTTGAGTCTTTTTGTGTGCATTCATGATTGAGTCTTAGGTAGGACTGTTTGAGACATCCTTTTTGAACTACTGAACTTGAGGTTTACTTGAGGACAAGCAAAGTTTAAGTTGGGGGGTGTTGATGAGTCCGAGATTTGGACTCATTTAGGACTTTATTTACAATATTTTAGTGTCCTTAAATGCTTATTTTTTTCCAATAACTAATGTAAAACCTTTGATTTCCAGGTATATGGATTGAGGAACAAAGAAAGGACACTAATTTCCAAAAAGAAACGAAGCGAGCTAAAAGAGTGAAGAAAAGAAATCCAAGTGATCACCAAATCCACTTGGCGAGTCACCGAATGGCTATTTGACCGCCTAAAGCTCTAGTGTGCCAAGCCTTGAAGGAGAAAACCAAGTTGGCGAGAGAAAGGAGCAGTCGGCACATCGCCGAGTGGTTCCACGATACATTGTTGGATCGCCCAAAGTTACAGACCTTGAGGACGCTTGAAGGCCAAGGCAGAAGAGCGAGGGAATTGACCAAAGGGTGGCTCACTTAGTAGATCGGAGAGCCCGGCTTACTGCACTGAATGGCTCTTTGCAATAAATTTTTGGTGACTATAAATACATCTTTCAACATTTAGTTTAGGATCAATTTTTCCATATCGAATTCTGAGTATTGAGACAAGTTTTCTCTAGTTTTTTTCTAAGCTTTGGAGACTTGGAGTTTTTCACTTTTGAGAAATTGGAAGTGGGTCTTTAGAATTTTTTGAATTGGAACATTGTAAGAACGAAATCAATCTTACCCATTTGATGGAAACTCAATTTGGTAACGATTTTTATCTTTTTATGATGTCTAGCTAAAACCCCAATTCTTGGGATGTTATTATGTGATTATGGGCCGATTTAGTTTATGGATATTGCTAATTGTTAGTTTGAATGTTATTTAGAAGTGAGTTCAATTGGTAATTGTTGTTTAATTTAAGAATTGTAGTTGCAAATACAGTTCTACCTTTCTATTTTTGGCCTGCTCGAGAGAGAGGTTTTAAAACTAAGCTTATTGATGGATGGTCAATGGGTATTGGGTTGACATGGGTTCACTCGAGAGAGTGAATAGACTAAAGTGTGGGCTGGCCTTAGTTTGCTTGCTGGTTGATGTTCGATAGAAATCAACTTTATTCGGGCTAAATTGTTCGAGAGAAAATTTATTCCCTCTATGGCTTAGCTTACACACTAATATACAGGTATTTCCTAACAATTCCAAGTACCCATTTGTCTATATTAGCCTATAATCGAATCATATCCAAAGAACCTGTCTCATTATTGTTATTTTGTATTGATTTCCGTTGTTTGTAGTTTATAATTAAAACCAAAACCCCCTTATTTGACATTCGTGTCACCCCTTATTTGAATTATGTTTTTATTCGATAATTCTATTCCTATGACTTATATGCCTATATTCATACTTCCCAATTAATTCTCAAACATGTACCGCTCCCTGTGGGATTTGACACCAACTCATTTAGTTGTGTTTTATACTGACTAGTGATCGTTGACACTTAGAATTGGATGAAGTGTCCTTGAAACCTTAATCAGGTTAAACAGTGGTGGAGGGCCTACGTGGAATGCAGATCGTTAGTTTACCCCCCACTCACTCGGACCTAATTTTATGCTCTATTTTTGGAAAAATATGTGCCCCGAACATTGAGCGATTGCAAGATGGATGAGATCATGGCTTTGGAGCAGGGTGGTATGTCTGTAGCTACTTATGACGCTTTGTCTAGATATTCTACACAATTGGTGACTACTGAGGAAGAGAGGATCCATCTATTTGTCAAGGGACTGAACTCCGATTTACATGTATTGTATGTTCAATTGACTTCTGCAAGAATTTTTTTTAATGAGGTGAGCAATTTCGTGAAGAAAGTGGAAGGAGTTAGACGTGATGGGCAGGCTAAGTCTTTGCCTAAGAAGGCCAAGAGCACAAGTAACTTTTAAGGTTTTTACTCCAGAGGTTCAGGTAGGCCGACACTTGCAGCCCGGCCAATTCAGTCTTCCATGCCCACTTCTAAAGGTAATTATTTAGGAACTCCACTTCATAATTTTAATTAGGATAGCAAGGGAGCCATACTTGCAGCGAGTAGCACGCTGTCTTTTGATTGCACTTGTTATAATTGTGGAGAACCCAGGTATATGAGGAGAGATTATCCCCACCAGCGCATGATGGACCCTGCGCAGCAGCAGACTAGAGCAGTGGTATGCACGAGCAACGATAATAATGGTAGAGGTCGTTCACAAGGTGGTGATGTCTTGCAAAATCTTGGAACATTTGATGCTTGAAAAATAAGGGTTAATACTAAAATCGAGTGTATTTATGTGGATATGATGTGTTTGTTAGTGTTTGTACAGGTAAAACAAGTGGACGTGAAAGAAGAAAGAAAATAAGAAAATGTAAAGTGAAAGTGAATTGAACCAAGTGAAGATCACGGATGCCTTGACGAGTCGTGAAGATCATGACTGATCATGATAGGGCTCGTGAATTAGAACCAGTAAGAAGGTATGGAAGAATAACATTTTGGTGGACCAAACGAAAGACCACAGACGACTTCACGGGCCATGGTCCTCACAACGGTCTGTGGTATTGTCCGTGCAGTTGAACTAGTGAACAGACCTTGATAAGCTAAAGATTGATTTGGCTAACTAAAGATCACGGGCACCTATACGGACCATGGTCAGTCTCACGAACTGTGGTGACGTTAGTGATCAGAATCCAGTATGCAAGCCTTGAACAACCTAGTTTTGAGAGTTCAAGTACGAACACGGAGGGCTTTACAGACTCTGAAGCCCTTGACAGATCGTCAAAGTGACCGTGGAGTTGCCAAATAGTTCAGTCCTACTTTGAGTAGGACTCTTTTTAGACATTCTATTTTGAATTAATTAGGTCATTTTTTATTTTTATCTCATCATATCTGGAACGAGTGACTAAATTTCAAATACTTTTGACTTTGGTTTTTTTCGATTAACATTGAATTAATCTTGGAAGTGGGATTTTGATTTTCCCAATATCATTCGTTCAGTGAATTTACAGATTTTTGGAAGTACATTTTCTTAATGTTTTCATTACTAATCTCTATTTATTTAGTGGAAGTCATGAGTGGCTAAACACCACAACTGGAGTTGTGGGAACTATGACAAAAATCTAATTGTGAATTTGTAAAATGTATAGAAGGTGAATTATTTTTGAAATATCTACCTCGGCTTTCATTATTCTTTTGTTCTAATGAGTCCACACATTAGAGTTAGCTTGTGTCTATCGATTGTTCGAGATAAAATAGATAGTTGGGAAAAAGTGGAGTTAATATGATAAAATGGTGTTAAAGGTTGAGTTCGAGAGAAGAGAACTTTAACATCATTTGTATGTGAGGGTAGAATTTGTAACACTCGAATACCGAGAGAAATTGAGTGAAAATTATCTAACTAGAAGGAGAAGCATTAGATATAGTCAACTCGCCTATAAATTGCAAAGACTAAAATACTTGAAGCTCAGTTGCGGATGAACAATAGATGGGAAGTCATAAGAAACACAACCTTGGTTTTATTTAGTTATCGAAACAACCTTATAATTAGCACTATGTTAATTGTTAAGTTGAATCTTGTTTAAGAATCTAAGTTACTAGAACTTTACAGCTAAACCCAATTTACATTCCGTAATTGTTTTCATTAGGAAATAATAACAACATTTGGATAAACGCGATAGTGAAATCATTTCTGTAAAGAAATTCTCTGTGGGATCGATCTTAACTCACGTTGAGTTGTATAAATTCACTCTGACCATTTATACTTCTTAATTGAAGTGTAAAATCTGCAAATTCACTGAACGAATGATATTGTGAAAATTAGGTGGTTGATCACCTATCTAGGTTGGATGCTGAAAAGAAAGAGGAACTTGAGCTAGGAATCAATGATTCATTCCTGGATGAGCAGGTATTAGCTGTAACTCTTGATCTTATTCCTTCGTTTGTTAATTTTGCTAACTTTCTTATTAGTGACTTGATGCTTGAGGGTCTTACATTTCAGCAAAGGAAGAGGTTCCTGCATGATGAGGGTAAGTATGTTTGGGATGGACCCTATTTGTACAAGGTGTGTGCTGATAATATCATTAGGCGATGCATCCCTGAGGCTGAGATGCTACATATTTTAGAGGCCTATCACTCATCTCCAGTGGGTGGCCATCATGGAGGCACTCAGACAACACATAAGGTACTTCGGAATAGGTACTATTGGCCTACGATTCATTCGGACACAATTGATATAGTGAAGAGTTATGATGTATGCCAGTGGCAATGAGCCATATCTTGACGCCACGAGCTACCAATGACACCTATCCTAGAGGTGGAGCTATTTGATGTATGGGGAGTTGATTTCTTGGGACCATTTGTGTACTCCTATGGGTAAAAGTATATACTTGTGGCAGTGGACTATGTGTCCAAATTGGTTGAGGCAGTTGTTGTGCCTGAGAATGATGGCAAATGTGTTGTTGGTTTTCTAAAAAAGAATATTTTCTTAATGTTTGGCACACCCAAAGCTATTATCAGTGATGGCAGTTCCCATTTTTTCAATATGGTATACAATACTCTTCTGGCCAAATATGGGGTTAAACAGCATAAGGTGGCAACACCTTATCAACCACGGACCAGTGGTCAAGTGGTGGTATCAAATAGGGAAATAAAGGCTATTCTTGCAAAAATAGTGAATGCCATCAGGATTGATTGGCAAGAAAGTTAGATGATGCTCTATGAGCATATCAGACAGCTTTCAAGACACTTATTGGTATGTCTCCATATCAATTTGTGTTTGGAAAGGCATGTCATTTGTCGATTGAGCTTGAGCATAAGGCACTCTGGGCTTCGAAGAAGCTGAATAATAGTTGGAGTGAAACTACAAACCTGAGACTGGATCAAATCAATGAGATAGATGAGTTTTTCTTGAGAGCATATGAGAGATCTACATATTGAGAAAAGAACCTTCACTCCGGGTGGCTTGGTTTTACTTGTCTGTTTTGGGGATGTTGATATCTAAATGGTCTGGACCTTTTAAGGTAACTCAGGTGTTCCAGTCGGGTGCTATTGAGCTTGAGAATGACAAGGGTGAGAGATTCAAGGCAAATGGCCAGCGAATCAAGGCATACTTGGGTGTTCCAGAAGAAGTGAAAATAGTGGAGGAATGTAAGCTTGATGAAGTCTGAGTAATCAAGTAACCTGCATTTTACTGCGAATTTAAATTGTGCGCTGCTTGGGAGGCAACCCAAGATTGTAATTGTAATAGGTATTTTACGTTTTCTCAATTTTTCTTTGCTTTTATAGAGTCACGGGATGTTGATGTGTGCAGGGCGGAATTGGAAAAAGAATTATAGAACTGGTGCAGGAAGCCCTTCACGGTAGTCCCATGGGTTGTGGTTCCCTTCACGGTAGTCCCATGGGTTGTGGTTCCCTTCACGGGCAATATAATGGCCCATCATAAGCATCAACATGAGATGAGAGACACTAGAAATTGACATAAAATGGTTCACAGAAGGGTTCACGGTCCATCGGTCTTTGTACTGACCATCCAACCCCTCGTGAACGTCATGTAAGTCTTCCTTTCCAACTTAAGTTCACTAGAGCTTGTACGGATAGTGATGCCCTGCATGGACGACTTCACGACCTGTCGTCCACAATCCATCAGCATAGATAACCTGACTCGACCAGCACGCAAAGATAAGTTAATTTTAAACGTTTATATAGTTCTTAAAGTGCCAAGAGTCAGTTTCTTTCTCTTCACTATCCTCTATAACGGTTCCTAAAGATATAAAAAGGGTTTCAACCATCCATAAGTTCTCAATTCATCATATAATCAAAACCCTAGTTCTAGTTTGTCAAGAAATTAAAGTCAAGTTCATCTTCTCTCTCTATGGGCAAAAATTTGGATCTAAATTAAAGTAGGTTCTTCTATAACATTTTATAAGTTTGATCTTATCTAAAAACAAGTTAGAGTTACTTTGATTTGGTTGAATTTAGCATGATTTTCTGATAAATGATCTTTGATAATATTTGCTTATATGGGTTTGATGAATTTTTATGGGGTGGTTTAAAACTGGGTAAAGTTGATGGGTCTAGTGTATGGGTTTGTTGAAATTATGTGAAACTAATGTTGATGTATATGTATGATGGATTTTTGAGTAATTAGTATTGAATGATGATATTAGTGGGAAATTGCGTCCAAATCTCTTAAGTTCATATGTCTATGTGAGTTGTGAAATTGAAGAAATAATCATTGTTTGTATGTGCGCATGTGCGTATTGGATGAGTATTGTTCTTATTTACATTGTGCGTGATAAATATCAGTGGATTTAGTAATCACATTGTGATCCTATACTTTAAATGGGTGTAGCATGTTCTATAGTGAATTCGTGAGAAACCGTGACTGAATAATTGGCCAAGTGCAAGACCATGATAGGCTTCACGAACCATGGAAACCACCACAAGACGTGAAACCGCTCGTGGACCACACTTGGCATTCCATACACCCATTGGATATGTTCACGAGCTTTATCATAGACCATAATTCACTCCACGGGCCATGAAACCTTCTGTGTACAATACACAGTTCAGCCCCCTGCTGCACATTTATTCTGTCTTAAGTCCACGAGAGGTTTCATGGTCCATGCTACTCACCAAGGCCCGTGGGAGCTTTCGTATATAAAAAAATCTGTACTTTTATTTTTTGTTTTGTATTTCCATTCTGTGGTCTTTCCCAATGATAGATTGGGTGACAACTTTCTTAAGGCAAGGCGTCATGTTGTAATTACACAGTGGAAGTTTGAGTACCCGATAATGTGTCATTTTACAAATTTGCCTACTAATGGGTTTTTGTATTTCTCATGTTCTATGGATTCTTGAAGAAAAAATGCAGCCCCACATTCCTCACCTACTGCTTCTCAATCGAAAGGTGATAATACTTTGAAGTGTAGTAGTTCAGAGGTTCAAATAAATACCACCATTGAGGACCACCCACCTCGAACTACTAGATCTCATACCACGAGGTCAATTCTCTAGAACACTCATCCCTAGTATAAATAGGGAGGTAGTAGCTCTAGTAGCGGTGAAGAATCAGGTAGTTAGTCTGATAATGGTTCTAGTAGCTAGTCTGATAATTATTAGGGAGAAGGTGCAGAGTCTGCAAGCGGCTCTAAGGAAAATGCAACCACACCTTCACCTGCAGTTAACACATAAGCTAAAACTGAAGCACACAAAGAGGCAGGTGTTATAGAAGAGGATAAAGAGATTTCCACCTATAACACCATGGTCCAATATGTTCACATCCATGAATTCGATCCCTCGGCGAGACAGTAATTGATTGACTATTTTCGTTCTATGTGAACTGTGAATAGTTCAAAAGATTTCTTCAATAATGGTATTATGAACAAGTCTGGCGGCATTAAGATGAGACCACTCATGCCTGAGACCAGAGTTATGGTGGCTGATACCAAATCATTCCCGAACATTTACAGAATAATTCTGTTTCATTAGTTTGATTGGATGAACAATGCACCTTGGGAGTTTTCTAGCCACATGATCCGAGAGTTTTATGCTGCCTATGCAGCCACATTGATGAACTTTGTTGCAGAAACTAAAACGACTAAACGGGGGCAGAAGGACATTACCAGTACCTAGGGACCACTCGACTTATTTATGGTTTGGGGCACGCCCGTGGATATCTCTAAGGCATCTATAAACAGGATTATGCATGGCCCAGATTACACAGTACCAACGTCAGTTGGCCTTTTTGAGGGAAAACATCATGATGTGACCAGTGAAGTTGCAATAGAAGTTCAGAGTTCTCAGGAGCGAGCCATGTGATGGATTGCAAGGCAAATTGCTTCAGAGGGGGAAAATGTAGTTTGGGTTACAGGATTGTCGGTATACATCACTAAAGCTTCAGTATCTTTTCCAACCAAGGTCTGGTAAGTTATTGTCTGTGCACAGTTGTTGCCTACCGATAATGATAATACACTGTCTCCCTCACTAGCATCCTTGGTAGCTTGCCTCATGGCTGGTTACCCAACCAATGTGGGTAGAATCATAGCTAAAGAAATGAGGGACAAGGCACTAAATAAGAGGGTCGGACATCTATTTCCCTGTCTGATAGGGAAATTGTGTCGACGGGAGAACATCCCTCCAAATAGGTTAGTAGACTAATGGAGTATGGCATTGAGACTCGCCCAGGCATCCAAAATCAAAGATGTCGCTAACCATATCCTTGGTGCAAAATCCAGAGTTGTGGGTTCATTGGTTGTTGTTCCTCACATACCAATTGATATTCCACATGCGGATAGAGGGCCCGAGCAAGGAAAATACTCACAGCCATCTACAGAGGCACCACCGCCACCAGCTTCAGCCTTACATGCTCCAGGTATGTTTGTCACTATTCCTACTCTATTTCATGAGAAATTGGTTATAGATCAGCGACTAACCAGGAACTTGGTAGACCAAATTATATGCTGGATGCCCCAGCTTATATAGCGCGATGTGTTAGTTGTGGAAAAGAGAATAAAATATGAGATGTGGAAGGAGTTGGCTGTATTAAAAGACAGGATGGATGACTTAGAGGTCCATGTTTAAGATCAGTTGCAAGCTGCATGTTCAGTCGGTACTGATGAGTTCAAAATATAGTTGGCTGAGATACGAGCTCAAGTTGCTAAGATGGCTGAGAAGCTGGTTAATGTGCCCACTCTAGTCATGCCAGAGTCCTTGATGAACTTGTTCAGTGAGCTGCCTAACACTCAATCCCTTTACAACTTCTGGGGTGAACTTTCCAAGAGCAAATCCAGTACGAAAAAACACAAAACTAGAGAGTTTGATGAAGAGCTACTGGCTAATCTATCCAAAGAGGAAAGAAGACAACACAAGAATGCCCGCAAGGCATCATGCAAGAAGAAAAAAGAAGAAGATGCACTTAAGCTACAATAACGAGATGCAGTATTAGCTGGCGGTTCTGGTAGCAGGGTACCTGTCCCGATTAGTGGTAGCCATCCTGAGTCAGCTGGGTTTTAAGAGTACACCCATTGAAAAGGGTGTCGACGCTAACCCGACTCCCGACGCCTAGTGCACCATAGTGGTGACCCCTCTTCACAGCCCTATATCGTTTTTCCTTATTGACATTGAGGGAAAAGTCCTTTTTTTAGGAAGGGGTGGTGTGCAACCCGCCATTTTAGCTGTTAGAATGAATAGAGGTTGACTATGTGTTTGTCTGATAATTTTGATTGTTGTGTTTGTGTTTTTGAGGAAAATATGAAGTTTTTGTGTTGAGTTGTGCAGCAGCTAGTTATGTTTGGAATGATAGCCTTAATTTGAAATTTTACTATTAGACTCTTTAGATGACATCTTAGGTACTCATGCATTGAACATTGCTAGTTTGAATATAAATTGGTGAAAGAAGAAACTGTAGAATATAGTCTTATGTCATGTGTGTGTGAGGTTTGCTCGAAGTCTAATGCTAGGAGCAAACACTAGAACTTGCCCGAGTAGTCTTGCTTAAAATCAGAGAATAACTGGATAGGAAAGGATCAGTAGGTCATTTTAGCTAAGCCATTGAAAAGCCAAAAATAAAATAACCAAATAAAACAGCTTATCATTTGAACCCAATTTGATCCTGAAAACCAATTTTGTTCTTACCCATTAAATATCATATCATTGGGTCTCTAAAAATACGATGTCACAACTCAGGCCAAAGGCCTAAGTTAAGGGTGATTACCACCCCAGCAGAAAGGAAAAGTGAAAAAAATGGTTCAACTAGTTAGCTGAAAGCACAATAAATGCAATAAAAATAAATAATAAAAAATAAGAAAAGGAAAAACAAAAGAAAAAGAAAATAATGGCTGCAGGGATGTACTGAAATGAAAAAATATAAGGAATCGCTAAGAAAAAGTTGTGTGCGAACGAAACTTTGGAAGAAACAAGGTATTAGTCACTCACAAACCAAAAAATCCATTCCCTAACCTGATTCTATGTTACAAGGTGATAAAGTCCTATGGTGATCCTATTCTGATTATTCGAAAGATAAAGTGTAGAAAATAAGGGAAAGCATATGGTCTTTAGTTGCTAGTGTTAGAAGTTCTTTGAGACTGTGAGAGTAGAAAGTAGTCCCAGTTATCATGAGTGGGGAACTTCTTTAGAGTGAGGACACAGTGAATGCATTTGATAGTTAAATTGTGTTAGTTGATAATACACAAGCATAAGCATGGTCGACTGAGAATAATGGGATGTCATATATTGATCCTTTCATGTTGGATTGATGGTTTTGGATACAAATTGTAGTTGAGATGGGTGCTGCATAGTTTCGAAAAGGTTTTAAATTTTTGAACACTAAATGTATTGCTTTCTTATCACTTGAGGACAAGTAATGGTTCTAAGTTGAGGGTGTTGATGTGCCGCAAAATCTTGGCATATTTGATGCTTAAAAACTAAGGATTAATACTAGAATCGAGTGTATTTATATGGATATGATATGTTTGGTAGTGTTTGTACAGGTAAAACATTAGGGCGTGAAAGCAGAAAGAAAAGAAGAAAATGCAGAGTGAAAGTGAATTGAACCAAGTAAAGATCACGGACGCCTTGACGGGTCGTTAAGATCATAACTGATCGTGATAGGGATCGTGAATTAGAACCAATGACAAGGCATGGAAGAATCACATTTTGGTGGAGCAAAGTAAAGACCACGGACGACTTCACGGGCCGTGGTCCTCATAAATTTTAGTGGTAGTGCCTGTACAGTTGAACCAATGAAAAGACCTTGATAAGTTGAACATTGACTCGGCGAAGTGAAGACCACGGGCACCTATATAGACCGTGGTCAGTGTCACGAACCATGGTGACGTCCGTGACAAGATTCCAGTGTGCGAGCCTTGAAGAACCCAGTTTTGATAGTTCAAGTATATACCACGGAGGGCTTCACGGACCATGGTTTTTATTTGATTGTGCCTTACAAAAAATTTGTTAGTTTATTTTGATATGTTTTGGTTCAATCTTGTTATAGTTTACTATCATTTTCAGTTCATAGTTAGTTTAGTTTTTCCCCTTCTTTTCATGTTAACATGTCACGACTCGAGGTTACCCCCTAGACGTAACATGGCGTAGTTCATCCCGAAGGGGGTTGCATACAAGCCCTTAGCATAATCATACACATAATGTAATAAGAAATAATGCCGAAAATTAAAACTTTTCTAAACAGAAGCCAAACTTCAAATTCCATATATAAAGAGTTATGGAAATACTAGACTTCTCTCATTAAAAACCATCTAAACATAGGAGTATGAAATTAGGGACTTAACCCTTTACATCAATGAAAGTCTTAACATAATAAAGTACGATTAAAAATAAGATTGAAATAAAGATTTGGTCCTCGAGCTGGCGGACTCACCAAAACTTAGGGAATAGTCGACCCAAGCTTTACTTTGAAGAAAGAAGTGATGAATCAACGGCTGGGACCTATACTCATAGAATGTAGAAAAGAAGGGGTTAGCACAATTATGCACTAATATGGAAACATGCATAAAAACATTTAAATATGCTAAATAGGACATTTTTCTTGGAAGTATGCATTTATCAAGTTTGGAAAGCCAATATGCATTTTCAAACATAGAAGACAAGCTATAGTCACAATACACTCATAACATAGTAATATCAATACCTTAGCAACCTCTAAAAATGTGTGTGAAATGTATGGTTGGCATCCCATAATACCAACCTTACTAAGCATTCCTTGAAGCCACACATTCATTACTATAATTTTCACGCTTACCATAATCCAAAGTCATAAATGAGGAATTATACAAGTTCCAAAACTATAAATAAAGAAAGTCATCTAGTCATATCTTATCATACCATAAGGAAACCATTCCACAACATCCTAACAAGTCTCCTGTGCAATGTAAGAGTGAAGTCCCATACCCCCACTCCTAATAAGTAAACCCATTAAGAAGTCATGTTATAGTTCCTATAAAATTCATTATCTTAATGTTATTAGGGAATATTAGCCATAACCAACATAGACCATGTGAGCTACATGGAATCCGGTGTCATTTAACCCCACACCGAAAGAAGGCGTTCTTACTTGACAAAGGTAGAACTAATCATATTTAGCTTCTCAGGTGGATCCACTAGCTAAGTCCTATGTTTGGCACATAGTTGTGGGATATGGAGATTGCTACTAGAAACCCAACCTATTGTATTAGCAGAGGAGCTTCCATCTCATGAGTTTACTATAAATGACCCAGCCTATTGCATTAGCGGATGGGCATTTTCCTCATTGTTCATATCCACTCGGTACTAAGCATTATTTCCCCATTATACATAATTAGTATGGAATTGTATCTACATGTGTGGAGGCATACTTTACCCTTCGTTCAATACAACTCACTAAATAGCTCATAGATTCATTTAAGTGAGAACTACCTTTCACTTTAGAATCAACATATTAGGGTGAGTAATTTTCACCTCATTATTCATAATGCTTTTATGAGAACTAGCCCTTCAATCAACACAACCATATCATCCTAGACAATTTATACATAACCATGTGTAAGGATAGAGGAAATTAACCTTCCAACAACACCTCAATTTACACAATAGTCTTAGGATTCTCACCTTTCAAATGATTTCATAAGTTCATCAATAACTATCAACAATCATGAACAATCATTCACAATTTACCCCTTGAAAGGTCATGAACCAAGTCTCACACTCACATTTAGGATATACGATCATCAACATGATTAAGGCAAGGTTTCATAACCAAATTAACATGACCACAATACATAATAGAAATCACCTTGCATCAATACCTTCATTGAAATTCATGAAATTAGGGTCATCAAGTAGTTTATGGGTTCATGGGGAGTTTTACTATAAAATCACCATTAAAACGTCAAATCATCCATAATATACAATCAAATAACATATTGAAAACATTTTTAGGAAGAACCCATGACAAAAATGAAAACTCTAGTTTTTGAACAATAAAGCCCATTTTCTAAATTGAGTTGAGCGGGCTTCATGGAGGAAAGTATTCCATGAATAAAGGTTCTCATACCTTAATCGAAGCTTTCCCATGAAATTGGAATGAAGAGTTTTGAACTTGAACCCTAACCTTGACATTCTTCTTTGTTCTTCAATGGAGGAACTTCTTAGTGAGAGAAGAGAGGATTTGGGAATTTATTTTGGGATTTTGAGTTAGGTCTTGAAAAATTGATGAAGAATGACTTAAAACCATATATAACCCCCCCCCCCTAAAATGCCTAAAACACCCCTCGCACAATTTAGACAAAAATAGGAAAGGACGTAAATGACATTCATTAAATGATCCCGCCCAGGTGTCACACCCATCTTCATGGCCCGTAGAAAGGACCACGGATCTTGGTCTTGCTTGTGAAGATGAGGCAGTGGCCTCCACAAATGGCCCTCACAATTTCTTGCCCAAGACATCTCCACGAGCCTCTTTGCAGCTCGTGAAGTGGTCCACAACTCATGGTCACGCCCGTGGAGTTTGAGGCAGTGGCCTTGCCACTTTGAGGCCAACTTGGCCATTTGTCTAAGACAACTTCACAAGAGCCTTCCTTGGTTCGTGGTCAAGACTATGGACCGTGGTGATGGCCGTGAAGTTGAGGCAGTGGCTAGGGAAGTTTGAGGGAAAATTTCCATGGTCAAGGCATGGTCACACCCACCTTCACGAGCTGTGGTGAGGACCATGACTCGTGGTCCTTCTCGTGAAGCCTGGGGCAGTAGCCAATGGCTAGGGGCTACCTTGGCCTTTTGTCTTTGGCTTGGCCCCTTCCTCATTAGCATTAGTCCCATGGCCTTGACCCCTATACTCCCTATTTCAAGATGTTCATCCTGTCATTAGGCTACATTTTTCGGAGTGTCACATAACCCTCGTTTGAGTTATGTTGTCTCTTTTCATTTGAGCTAAGTTGGTTGTCTCTTTTATGACCATTTTAAAGAAGTTTTCAAATAAAGTTAAACTTTGTGTTTTCTCATGAATATCTTGCCATGAATAGAGTGATTTTAGTATGAAGAGTAGGTTTTGCATTCACTATTTATTTATGGGTCTTTAGTCATTTAATGGTCAGCCATTTTCTGATAAAACTATCCATGTAAAGCATCTTGTTCTAACTCGTCTTAATCTTTGTGGTGTTTAATTTCTCAGATCTATTTCAAATATGCTTTATAAGTTGAGGTTTGTCTGCCTGCATGAGTTTTTGTTCAATATAATGTTTCTTTGTTAAAGTCAAGTTGGTAGGAGGCAATTTGCAATTGTTAAAGGGCATAAACTGTTTCTGTTTGTTACATTTTGTTCATTGAAGGAGTGTGTGTCAAGCACAGTGTTTAAAGTCCCTCTTATTCAGGTCTGGAAGTCATATGAATGTTTGTTAAATTTTAATAGTGTTTTTCTGCTGGTTTGCCATTAGTCAGCAATATACATTAAGTTTGTAGTTAATTGTCCAGTCAGTAATTCTCCAACTAACCTTAACCTAGCGTGTTAATTCTTTTTATTTTGTTTGTACATAAATGATTAGTTTCTCTCTAATCTCTTTTGAAATGCATGTGCTAGTCGGGATACATCTTATTGGAATTCTTTCCTCTTATTTTGGAAAATATATGCATAGTTTGACGCATTCGTGTTGGCTCCTTCTCTGTTGCCTCTTTCTTTCTCCTTTAAAGATATTGGAATTTATTACTTATGGAATTGCAATGTTTTTCTTGCCTTCTGAATGATGTATAGGACTATGCTAATTGAACTATCTTTGATTTATTGCTTCTATTGGAAATTGTTTAGGATTGAGCTTAATATCAGTCAGTTTAAAATTGTTTTGTTAACCTTATATCAAATAGATGGTAATCCTTATTTATGTTTCTTTTCATGTGAAATATGTCCGAGTTCACTATGAACTCCTATCACTTTTCACTTGCATTTAGAGAGAACCATAAAGGCTCAAATTCCACCTTTCTCGAGTAAGCTAGCCGTAAAAATTGACGAATAGGTTCTGAGAGTTCGTATACACTAAGTATACACGATAAAGTGCCGAGGATCGGAGAATTGAAGAAATTGGGCTAAAAAGCCCTCCTTTATTTTCAAAAGTTGTTTTTTGTTACTTTGGCCCTAAGCCCCTTTTGTTTTACTTATTATTACTTGTTATTTCTTAGGACAGGTGGAAGAATTGGGCCTAAGGCCCAAAAGAAGAAATACTTCTTCTATGTTAGACTAGGACACGTACCAGTGATTTAAATGGATCAAAGGCCCCAAAACAAAATTAGGCCCAAGTGTTGGTCCACGCGAATAGAAAAACAAGACTTGGGCCCAACACCCTCTCTCTCTCCTTATTTTATCCATCTTTGGTACTTGTTTAATTGTTTATTTTCTAGTTAATTCTAAGGTTTTTCCTTGTCTCAATTCCCCAAAAGATGATTTAACAATAACTGTTAAAATCAAATAAGTATATTTTGTTTTACTGGACTTTAAAATATCTAGTACTTAAGTAATATCCTTATGATATCTCCCTTTCCCTTCAAAAACAATTTTAAGTATTAAGTTGTTATCTCTTCAAGCAAAGTATGTGTATTTTCTTAAAACCGTTTAGCCAAATAGTTAATCACCGAATAACCGACTATTAGCGGGCATTTTGGGTGCTTTCAAACCCTTATTGAAATGCTAATACGAACCCCGAACCCCCTTAATATTTTTAATCGATTTCTGTTTTAATATTTTGAAAATTAGTTTTCTTGATTTTCTTTAAAATTTAAGTGGTGACTCTTAAAAACCCGTCATATTCATTTTTTAAATAAAATAGAATGACGACTCTGTTGGGGATATTGAATGGTTCTAACCTTAAAATTAACTTATTTAACTATGTGTTTAAATTTTTACTTATTTTAATTATTGTATATTAAACTGTGACATTCATGGCATTTATTCTGTCAAACGGTAAATATATTGCATTAGGAAAAAAGGTGGTTACATGGCTTTCAACGGTTGTCCTTCAAAAAAAACACCTTCAAGTTCTTTTAAAGTGATAAATGAATAGTTGGCGTGTGGTCATCAGACGTCATTTATTATACTTCACCCCGCAGTTTGTCCAACTCGAGTAACTATGTCTTATTTAAACCAATTCTAGACAACCTAGTAGAGCGAAACCAAAACCAAATCTATGCATTAGCCTAAGACGGATTAATACCCGAGGCCTATTAAGTCCATTAGTATAGCCGCCAAAAAGCATTTCCAAGGTCCACAACCTAACGACATATCAAGTTATTTAACATTTGAAAGATGTATGTGTAGAACTTGATTGTTGAATATTTGGGCGGGGGGGATCTTAATTGGGTTTTATTTTGTAGGTATGGCTCAATTTCCCAAATTTAACATGGTCTTGTATGCCTCATATTTTCTTAAATTATGGTACTATGACGTCAACGTGCTTCACAGAAGGGACCTCAACAAATATTTAAGGGCCCTAATAGGGCTCATTGACATGGTTGGGTGACCTGAACTGATAGAAGTCCTCACCAGCTACTGGGACAATGAGAAAATGGTGTTCCAATTTAGAACCATGGAAATCACCCCGACAATCAAGATAATTCAGGATGGTATAGATACCATAGGTACAGGGATAGTGTAATGCCTCAGAAATTAGTAAGTTGAACTAGAGAGTTCTAGAGCTTTTCGTAAGAGTTTTAGAGCTTGATGAGAGGGTTTAAGTAGTAAAATGGATTCCCGTACTTAGAATAGGGGTTTAAGGGTTAGGGCGTCAAGGTACGACCCTCCAAGGACCACCCAAGGGGTCCTTAAGGAGGACCTCAAAACTGCCCTAAAAGCTGTAAAAAAAATTAGACCACTCACGCTTAGCACCTATTGGCCGTGAGTGGACTCACGCCCCATGGGTTGGGGCCGTGGGTCCAGTCCTGATTGGCCTACATTTTCAGCCTCACAACCAGCACTTATGGACGTGCAGTACAGAGCGTGGACCCACCCACGGTCCATAGGTGGGTGGTTCGTGAGTGGGGGCAGATTTTTAGTTTTAGTTCTTAAGTTGGGGGTTTGGGAATTAATTAGGGTTTAAGGGAGGTCGGTTAGTTATATTTTTAACCACCTATATAAGCTTAATAGGCCCCTAAACTAAGTCATTAAATCATTCATCTAAGAACCCCAAATTCTCTCCAAATGATTCTCTCTCTAGAAGAAGAAGAAGAAGAAGAAGAAAAAGAAGAAGACGAAGACGAAGAAGAAGAAGAAGAAGAAGAAAGGAAGTGGGGGCAGATTCAGAAAAAGAAGAGGAAGAAGAAGAAAAAGAAGAAGAAAGGAAGTTGGGGTAGATTCGCATCCATTGTTTCAAGATTGATTAGGTCTTTGAATTAAGGTATGTTAGCTTAATCATCTCTGGGTCTTTCCACCCATAGAGGTCCCTAGGTTTTTGCCCAATTGTGTAGTAAAAAACCTAATTCTAGCTAGGACTCTTCTTACATTATGGGTAGAGTTTAGGTATGATTCCAATCTAGTGGATAATACCTAATTATGATTGTATTAACATTGAATCATGATATTATATTGAATTCATGTGATTTCTATGGTAAACCCTAGTCTATTTGATGAATGTGATATTTTGTGGGTTATGCCATTAGAGGTGAAATTGAAGGTTCATAGGTGATCTTCTTGAATCTATGTCATGTGTAGTAATTGTTCAAAGTAAGGAACATATAATTATGAATTGAACTATACCTTATTGAATATGATTGATCTTGACTTGTAATGTTGGAATTTAACCTTTATGATCAATTGTGACTAGAATCACCTAGTAATGAGGGATGTTATTATAACACCTTGAAATCTTGGTATAATGAAGCTAATAAGAAGTAAAGCTTGAGTATAGATCTTGTAGTCATGAATGTTGATCACTAGGGTTTTGAGAGTAAAGTAAATGTGATGAATTAGATGTGTTAAGGCTTTAAGAGTAAAGTCTAAAAGAGAATACATGTCTAATAGGTAGAAGTGTGGTGAAAGGCCTATACTCACCTAGTGTACCTTATGAAATATTGAAAGCATAAAGTGATAGAATCACTTGAACATGGATTGATTGTCAAGGACATCCTTCCATGAGACATGAGTTTTAAGCAAGGATTAACAAGTAAATCTTGGGGGTATATGTGTGGCCCCAAGGGGATATTGACAATGAGATTGAGTGTCACACAAGAAAGGTTCGGCCTCCAAGTAGAGAGGAGAACAACACCAAGTTGATGTGAGGACTATCCAAGTTAAAAAGGGAACTCTTACGTAGTAGAGTATGGGTTTTCCCAAAGTTAGGTCAAATGAGATGAACGCCATCACATAGTTGAGTTAAGGTTTCTAGTAGCAATCTCCATATCCAATGAACTAAGACATGCATGAAAAAGTATTTCATAGTGTTCTAAAGCATAATTGAACTATGAATTCTTAATGAAGTACCTCATAGTGTTAAAGAGTATAAATGGACTTAGACATGCTTAAGGTAGTATCTCATAGGGTCCATGTGAAGAAGGAACTTAGACATACTAAAACTAGTATATAATAGGATTCAAGCTAATAAAGAACTAAGATGTGCTTAAGGGAGTACCCCATAATGTTCTAAAGTTAAAGAGATGAACTAGGCTCCAAACCAAAAAAGTATTAATATGAGGACCTAAAAGTGGTAATTAGCATGAATAGTATTATGGGCTGCTATGCATGCATTGCACAAGTATGATTTAGGGTTATTAAAGAGAAGTCTTCAGATAAGATTGTTCTATAGTTGCCCTCATAGATATAATTGACTAAAGGTGAGAGATTCCATTTGTTATGAGAGTTAAGCTAATAATGAGGCCAAAGGAGGGTGAATATGACTAAGATGACTTCAAGGTTATGCTTAGTGTGAAGGGTAGTATGGGATGCCTTTCATACATTACACAAGTGTGCTTTGAGGTTACTTAGGAGTATGGTACCCTTATGATAGAAAAGCTTAGAGACTTGACCATGTACATAGACTATGATTAAGATGACCAAAAAAGGATACTTGGCTTGGATAGTATTTTGGGATGCTATTCATGCTTTGCACATGTATGCTTTTGAGGTTGCTTGAGAATGGTTGTATTATGGTATAGATGACTAAGAGTCAAAAAATGTTTATATGATGCTTAAGTGGGAGACTTTACTTATTGTGATGATATTGTCTCTTATACTTATTATTGATGTTTCATGAAGTATTTCATATGATTTCGGATTATGTCTTATATTGACTAACCCTTATCTTATGCTCTTATGATTATGCTAGCTAACATATTTAGTACACTTTGTACTAATGCATACTTTGCCTACATTCTAATCAAATGTATGGTTTGGAGATTGAGTGCTACTCTTGGAGATAGGTTTCTAGAAGTTGGAAGGAGTTTAAGATCTTGGTGAGTCCCCATAGCATCAAGGACAAAACGCACCTTTTCTTTATGTCTTTTATTTTCATGTTGAGACTATTGTATGGGGTGAGTCCCAAGAGTTTTATTCTAAAGTTGTATTAGTTGGTTTGAGACGAAGTATAGAAAGTCTTCCGCTTGCTTTTATGAAAATGACTTCAATTGTAAAAAAATTTAAAAATTTTCATACATTTCTACTATCTCATGTTCATGATAAGCTAAGGGCTTGTATGAGACATTTCGGAGTCTTATACGCCGTGTTACGTCTAGGGGGTACTTCTAGGTCGTAACAAACTAGGTATCAAAGCATAAGGTTTAGGAATGGTTTTAGGATGTCTGAAACAACGTCAAGTAGAGTCTTGTTCATAAATGTCAAGCGCACCACATTTATGAATAGGAGGTTATTGGATGTTAAGGAAATATCACTTTTTCATTCTCTAAGTCGTGTCATAGAGTTTGGTTTTAGTAGGCCTTTCTTCTAATCTGTTCCCGTTAATTTTTAGGGTATGGCTAATACAAGGGTTAATGCTAGGAGAGAAGAGAAAGGAAATGTGGAGCAAGTGATTCCTCCCCAAGTTCCACACCAAGCTCCTCCTCAAGCTCCAATTGAACATATAGGGGAGAATGTGACTCAAGAAGAGTTTAGGGCTTGTAGTCATGAATGTTGATCACTAGGGTTTTGAGAGTAAAAGCCAATGGGATGTATTAGATATGTTAAGGCTTTGAGAGTAAAGTCTAAAAGTGTGGTGAAAGGCCCATACTCACCTAGCCTACCTTATGAAAGATTGAAAGTATAAACTGATAGAATCACTTGAAAATGGATTGATTGTCAAGGACATCCTTCCATGAGATATAAGTGTTAAGCAAGGCTTAACAAGTAAATCTTAGGGGTGTATACTTGGCCCCAAGGGGATATTGACAATGAGATGGAGTGTCACGCAAGAGAGGGTCCGAGCTCCACGTAGAAAGGAAAACTACACCTATTTGATGTGAGGATTATGCAAGCAAAAGGGGGAACTCTTATATAGTAAAGTGTGGATTTTCCCAAAGTTAAGTCTCATGAGATGGAAGCCTTCACATAGTTTAGTTAGATTTGTAGTAGCAATCTCCATATCCAACGAACTAAGACATGCTTGAAGAAGTATCTCATAGTGTTCTAAGGCATAATTGAACTAAGACTCACTTAATGAAGTACCTCATAGTGTTCAAGAGTATAAATGGACTTAGACAAGCTTAAGGTAGTATCTCATAGGGTCCATGTAAAGAAGGAACTTAGACATACTAAAAGTAGTATCTCATATGGTTCAAGATAATAAAGAACTAAGATGTGCTTAAGATAGTACCCCATAGTGTTCTAAAGTTAAAGAGATGAACTAGGCTTCAAACCAAGAAGTATTAATATGAGGACCTAAAAGTAGTTCTTAGCATAAATAGTATTATGGGGTGCTATGCATGAATTGCACAAGTATGATTTAGGGTTATTAAAGAGAAGTCTTCAGATAAGATTGTTCTATAGTTGCCCTCATATATATAATTGACTAAAGGTGAGAGATTTGCTTTATTATGAGAGTTAAGCTAATAATGAGGCCAAAAGAGGGTGAGTATGACTAAGATGACTTCAACGTTATGCTTAGTGTGAAGGGTAGTATGGGATGCCTTTCATACATTACACAAGTGTGCTTTGAGGTTACTTAGGAGTATGGTACCCTTATGATAGAAGAGCTTAGAGACTTGACCATTTACATAGACTATGATTAAGATGACCAAAAAGGGATACTTTGCTTGGATAGTATTATGGGATGCTATTCATGCTTTGCACATGTATGCTTTTGAGGTTGCTTAAGAATGGTTGTATTATTGTATAGATGACTAAGAGTCAAAAAATGTTTATATGATGCTTATGTTGGAGACTTTACTTATTGTGATGATATTGTCTCTTATACTTATTATTGATGTTTCATGAAGTATTTCATATGATTTCGGATTATGTCTTATATTGACTAACCCTTATCTTAAGTTCTTATGATTATGCTAGCTAACATATTTAGTACATTTTGTACTAATGTATACTTTGCCTACATTCTAATCAAATGTATGGTTTGGAGATTGAGTGCTACTCTTGGAGATAGGTTTCTAGAAGTTGGAAGGAGTTGAAGATCTTGGTGAGTCCTCATAGCATCAAGGACAAAACGCACCTTTCTTTTATGTCTTTTATTTTCATGTTGAGACTATTGTATGGGGTGAGTCCCAAGAGTTTTATTCTAAAGTTGTATTAGTTGGTTTGAGACAAAGTATAGAAAGTCTTCCGCTTGCTTTTATGAAAATGACTTCGATTGTAAAAAGTTTTAAATTTTTCCGTACTTTTCTATTATCTCATGTTCATGATAAGCTAAGGGCTTGTATGAGACATTTCAGATTCCTACACGCCATGTTACATCTAAGGGGTACTCTTGGGTCTTAACAAACTAGGTATCAACGCATAAGGTTTAGGGATGGTTTTAAGATGTCTCAAACCACGTCAAGTAGAGTTTTGTTCATAAATGTCAATCGCACCACATTTATGAATAGGAGGCTATTGGATGTTTAGGAAATCTCACTTCTTCATTCTCTAAGTCGTGTCATAGATTTTGGTTTTAGTAGGCCCTTCTTCTAATTCATTCCCGTTGATTTTTTGGGTATGGCTAATACAAGGGTTAATGCTAGGAGAGAAGAGGAAGGAAATGTAGAGCAAGAGGTTCCTCCCCAAGTGCCACACCAAGCTCCTCCTTAAGCTCCCATTGAACATATAGGGGAGAATGTGACTCAAGAAGAGTTTAGGGCTTGTAGTCATGAATGTTGATCACTAGGGTTTTGAGACTAAAAGCCAATGGGATGTATTAGATATGTTAAGGCTTTGAGAGTAAAGTCTAAAAGCGTGGTGAAAGGCACATACTCACCTAGCCTACCATATGAAATATTGAAAGTATAAATTGATAGAATCACTTGAACATGGATTGAATTTCAAGGACATCCTTCCAAGAGACATGAGTGTTAAGCAAGGCTTAACAAGTAAATCTTGGTGGTGTATGCTTGGCCCCAAGAGGATATTGACAATGAGATGGAGTGTTACGCAAGAGAGGGTCCGGGCTCCACATAGAAAGGAAAACCACACCTAGTTGATGTGAGGACTATCCAACTTAAACGGGGAACTTTTATATAGTAAAGTGTGGATTTTCCCAAAGTTTGGTCTCATGAGATGGAATCCTTCACATAGTTGAATTAAGGTTTGTAGTAGCAATCTCCATATCCACTGAACTAAGACATGCTTGAAGAAGTATCTCATAGTGTTCTAAAGTGTAATTGAGCTAAGACTCACTTAATGAAGTACCTCATACTGTTCAAGAGCATAAATGGACTTATACATGCATAAGGTAGTATCTCATAGGGTCTATGTGAAGAAGGAACTTAGACATACTAAAAGTAGTATCTCATAGGGTTCAAGCTAATAAAGAACTAAAATATGCTTAAGAGAGTACCTCATAGTGTTCTAATGTTAAAGAGAGGAACTAGGTTCCAAACCAAGAAGTATTAGTATGAGGACCTAAAAGTGGTACTTAGCATGAATAGTATTATGGGGTGCTATGCATGCATTGCACAAGTATGACTTAGCGTTATTAAAGAGAAGTCTTGAGAGATGATTGTGTTGTAGTTTCCCTCCTAGATATAACTGAATAAAGGTGAGAGATTTCCTTAGTCATGGGAGTTAAGCCTATAATGAGGTCATAGAAGGGTTAGTATGACTAAGTTAACTTCAAGGTTATGCTTAGTGTGAAGGGTAGTATGGGATGCATTTCATACATTGTATAAGTGTGCTTTAAGGTTACTTAGTAGTATGGTACCCTTATGGTAGAAAAGCTTAGAGACTAGACATTTACATAGACTATGATTAAGATGAACAAAAAGGGATACTTGGCTTGAATGTTATTATGGGATGCTATTCATGCTTTGCACATGTTTGCTTTTAAGGTTACTTGAGAATGGTTGTATTATGGTATAGATGACTAAAAGTCAAAGAATGTTTATATGGTGCTTATGTTGGAGACTTTTCTTATTATGATGATATTATCTCTTATGCTTCTTATTGATGTTTTAGGAAGTATTTCATATGATTTTGGATTATGTCTTATATTGACTAACCCTTGTCTTATGCTCTTATGATTATACTATCTAACATATTTATTACATTTTGTACTACCACATAATTTGCCTACATTCTAATCAAATGTAGGGTATGAAGATTGAGTGCTACTCTTGGAGATAGGTTTCTAGAAGTTGGAAGGAGTTGAAGATCTTGGTGAGTCCTCGTAGCATCGAGGACAAAACCCACCTTTCCTTTATGTTTTTATTTTCATGTTGAGACTATTGTATGGGCTGATTCCCAAGAATTTTATTCTTAAGTTGTATTAGTTGGTTTGAGACAAAGTATAGGAAGTCTTCCACTTGCTTTTATGAAAATGACTTCGATTGTAAAATGTTTTAAATTTTTTCATACTTTTCCATTAGCTCATGTTCATAATATGCTAAGGGCGTGTATGAGACTTTTCACAGTCTTATACATCGTGTTATGTCTAGGTGGTACTCCTGGGTCTTAACAGATAGAAAGAAGTGCAAGAAGCCAGGAGAACATCCTAATCCTTAACAAGCCTACTTTTGAGGACATTGAAAAGTGTCTCGGATTAAGAAAGAAACACGCCCACTGGGCCCAAGGGTCAGGCATTGGTTTTAGGGATCTCTATGTCAAATTTGGGCATGCGAGCTTTTATGAAAATTATAACCAAGAGTTCAAAACTTCTTTCAGAGAACGGGACGGGATCAAACCCATGGCATTCACTACTGCACTATTAGTTACTATGGTTTTTCCCTAAGGCTCGAGCCTCAGTATCAATACCTAGATAATCATTCTTGAAAACACTATGTTCCACGAGCATGAGAACCAAAGGCAAGTAAAATATTATCCCATCACGCCTCTCATCCTATCCGACATGTACCATGCTTTGGGAAAGTGTGAGGAAGGGCATCGTTATTTTCAGGGTTGTAACCTCCTCCACTAATGATGGATAATGAGTCACTTGATGAAGGTACACGCGACTCAATAACTTCATACCCTTGATCAACATAATGCTCTTAAGATTTAAACGTGATGTTGTACTGAGGGGAGCTCGACAATAGGAAAACTAGAAAGGGATGGGCTTAATTTTTCTCTAAGTTGAGGGAGGATGATATCTAGTTGTTGTTCGACCAGTTAATCGCGAAATAGGTTGTAGTACAAAGTGACAAACAGGTTGTACTTTCTCTACTAAGTATTCAGGGTATCCGCCCGTATGTACCTATTTGGGTCCCGAGATAGTTTGGGAGAAAGCAAACTTTACCCCCGAATGGATATTACTGGGTCTTTGTGTTCGACCATGAGGACGATATAGTTCCTATCAAGAATTATTTGTCCAATCAAGTGGACCGGAGAATGTCAAACTGATTTTGATGCCATCAAGAATTATTTGTCCAATCCACCGATGTTGGTTCCTCCACAAGAAGAAAGTCTATTGTTGCTATATTTGTCTATCTCGGATAATGCATTTGGATGCGTGCTTGGTCAACCTGATAAAACAGGGAAGAAGGAGTGAGCCATCTACTACTTGAGCAAGAAATTCACTCCATATGAGGCCCGGGATGGATCCATTGAAGTACATATTTTAGAAGGCGATGTTGACCGGGAAGTTGGCTAAATTCCAAATGCATTTGGGTGAGTTTGATATTGTGTACGTGACTCAAAAAGCGATAAAAACACAAGCCTTGGCTGATCATCTTTCAGAAAATCCAGTTGATGAAGAGTATGAACGGCTCAAAACTTACTTTCTTGATGAAGAAGTAGCCTTTATGGGAGAAGATATTTTTGAAACATACCCTGGTTGGAGAGTATTCTTTGATGGAGCAGGAAATCACCAAGGAAAAGGTATTGGAGCGGTCTTAGTGTTAGAATATTGTCAACACTATCCTATGGCAGCTAAACTCCAATTTGATTGCACAAACAATATGGCTGAATATGAAGCTTGCATCTTTGGTTTGAAGATGGCAATTGATATGAATGTTCCTGAGTTGTTATTAATTGGAGATTCAAATTTGTTGATTCATCAGGTTCAAGGAGAGTGGTTGCGAAGAACCCAAAAATCACACCGTATGTGCAGTATATATAGAGTTTGTGAAAAATATTCTGTAAGATTGAATTCAGACACACTCTCATGATACAAAATGAGTTGGCTGATGCTCTTGCCACCATTGCCTCAATGATTAAACATCCAGATACAAGTTATATTGATCCATTGGATAAAAAAGTAAAGGAGCAGCATGTTCATTGTTCACATGTTGAAGCGGAGAAGATGGTTTGCCTTGGTATTTTGACATAAAGAAATATTTGGAGATCGGAGACCGGGACTTATCGTGAGAATGCAACATTCAACCAGAAGAAATCAATACGTCTTATGGCTACCAATTTATTTCCAAGTGGGGAAATCCTTTATAGGAGGACTCGAGATTTAGGTCTTCTCAGATGCGTTGATGCTAGTGAAGCGACAAAGCTTTTGGAACATATACATGTTGGAAATTGTGGTACTCACATGAATGGGCTCACTTTGGCAAGGAAGATCCTCCGAGCCAGTTATTTTTTTATGACTATGGAGCACGATTGTTGTAAGTTTGTACATAAATGTCATAAATGTCAAGTGCATGGTGATTTGATTCAAGTGTCGCCTCATGAATTCAATGTTATGAGTTCACCTTGGCCATTTGTAGCTTGGGGCATGGATGTCATTGGTCCAATAGAGCCAGTCGCCTCTAACAGACACATATTCATTTTGGTTGCCATTGACTACTTTACCAAGTGGGTGGAAGCAACTTCGTATAAGTCGGTGACCAAGAGAGTTGTAGCAGATTTTTTTCGCAACAATTTGATATGTAGGTTTGGAGTACCGGAATCCATCACTACTGATAATGAAGTAAATCTCATCAGTCATTTGATGAAAGAGATATGTGAGCAATTCAAGATTACTCTTCGGAATTCAACCGCTTATTGCCCCCAAATGAATGGAGATGTAGAAGACGCCAACAAGAACATATGGAAGATTCTGAGGAAAATGAATGACAATCATAGAGGTTGGCATGAGATGTTGCCATATGCTTTGTTGGGTTACAAAACGACTGTCAGAACGTCAATTAGAGCAACTCCATTTTTGTAAGTATATGATACACAAGCAGTTATACCTGCCAAGGTCGAAATACATTCATTGAGAATCATCCAAGAAGCTGAATTGAGTTATGCTTATTGGGTTTGCAAGTGAATTGATCAGTTAACATTGATTGATGAGAAGAGAATGGTTGTTATTTGTCATGGTAAATTGTATCGACAGAGAATGATTCGTGCTTTCCACAAGAAAGTAAGAGCCAGGATATTCGAAATTGGCTTGTTGGTTCTCAAATGCATTTTCTCTCATCAGGATGAGTATAAAGGGAAATTTGCACCAAATTGGCAAGGACCCTACATGGTTCACAAAATGTTATCTGGAGGTTCCTTAGTCCTGTCAGAGATGGATGGCACTGTATGGCCAAAATCGATCAACTCAGATGCTGTCAAGAGATATTATGTGTGAAGCTTCAGTTTGTATTTCTATCATTTCCTTGTAATCGTTTTATTTTCTTGTAACCAATTTGTTTAGAATTGTCTCCCTCTTGTAATGAACTACGTCTGACCTGAATTCTCAAAAATGAGATACGTAAACAGCCTTTGTTGGCCTCGGTCACCACATTATCCCTTTTTAATATTTCTTGTACCTGAACTACATTCGACCTGAATTCTCAAGAATGAGATACGTAGGCGGCCTATGTTAGCCTTAGTCGGTTCCTTATTGAAATTTCTTATTTTTGTTTAACTTTGAGAGCAACTACGTTTGACCTAATTCCTACCACAACAGGATACGTAGTCGCCACAACGGCTAGGACATATCTCCCGTAAGATTTCTATTTTCGTTAAAATAGAAACTGGATAAAAATTTTGAGATGGACTCAAAAATTTTCAAAAGAAGATCTCTCCAACAAGTCAAGACTGAAGAGACATCAAGAATTTCAACTGGGACATAATTTTTTAGAAGATCTCAAAAATTTCATGATTTTTTCATCAACAGTTCAAGATGCACCAAGACAGTTAACTAGGACATAATATTTTAAGGATGACATCAAAATTTCAATAGGGTTCATCGGGAGTTTAGAACAACTTTGAATACTTCCCAGCAAATAATCGTATAGACCTCGAAGCGTCAACTTCAAACGCATTCACTAAGTTCGATGTGACATGACACTTGGCAGTGATCCTTTTCAAAAATTACCTTTTGAAAATCTATTTTCCTCTAAACTTTTCTTTCATGTTTCAATTATTTTTACAAGAAAATATTTTGTCTAATCTATAAAGAACAGGAGATCAGAGAAATCAACTAGAGATAGCAAGACAAGGAGCAGACGACCGAAGAGATCAACATAGATCACTACATTTTAAACTATCAATTTTTCTATGGATGCAGGAAGAGTTTTATGCTTCTTATACCAAAGAATTAGGAATATGAGTAGAATTATTTCATTCAAATTCCCAGCAAGGCGACCTCCATAATGAACATGCAACTATGTTCGGAGATGGAACAAATGAAAACCTCGAAAAAAGTAATATTATTTTCTTCCAGCAACTAAAGATACCTGGAGGAGTTTAATCTCCATCATATTATAAGATATGATAATATTCTTGCCCTGAGGGTTATTCATATTGTATTGTCAAATGGGACGATGATGTCACCCAGAAGATACCCAGTAGACCACTTATGGTGCTTGGTAAAGAATTATCTTTGTTCGGTATCGATGAGGCATCATCGCAATCTTTGTGCATCATAGAGAAGTCATCATTAGCTGCATTTCTCAAAGGAGCATAGTCTTCATTCATCACAAAGAAGTCATCATTTGATGCAGTTCTCAAGAAAGTGAAATACATGCATCGCAGGGGAAGAATCCATGCATCGCGAGAAAGAACTTCATGCATCGAAGGAAAAGAAGTCAGGCATCGCAGGAAAAGATGCATGCATTGTAGATAAAATATTCATGCATCACAAGGAAAGAAGTCATGCATTACAGGAAAAGATTCATGCAACGCAAGGGAAAAATCCATGCATCGCAGGAAAAGATTCATGCCTCACAGGGAAAGAAGTGATGCATCACAGAAAAAGATTCATGCATCGAAGGAAAAGAAGTCAGGCATCGCAGGAAAAGATGCATGCATTGTAGATAAAATATTCATGCATCGCAAGGAAAGAAGTCATGCATTACAGGAAAAGATTCATGCAACGCAAGGGAAAAAAACATGCATTGCAGGAAAAGAAGTCATGCATCGCATGAAAAGATTCATGCCTCACAGGGAAAGAAGTGATGCATCACAGAAAAAGATTCATGCATCGAAGGAAAAGAAGTCATGCATCGCAGGAAAAGATTCATGCATCACAGGAAAATAAATCATGCATCGCCAAAAAATATTCATGCATTGCGTAAAGAAGAGAGTTATGCATCACAGGAAAGAAGTCATGCATCACAAAATCAACATCGGCTGCATCATTTCATTACAAGAACGACATCAAGAGAACCATCAACAATGCCGTCAAGAGAACTATCAACATATTACATCAACTTATTTTATTAGTTCAATAGAAAAGGAAGAGTACATTGAAGAATTATGTTGTAAATATTGAAATGCGAGCTTTATTTGGTTTACCTCAAACTTGAAGAAGTTGACATCAAATGTTCAAAGAGAGCAATTAAGTACCCACGTGGTAAAAGTCGCCATCTCTCCATTTGAATTACATTTAAGCTAATGAGTTTTATCTCAGTCTATTTCGAGAGCATCTCGAGAGGATGACAGAAAGAGGGGTCGCCTAGTGTTACTATGGCAAATCCCAAGAATGAAACTTCAGCGTGTACTTGTGTCGTGCTACGACATTAACTAAGGCCCTGCTTGGGAGGCAACCCAAGTTTTTATTGCTTTATTTTTTATTTTGGAATAACATATGTTGATTATGAAGGTTAAAGTGTGGATTGTGTTTACAAACTGTAGGTTGGTGAGCCAAGAGTCCAGTCGGCGACTCACCAAAGAGGTCGGCGAGCCTGACTTAGACCGTCATTGGGCTTCTAAAAATCATAGGATAGAACCTGTAAAACTTGGAAGGCCCATGGACTAGTCACTGAGCCCAACTTTATCTGTCGTTTGGACCCCCAAAATTAACAGGAGGTCCAGTAAAACTCGGTGAGGTAAGTAACAACTCGGCGTGTCGCCGAGTGGTTCGGTGAAGTCGACTAATTTCACCGAAAGGGCGTGAACTGGACGGTTTTTAAAAGGCCAAAGGTTGAAAAGTTCAAACTCTTTCACATTCCCTCACTTTTTAACTTCATACAATCACACCCTCACTCTATATTTCCTATATTCTTATTTTCTACCGCTTGTTGGTCGTCGATCTTCTGTTCGAAGTTAGAAATCTTTGTCGCCTCAAATTACAAAATCTTAGTTCGGCATTAAAGGTTGGTTTTCTAAACTCCAAACTCGTAAATAGCGGTTCAACTCATTTGCAATTGTTTAATTCTTGTTGATGTGTAATGGGCCTCTCTGAAATCATGTTTGATGTGCTAATTCACCTATTTTTAGTTTCAATATTGTGCCTAATTGCCTAAAATGTTGATTTCCTAAATTTTGTGCTTTAAAATTGATCATAATTTTGTGGTTTGATTTAAATTGTTGTTGAGTCTAGTCGGGTGAATTTTGGGTAGCCCCGATTGTGCTAAATGACGTGCTTTGCCCAATGATGGAGCGTTTGACGTCATTCTTAAGAGCTAAAGTCGTCAAATGGCCAATCTTCGCCAAACTGAGGGAAGTCGGAGTACCCCGATGGAATGGGTCTAATGGGTCTGATCTTAATTGAGTGGGTTTATGGTTTGATTTTGTTTTCGGGGACGGCGAGTTTGTTCTTGAAAGTTGGGGTTGAAAATGGCACGTTGGGTAGGTTGGCGAGCTGGGTAAAGCTCACTGAACCACTCGGCGATTCGCTAAAGTCCCCCCAGATCACCTTTAATTTCATGTTTAGGTTGAGTTTGGGTTTGTATCTTTCGGCGAGAAGCCTGAGCTCGCTGAGTTCACTCGGTGCCTCGCCAAAAGTTTCTCTTGATCGACCTTTCTGCGCCCTTAACCCCTAAAAGACATTGTAACTTTCGGCAGGCTAGTCTGAGCTTGCTGAATGGTGTCGGGGATTCGCCGAAGGGCCTTGAGCATCGCCGACCTGTCAATTTTCTAGGAAAGTTTTGCGCCAATCCTTTCCGCTATCTCAATCTAGCTCGCCAAAGTGATTTGTTGACTCACCGATCGGTTCGGCGAGTCTGTCTGCAACCTAAATTCTATAATCTTTCTTGAACTTTTTCTAACATTCCACGATGGTTTTGTAGATATGGCTAGAACCAAACTGGATACGGCACCCCACAAAAGAGCATGGGGCATTGTTATTAATGAGGGGGCAACCACCCCTTCTAAAAAAAGGAAGAAGGAACCTCCCAAGGGATGCAAAGGCAAGGGCAAAGCGCTCGCATCTGACATACTGGAGCACAACTCTAGCAGCGAGGGGGAGTCCTTTGATTCCCAGGTTGCACTCTCTGATCTTAAGGATGAACAACCTCTGCAATCCTGGCAAGATGAGATTCATTCCAAAGTTCACCAAGATCCGTCTAGGATCCTAGAGGTCACCCTTCCTGCTACTGATCCAGTGCCATCTCTGGCACACACAGTGGCTCCAAAGCCACCAGTTCAGGGCCCTCCTTCCCGGCTACTCAACAGGCTTAAGGCCGAGGGTTTAAGGAAGATCCTCGAAGAAAAGATACTACCTACAGAGGGCCTAGTAGGGAGATGATGTAATGTGAGGGACACTCTCCAGTTTCACAGGTTTGAGCAGTTCACCAGGCCATGAGGCCCCTATATTCCTACATGGGTCTGGGAATTTTACACAGCATATAGTGACGTGGTACCAAAGGGGAAGAAGAAGGCCATTGCATTCAGAATGGTCAAATTTTTCATGGTCTAGGGAAAGACGTGAGATGCAACACTGATTATATCAATGTTGTACTCGACAAATGATCAGGTTTTGCCTACCCGAGCTTGGCTACCACTGAGACACCTATGGATGATCTAAAGGGATGGCTTCTTCCCTTATTTCTGACACCACCTGAGGTGGATTGAGGCGCGTGCTCCGATTGAGAAGAAGGACTTGCACGTAGCTGCACAACATTGGTTTGGATACATAAGCAGTTCCATTATGCCCTCACAGAAGAAATACATCCTCCACCATCCAAAGGTGACTTGTCTTGGATCAATCATAGCCCAAAAGAGCATTAACTTGGGAATTATTATTGAGCAAGAGATGTCTATGAGGGTCAGGCAGCGCCAGACGTCCATTTCCTTCTCGATCCTTATTATAGAGTTATGTCGGCGTGCTGGAGTTTCTCGTGAAGAGAAAAGGGACATCGAGGTCACCCCCACATCCTCCATAAACATCCGGCGCATAGAGGTCGAGTACAATCAAAAGGAGGTAGACAAGAGGAGAGAGGATTTGATGGATGCCTCCCCAGATGTTGATATTGATGTTGAGTCGATACCTGCTGAGGCATTTTTGCCTACTCCGACCTCCGGGTCTTCAAGTATTCTCGTTTCCACTTCCTCCCAGGTTCCTAGTTTATCTACTGCTTCCCACCCACCAGGATTACTCAGGCCATGATCCTGAAGATGGGGAACTTAGGCCATTTTGCGATGTGCGGGCTACCCGATTGGAGGTTGAGGTACGTTGGATGATTGAGAGGGCCATCCTAGTTGTGTTGACAACCCTCCTGACATCTATTGACACTCTCACGGTGAGAGTAGAGACTTGTGAGAATCGAAAGGGGGCCACTTCAAAGGTGACAGCTTTGAAAGCCGAGGTTGCAGATTTTAGAAAGGATATGGACTACTTGATGTCCATAGACTTCACTTCACTCTTGGAGGCAACTGATGATGTGGATGCCCCAACTAGTTCTGAGATACCTCCGACCACCACCGGATATGTGCCTATGGATGATGTGGCAGCTGAAGAGTCGGAGGTAGAGATAGATAAGGATCAGTTAGAGGTGCAATAGTAGACCATATATGGAGACCTACCGATTTAGAGAAGTTGATTGTACAGTCAATCATTTAGACATCGCTGACAGAGACGTCAATGGCAGGCCCTAGTGGAGCCAGTGTTGCTGATGTGACCCCAGACATTGATGCCCCGATAGACGGAGTGACTATGTAGACATGACCTTTCTTTACCTCCCTCTCTGTCATTTTTATTGACTTTTTATTATTTTGTTACATTTGAGGACAACTGCATTTTTGTTTATGGTGGGGTGAGGTATTTCCATACCTACCTCTTGTGACTATATTTTGTATATATTGGGTTTTTGTGTTGAATTGTGTTTTGATTTCTATCTTGTGGATGTTTGAGTTTATGGCTCCTTATGATGAATGTAAATGATTTTTGACCCTTCTAAAAAATTTCTTTGCCACTTGTGTTGTGTGAATGTGGTTGTTCTTGTGCAAATTTGAGTATCGGTTATGATCAATACCGATGACTTGAATAGTTCTCTTAATCGAACAAAAATGAATGTGCGGCTACGATGAGGCCAAATGAAGTTGCATAGACAATATGTGGACTTTTTGCATCTCATTGTGATTAGTTGATTATCGAATGAGTCTCTTGTGATGAACATTGCACACTAGCAAAAGTATGGAATCTTGTTTGATATTGGTGCCAATGCCTAGTGTGATGATCTCACCATGAACCTTGTGTGCTGACACCTAGAATTTGCCCCATTGGTCCGATTGACTAAGTGATGCAAGCTCTTGAAATGATCTTAGGCAACAAGTTTGAAGAGTGAAACTATTTGACAATATACCTCTTTAGTGGCCAACCTTGTGAGATTTTTGAATCTTGCTTGAACCCCTTTTGAACCTTATCCTTTTCTTGGAAGAAACCTGAGCAATCGAGAACCCTTATATCCATTCACCCATAATCCTCATGAAGTGTGATTTGTTTGAATAACCAACTTAGGCCAAACGCATAAGTTGGCGGTGTGGTGAAAAGAGGAGGAAAATCAAGAAGTGTGAAGAAGTCCCCTTTAATCCATGGTTTTGAAAAAGATGGAACCCCTCCATACAAAAAAAAAAAAAAAAAAAAGAAGAATGAAAAAGAAAAAGAATGAAAAAGTTGTGAAATAAAGTTGTGAAAGTTGCAAAAGAAATGGGGTGTCCGGTATTCCATTAGAAGTGAATAATGGGGTGAATTTTTAGCATGAGTGAAAGTACTAAAGAAAACGAAGGAAAATGATGTTCATGCCACATTTCTTGAGGATAGCAGCCACTGAGCCAAAATGACCATACCTTTACACTCATCCCCGTTACAAGCCTTGAAAAGATCTTTTTGATCTTGAGTGAGCTGAAACGAATGTTAATTGGAAAATAAGGGTAAACATATGGGTGAAGTCATGCATGTGCTCATCTTTGTGAGTGTGAGAGTTTTATATGATTCGAGAGCTATAAATTGTTGAAGATTTGTATGTGAATATGGAATCATCTTTGTTGTAAGGGCATTTGAGTACATTTGTTGAGCTTGAACTTGCATTTGAAGCAAGTATTGTGAACTTGAGAATTTTTTATAATGGTGAGTCACAACTTGAACCTTTGAGTGCACAATTGATTCTTGCATGAGTAAGTTGAGTCTTGTTGTGTGCATTCATGATTGAGTCTTTTGTAGCACTGTTTGAGACATCCTTTTTGAACTGTTGAACTTGAGTTTTACTTGAGGACAAGCAAAAGTTTAAGTTGGGGGTGTTGATGAGTCCGAGATTTGGACTTATTTAGGGATTTGTTTATATAGAATTAGTATCCTCAAATGCTTAATTTGTGCCAATAACTTATGTAAAACCCTTGATTTTCAGGTATATGGAGTGAGGAACAAAGCAAGGACACTAACAAGCAAAAAAGAACAAAACGAGCTAAAGGTATGAAGAAAATCAGTCTGGCGATCGCCAAGTTCACTTGGCGAATCGCTAAATGGCTATTTGACCGCCTAAAGTTCCAATATGCCAAGCCCTGAAGGAAAGAACCAAGTTGTCGATGGAAAGGAGCGGTCTGCGGATCACCGAGTGATTCCGTGAAGTCAAGATAGATCCCCCAAAGTTACAGACCTAGAGGATAATGAGTACCAAGGCAAAAGGGTGATCGAATAGACCAAAGGGTGGCTCACCGAGTGACTCTTTACAACACATTTTTGGAAACTATAAATACATTTCTGAACATTTAATATAGTATCAATTACCCTTTAGAACAATCTTTTATTAAGTTTTTAGCATCTCAAGATAGTTTTCTCTAGATTTTCTTTAGCTTTGAAGAATTGAAGTTTTTCACTTTTGAGAACTTGGAAGTGGGTCTTTGAGATTCTTCGAATTGTAGCATGGTAAGGACGAATCTACTCTTACCCAGTTGATGGATAATCAATTTGGTAACGGTTTTACCTTTTTATGATGTATGGCTAAAACCCCAATTCATGGGTTTTGATTATGGGCTGATTTAGTTTATGGATATTGATAATTGTTAGTTTAAATGCTATTTAGAAGTGAGTTTAATCATTTATTGTGATTTAATTTAAGAATTGTAGTTGCAAATGCAGTTCTATTTTGTGTTCTTTGCTTGCTCGAGAGAGAGGTTTTAGAACTAAAATTATTGATTGATGGTTTGTGGGTATTGGGTTGACCTGGGTTCAGCTTGAGAGAGTGAATCCTTAACCCAATCCCACACGCTCAAATCGAGAGAGTGAATGGACTAAGGTGTGGGTTGTTCTTATTTTGCATGCTTGTTGATGTTCGAGAGAAATCACTTGATTCAGGGTAAATTGTTCAATAGAAAGTTTACCTCCACTATAGCCTAGCTTACTCACTAATATCTAACTATTTACTAATAGTTGCAATTACACATTTGTCTATATTAGCCTATATTCAATCACATCCCAAGAACCCGTCTCATTATTGTTAATTTTTATTGTTTGTGACTGTTTGTGGCTGTTAATCAAAGCCAAAAACCCCATTTTACATTCGTGTCACCCCTTAATTTGAATGATATCTTTTTTCGATAACCTTTATTCCTATGGTTGATTTGAACATGTTCATACTTCTCAATTGAATCTGAAACACGTACCATTCCCTGTGGAATTCAACCCCAACTCATTTAATTGGATTTTATACTGACTGGCGATCGTTGACACTTAGAATTGGATGAAGTGTCCTTTAAACGTTAATTAGATGTTAATCATTATATATGTGTCTTTTCATGTGAAATATGTCCGATTCACTATGAACTCCTTTCACTTTTCCCCTGCATTTCGAGAAAGTCATAAAGGCTCAAATTCCACTTTTATCGAGTTAGCTAGCCATAAAAACCGACTAACATGTTTCACGAGTCTGTATACATTAAGTATACATGATAAAGTGTCGCAGATCGGAGTGTTGTAGAAATTGGGCCAAAAAGCCCTCCTTTATTTTTAAAAGTTGTATTTTGTTACTTTGGGCCTAAGCCCCTTTTGTTTTACTTATTATTACTTGTTAGTTCTTAGGACATGTGGAAGAATTGGGCCTAAGGCCCAAAAGAAGAAACACTTCGTTCATGTTACACTAGGACATGTACCGGTGATTTAAATAGGTCAAAGGCCCCAAAAAATAATTAGGCCCAAGTGTTGGTCCAGGTGAACAAAAAACCCAGACTTGGGCCCAACGCCCTCTCTCTCTCTCCTTATTTTATATGTCTTTCATATTTGCTTAATTGTTTATTTTCTAGTTAATTCTAAGTTTTTTCCTTAATTCAATATCACAAAAGATGATTTAACCATAACTGTTAAAATCAAATAAGTATATTTTATTTTACTTGACTTTAAAATATCTAGTACTTAAGTAATATCTTTATTCTATCTCCTTTTCCTTTAAAAACAATTTTAAATCTTAAGTTGTTATCTCTTCAAGCAAAGTATGTGTATTTTCTTAAAATCGTTTAGCCAAATAGTTAATTACCGGATAACCGCATGTTAGCGGGTATTTCGGATGCTTTCAAACCCTTTCCGAAAAGCTAATATGAACCCCGAACCCACTTAATATTTACAATTGATTTCCATTTTAATCTTTTGAAAATCATTTTTCTTGATTTTTCTTTAAAAATTAAGTGGCGACTCTTATAACCCCATCGTATTCATTTTTTTAAAAATAAAACATCTATATTTATTTAATTAATAATTAGTGATTATTGATTATTTAAAATTTAATATTATTTAATAAAAATTTGCTTTTGTTTACTTAAAATATTGTGTAACTACCGTAGAATTAAATAAATGGGTCTAATTGTAATTATTGACATGTGTCAATATTTATTTAAATAATTATTTATCATTGATATTTAAATTTAAAAATTCTAAAAAATGTGGTATTGACTAATAATTAATTTTTTTTAATTTAAAATATTGTGTAACTATCGTAGAATTAAATAAATGGGTCTAATTGTAATTATTGACATCTGTCAATATTTATTTAAATAATTATTTATTATTGATTATAAAACGACACGGGTCAGCACTACAATTCTTTTTAAAATTTATTATCTTTAGTTAATTTAAATTATAAATTAAATTTTTAAAAATAAAATAACAATATAAAATACTTTATTAAAAATAAAAAACAGTTATATAAGATAGTTTTAAAGTTATCATTTATTAACTTTAAAAGCAATATTGTAACGACCCTTTTGGTCGTTTTGAGTACTAGAGCTTTTTATTTCAGGAAATACATATGATCGATTCTAAATGGGCATTTTGGACTATTCGTAACTACAATTATAAAATTAATGGGGTAGTTTTAATAATTTATTTAGTTGGTCGTTGAAGAAAATAACTTTGAAACTAATAGTAGGTCACTTTTACCACTTTTATAATTAGTCATATAATAATTAGGGTAATAATAATCAGTAGAAGAAAAAGTAATTTGAAGAGACGCAGCTAGAGAAAAAGATTGAAACGACGACTTTAAGGTATTTCCAAAAATTATCTTTACTTTGCAAAAGATGAATAGATAGTAATGTTGGAAAGTTATAACAGGTTAATGACGGAATTACTATATCCTAATGTTGGGGGTGAAAGAATGGAATGGTATTGTGCATATGTGTTCGCTGGCGGTTGTCGTGATGAAATTCGGCTGAATCAACATATTGATTTATGTTGGTTAAATTATTAATTTTGGTTGTAGAGAAAGTTAATAGGGTGTATGGGTTTAATATATATTAATATAGAATGGGTAGTTTCTCCTATGATACATGGAGGATTGGAAAACTGTAGTTTGTAATTAAAATTCCCTATTACTATTATAATAAAATATGTAGGATACATTATTATATATTTATAGAATATTTTTGGGGTACAGAAGGAAGTTGACGGTGTATCTACAATGGCTACAAAAGAGATGAATATTGCTAGTGTATCTGCAACTATACTAACTAGTGAATTAACATTAATAATTTTTAATGTTACGAATGGTGTACTATTTAGTAGTTTATTGTAATTGTTATTAATATTATTATCATGACTATTTCTTCCTGTACCCACTTGATCGCTAATGACCAGTAAATTAAAGTCATGATTGTTGATCAATTTGAGTTTTATAGGTGCAAAGTGAATTAAGTTAATGGTTGTTGCCAGTTTGCCACTGGTTTCGTGACAAGGGTACAAAAGTTTAATAATATTATTTTCTTATCATGTTATAAAATTAGGTTTTGATATATGAAGATAGGTAATTAAATATTAGGTGTATTGTCTACTTGATAGATTGGAAATATTCGAAGGTATTGAAGAAAGGAAAGACATTGGGGAATTAGCTCACTTGACTTCGGTTCTTCAGAGGAGGTAGGTTATGGTTTATTTTATGTTATAGATAGACTCTTAATAGAAATTAATAGTCACTAAGTGATATTGTGAATTTTTGTATGTGCTTGGTGGTTGTGGTTTGGATGATTTATGTGGTGTTGTAATTGGTCTAAAATCCTAAGACTGTGAAATTCATAATCTTGAACTTTTTCTATCGAAGTGATGCCTTGAATAAAGAAGGCTTAATGAAATATTGTTAATGAAGTGAAAGAGGTGATAACAAATGATATTATTGGATCGGGTGTCACGTTCCGACACGATATATTGGATCAGGTGTCACGTTCCAACATGATATATTGGATTGGGTACCACGAGCCGACATATTATTGATCGGGTGTCACGTGCCGGCATAGTAATATTAACGGAAACATATTAAAATAAATTAATGTACTCAATATCAAAGAACTCAACTCCCAAAAGATCTTGGTGTGGAGGCATGAGCCCTCGTGTGTGTTCTCGAATTTGTTGATTGATTTTGTACTTTCTTTGGTGTTGTTGTCACTTGTTCATGTTGGTTGTTTCATGTCACCTGCTAAGTGCCATAGTTGATTTTATACTATTATTCATTGCATATTAGTTTCTATTTTGAATTGGCCGATGATACCTACTCAGTACATGTACCTTGTAGTGACCCCTTCTTGTGTTTTCTTCGTTTTCTTTTGTGGAGTGCAACAAGTGTACCATCGACTTCGACTCACCCTCAGCTCTAGCCAGTCTCCAGGTCATCACATTTCAGGGTGAGCTACTCCTTCTAGCTCGTGTTGGATTCTCTCGGTCATGGCATAATGTCTTTAAATTTCTGACATAGTCTATCTTATTTATATATTTCGGTGTCTGTAATACTCTTAGACTTGGTATTTTTAGAATAGATGTCCTTATGTGATGACTTTCAGGTTTTAGGGATAATATGTAATAGACTTTAGAGGTTTTTTTTATTGGAACTTTAATAAGTGTTGAGCTTCTGCATTATGTTTGTTTTCCGTAAGTTGAACAATTGATATAAGTTGGGATTGAAATCGCCTACCTACAAGGGTAGGTGTGGATACCACTAATGACTTGATTTGGATCATGACAAATATTTATGCGATGTACAAAATTGTAAAGAAAATATTATTATATAAAAACAAAACTGTAAGAACTTTTTTTTCCATTTCATTCCTTGAATATTTTAAAACTTTAAATAAGTTTTATCATATAAACATCTACTCTTTATATTATTATTTTTCAATATATGAAAACTAAGTAACTAATGAGAAATTTTGATGTATTTTATTATAAAATTATTTTTACTAATTAATTTTTAAATTTAAAATTGCGGTTTAAAAACAGTTCAATACACACTCACTTCTACACAATCTCTAAATCTATCTAATTATCTATTCATTATTTAAAAAATATCCCTAAAATTCCTCTCCCCTTGCTTAGCATATATATATAGGCTTATCATGTATAATGTTTGATGATAATTCTGAAATTGTTGTTAAAAATCATTTCCTAATAATAAATCTGTTTCCAGTCTATCATAAGCAAATAATTTATTTATAGAAATAATTTTTTATCCCAAAATTATTTCTACCCTTTCTTTAGACTTAGAAAGTTTTTCCTTATCTCCTGTAATTCCAATCATAGAGATATTATTTTTATTTATGTCCCAATCTTTTATTAAAAAAGATTTTGCTAGGCTTGCTTTTGATCCATTGTCTATTTGACAACATGTTGTGATTTTTGTATCATAGAAGGTTATTTCTATGAAAACTAAGACTTTGAAATTGGTTTCTTTTGGCATTTTACATTTTTGGTATGAAACAAGTTTCACCCCTGTATATCATTTCTATGCCATTTTTTCCTATGCTATAGTCTTCCAATTTATTTAGGAATAGATTTCCTAAGATTAGATCCTGATCACTTTCGTGATTTGTAATATAACATGGAACTGTTATTCTTATTGTATCAAGTTGTATAGGTAAATCTACCATATTTTTACAACTAAAGTTGTTTCCTTCGAAAGTTTTATGTGTAGTGCTTTCCTTCGTATATTTGTATTCCATCTAGTAGAATACATTTTACATGGTTAGCTGTTGCTCCTGTTTGTATTAAGATTTCTTGATATTTCCATTCAAACCCATTGAAGATTCTTCCTCTTATCTTAGTAATATTTGAAGTTTCTAAAATTTTTAAAGGATATCTATTAGAAATACTTTTTCTAATGGAATTTCTTCCATATTCTATTGAAAGTCTAGGATTACTAGTACTTCCTATTTCTTGGGTTTTTCCAAACTGAATTTCATATTCATCTGGAATTTGAGCTTGCTGAACTTTTGCTTCAACTATTCTTTCTATTCTTGCACATTCTTGATCTATTTCGATCATTTCTCTATTTTTATATACTTTACCGTAGTTTGAATTTGTAATTGTGTACAAAGCTTGGTAATAGATACTCATTATATGATTACCTGGTTTGAATAGATCTTTTCTTTTGATCTGAAAATGTAAACTCAATGCATCATTGAAGTCAGCATCTTTGAGTGAGATACAATATTTTGGATAATATGTGAAAAAAGTTTTGTATAAGCTAGGTTTTCCTCCACTATTCCAAGATTACCTTCTCTTGCATTAATAAATTTTTCATCATATAGATTTATTACTATTGGACAATTAATTCCTTCTTTAAAAGTCGATTTGACTAATATTTGGATTCCTCCTAAATGAACATAATTCATTTTTTTTCTTTTCTTTTCAGGACTTTTTCGAAGAATTTGATCTATCATAGGTTTTGTTAACAGGTTAAGTTTATGTTTTTTTGTTGTTTGGGTAATTTCTATTACCTTTTCTATTTCCTGATATTCATGATAGGAAATTTTATTTCTTGCAAACATTCTTTGCATTCTGCTTAGTAGATTATCTTCTGTTTTAAGATTTAGTTTTAATCCTTGGATTTTTTGGAATATTTCTCCATCAAAGGTTGCTTTTAAAGCATATCCTCGGTGATCTTCTTCAGTTTCTAATATTTGAACTGAATCTTCTCTTTTTTTTTAATTTCTTTACTCATTTAGTAAGATTCTTCTGAACTGGTTGAGTATTCTTCATATATTTGATTAAAGAAGTCTTCACTTCCTATTGATTTTATAGATTCTAAGTCCGGATCTATCTCTATTCTATCAATTTTTGAGATTCTTACTCTTTTCTTGTTACATTCGTAACTTTTATGGCCTTATTCACCACAATTGTAACATTTGCATTTTTTTGCAGGTTTTGTTTTCGTAAATTCTTTTTTCTTTTTATAATATCTTTTCCTAGGAATATAATTTTGTTTAGAAAAATTCTTTCTTTTTACTAAACCCTTTTTAAGTTTTCTTTTTTTATATGGTTTATCATTACATCCCCATTGAGTGGCTGCACTTGTATCTAGACAGTATATCTGTGTATTTATTCGTTTTGTTTTTCTTTGTATATTATGTGACATACATAATTGACCAAGTCTATTTTTTAGGAAGCTAATTCTCTGACCAAGAGTGTCTCCTTTTTTATTTTCTTTTTCATAGTCTTCTCTGAAATATTTTGCCCAAAAGCCTGGCAATTTTTTATAGTATTTTTCTAGGTATGGCAACATTTCTTTTTCACTACCAAAGATTTTGTAGTAATATTCTTCGAATTCACAAGTGTATTCTTGAATATAACTCATTTTACAAATTTGTAATTTTTCTAATTGTTCTTATCATTTCTTTATTTTCTTTTGCATTCCCTTGCCCACCAAAGAATTCATTAGCTATATATTGTTTTAAGTTTGTTATTCCTTCTTGTAAGGAGTTTGTTAATCCTTCTAGGGTATCATTTTTGATTATTTTTTCTGCATCATCTATTAATCCAGAAAATCAATCATTTTTTTTTCCAACAAAAGTATTTATCATAATGATGTATTTTTCTTCATCTGTATAATTGTCTTTTCCTTATAGGAAATATAAGAGCATATTTTGAGACCATAAGTTTAAACTATTTTCTGAATCTCTTTTACAATCAAGATCTAGAAACTGAGTTCCAATATCTCTGGTTGAAAGCCTGTTTGACATGAATTTTGATTTATCACTATTATGAAAATGTTTTATAAAATCTTTATTCTTTTTTGTTTTATTTGCAAAATTCTTATCATCTTTTTTCTGGCTCTTGCCATTCTTCTTTTATTGAGGAGGTAAATCCTTCAAATTCTCCTTGGGATCCTCCTGTTTCCCCTTTATTAATGAATACTTTTAATTCATGTTCAGAAAGATTGAGATCCTCCATTGCATAAACTAGATCATCTAGTTCATTCATTTTCTAATTCTTTTTCTTTAGACTCAAAATCATTTTTTGTTATTTCTAGATTTGTTTCTAGATTTTCTTGATTTTCTTCTTCTATTTTTTGTTTTTCAAGGAATTTTTGGATGAATATTTCATCCATACTTCCTTTTTGATAAGTATTTTTACTTGCAACTTTTTTTGCTAGTAATTTATTAATGTATTGTTGACTTATATTTTTGTCAAACTTTTATGTTTTTTCTATAATACTTGTAATTCTTCCAAAAAGATTTTCTTTTATAGAAATAATTTCTAATTCTATCATTTTTAATCTTAAAGTTAAATGTTTTTGACTTTCTATTAAGTCTTTTAATAGTTCTGAAATTTCTTTAAGGCTCATTTTTATTTATTCTGAAAAGTAATAGTCAAAAGTATCCATATCACATATAATATCTTCATCAAAATTATAATGTAATTCATATCTTTCTTCTTCAAATTTATTTTTTAAAGTGATAATACTCACTAGTTTTCTTCTTAGATCTTCATCTAAAGTTTTAATTACCATTAATATGGTTATTAAGGTATCTTTTTCTATATACCAAATTGGTTTTATTAGATTAAAATCTAATACCATGATTATTTTTAGCAACTTGGCTCTGATACCATTATTTTGTTTGTTGTTATAAACCAGGGTTGCGGATCGGTTGCGGATAATACATAATTATGCTGTTAATATTCTACTCTTTCCTAATATAAATAGAGCATTTTTATATTCGAAATATTCTTGTATTCTATACATTTTCATTTCATGTATTGAAATTATTATAACATCATTATGATGACTGGTATGCATGTATACTTGTTCCATTTCAAATATTGTTTTATCCATATGATATAAAGCTTTTTTATGCTTCCAAGCTCTCTTTTTTTATAGCAAGTAAATGTTGCTGGATATTTTTCATTATGAGAATAATGAAGATGTAAACATGAATTTATATATATATGCAAAACAGCATAAATACAACATGAAATTTGTATGAACAAGAGTTTCATTATTTTTTGATTCCCTATAGGTACTAAGTATTTCCTTATATGTTTAAGTATGCTAAAACATGATATAGTATGTTTTGAAAAATTAAGAACATGTAATAAAAAGTTTGTGTGTATACCTTCCTTCTTTTTTGTCGATGAACAGTCCTTATCACTACCGCAGTAGTTCTCATTTTAGGCTATGAACAGTTTTTCACTCTAACGACCTCAGTCTAGGCTACTTCGTTGTCGTTCCTCCCTAAGGCTGAAGATCGCAACCTTCACTTAAGACCATTAATGGATTTTCAAGAAGAGAGGTATAAAAATCAACTGTTTATTTCATATTATAACTTTTACAAACACACCATACATATTATATTATCTCACAACATATCTAGAAAATACTTTTCCCTGGCAGGAGAAGTTACTACTCACAACTACTCATACTCTCAGAAGTACCTAACATTTTTCCTGAAGTGGTTTTCTCTCAGAAAATGTAGTCGGCCTCTTTCATATGAAGTTCCTCTCCTTTTATAGATATAAGGAGTGACTTATTACAAAATATAAATCTTTAGGGACTTTCCCTAAATTCTTACATATTTACTTTTTGGTCCTTCATTGATTGAAGATTCCGTGTTGATAAGATAAGGACTTGTCTTGCGTCTTCTTTTGTTGATGGCCGACCGGATGTGACCTTTCTTTTTGACTTTAACAAAGAAAAGATTCCTTTCTTTGGCGCTTATCTCCATGACGTAAGTGCTTACGTCTTTCTTCTTTTCTTTTTTCATGCTACATTATGGATGTTCATGATCTAGCATTTTGCATGCTAGTTTCAAGTTTCTTCTGTTGCTCCCAATCTATGGAGTTCTATATCAAGTATTCTCTCTTTTAGCTCTGTTGACTTGGATTTTCCTCTGGTGATTAAAATTCAATCATGATCCTAATCTATGACCCTGCAATCTTCATTGTAGAATCATTTAAGGATGACATATAAGGCTTTTATCCCTAAGGCTCACCTTGTTTGAATCCATTTTTTATTAAGGTGTGTGAGTTTTTTATCTACCCCAATAGCCTTAACATTAAAATCTTTAATTTTTTCAACTGAAATATAGTTGAGTGTTGCCTTCCATGAAAATTCTAAAGAACTTGCAATAAACTACGTTGCCTTGAGCATAATTTTTTACTATGTTGAACAGTTTTGGTGGCAGATGGGACAATTCATTTAGATCAGGTTTTGTATACATTCGATCTAAATATCCGAATTCGAACTATTGAGCCGTAAAGCTCGGTAATCCGTTTGGAAAAATTGATATTCTAGGAAACAAACTTGTTCCTAAAACACCGAAGGTTTCTCCACTTTCTTCTGGGAGATTGTAAATGTATCTCGCAAATGTAAGATATTCTTCTTCTTGAGGATGCTGCTTGCCAACCTGAAAAGAAGAGAATTCCTTTGTTCCTGAAGGAATTATGTTAGTTCTGCTTTCTGGTTTCCCAGATATAATTCTTTCAGCTTTAGCTGAGGATAAGCTTGAAGCTTCATTTGCTCGGCATTTTTCTTCATATTTCGATGTAGAAATAGGCATATTCGTGCTTACCTTTGAGATGTTTTGGGCACCAAGTGCTAGTGGGACATCTCCTGCCACTTTGTTGGGATTAATATTCCCTTTCAGATTTGAATTCTGTATTGGATGTGTATCCAAATGTTCGCATAAGAGTAAAAATTCTCTCATGTTTTCAGCCTGCGTAGTACTGAGTTGATTAATTTCGGATTGTAACATCCGAGATTGTTCAGATAATTTTGATAATTCGTCTCTGATCTTGAATAGCTTTTAGCTTTTGTCATTTATGGATTCATCCACTGTTTTCATTTTTTCATATATCCTGTTTACCAGGATTTTTGTCTGATTGTCCATATTGGACGTTTCTGGAAATAAAATCTGCAAGAAAATTGTCATTTCCTTTAATGTATTCTATTGTAAATGAATAAAAAGACAATAAAACTTGCCATCGATGTAATCTCCTGTATTGTGGTTCAGAAGGAATCTTATTAAATATTAGTCTTGAAATTTGTGTATTATCAATTCTAATAATGAATTGTTTTGGCAAAAGGAAAGCGGAGAACTTTCTAATTCCTCTAACAATTTGCCAATAATTCTTTCCCATTTGTAGAATATCTTGTTTCTACTTCATTGAAGGTGCCACTTGTGTACCTACAAATCTCATTTAAATCGGTTTGCAATAATGCTCCCCAATGATAATCAGATGCATCAGTTTGTAAAACTAGATTATCATTATCTTCCGGTAATCTTAGTTTTGGTAACTTAGCACATTCTTCTTTTAAACTTTTGATACACTGTGTGTGTTCTTTCGTCCATCCAAGTCTATTGGATTTTCTAATTAATTTTTGTAGTATATTCCATTTTTTAGCTAAATTCGAAATAAATTCTCCTGCGTAATTTAAACAACCTAGAAATCTTTGAATTTCTTGTTTTGTTGTTAATTTTTCAGGGAATTCTACAATCTTTTTTGAAATATGTGATTGAAGTTCAATTCCATTTTTTTGAAATAATCATTCCTAAGAACTGTATTTCATTTTTATTGATGTCAACTTTTTTCTGACTCAACACAATTCCATTTTTTAAACAAATTTCTGAAAATTCTTTTAAATGTTTTTAAATGTTCTTCATATGTTTTGGAACATATTAGGATGTTATTTATATAAACAATTAAAAATTCTTTTTCTGAGAATATTTTATCCATTTTTTTTTGGAATATTTGTGGAGCATTTTTTAGTCCGAAAGGCATTACTAACCACTCATAATGTCCATTTGGAGTACTGAATGCAGTTAACTGAATGGAATCTTTTACTAATTTTATTTGCCAAAATCCGCTTTTGCAGTCAAATGTTGAGAAATAGGTTTTTCCTTTTGCAAGGTTAATAAGTTTATTTTTATTTGGGATAAAATATCCATCAAATAAATAGTTTTTATTTAGCTCTTTATAGTTTATTACCATACGAGCTTTCCCTCTTTTTATTTCAGCATGGTTTCTTACCATAAATGCTGGGCTACTATGAGGACTTTTACTCGTTCTTATAAGTTTTAAGTTGAGCAATTCTTTAATTTGAATCTTAAATTCAATTTTATCATCTTCGTTGTAGAGCATGAGTCTAACTCTAATAATTATGCTAGGGTCTTTTACTCGTTCTTATATATATATATATGTCACATGTTAGCACCACAAAATTTCTCCATTTTTTCTATTTTAAAAATTAGTTAGTAATCTTCAATTGGAAAATTACGCGGTTAAGTAAACTTATACTACTGAATTACTCATCATAACTATAGTTTGCTATAATTAACACTCGCAACTAGCATTATTCATTAATTACATGGGCAAACTTCGAGTTTGTATAATTAGCCACGTTTGTATATGTATAATACACCAGAATATACAAATACGTATCTACAATATATAGTTATCTAAATGATATACATATACAATTCACCTCTCTCACACTCTCTGCCCTCTGTCGCTTTCCTCTCTCCACCCTCTCAAAATCTCGCTCACCTCTCTGCTCCCTCTCCCAATCTCGCTCGCCTCTCTCCACCCTCTCCTAATCTCGCTTGCCATATATACAAATGCATATGTATAATATATAATTATCTAACCGATATACATATACAATTCACCTCTCTCCCACTCTCTGCCCTCTCTCGCTCGCCTCTCTCCTCCCTTTCCCAATCTCGCTCGCCTCTCTCCTCCCTTCCCCAATCTCGCTCGCCTCTCTCCTCCCTCTCCCTATATCGCTCGCCTCTCTCCTCCCTCTCCCAATCTCGCTCGCCTCTCTCCTCCCTCTTCCAATCTTGCTTGCCATATATACAAATACATATATATATAATATATAATTATCTAACCGATATACTTATGCAATTCACCTCTCTCACACTCTTTTCCCTCTCTCGCTAATCTCTCTTCTCTCTCCCAGTCTCCCTCGCCTCTTTCCTCCCTATGACATGTAGCTTCGAATTGCAATTATCAAACTATAACTATGGAGAGTAATTATGTTATTTTTGAGTGTCTATATGTCAAAAGTTTCTCATTTTCAATTTAAATTTAAAAATAAAAAAATCAATCTATATTTTTAGTGAATTCTTATAATAATTAGAAAGTTACCACAATTAATATAAGTCTTCTCTATTAATAATAAAAATAAATCAATCTATATTTTTAGTGAATTCTTTTTTTAATTAGAAAGTTACCACAATTAATATAACTCTTCTCTATTAATAATTGATTCTTTAGGTAATTAATATTTAAATTAACTCGTGTATTTGTTAGTAAGTGGGGTAATATTGGGGTAAGTTCATTAGGTGTGTGCATTTGATTTTTTGGTTTGATTTTACATTATTCGGTTTAGATTTTCGGTTTTTGGTTTTGTAAAAGTGTAACCCAATCTAATCCAAATAAATTTGGTTTGGTTTGGTTTTCCTCTATTCGGTTCGGCTTTTTTCGGTTTGGTTATTCGGTTATGTCAATAATTAATTATATATATAACCAAAGTAATAATATTTAATCCCTTAAATATACTTTCTAATATAAATCATAAGTAAAACTTAAAATACAATACTTATAAGTATACCTGTTACAGATGTAATTCAAACATTAAATATAAACGTAATCATCATGAAATACAATAACCAAAAAAGAGACAAAAGTGGTTAACTCCAACTTAATTCTAAGCCTAAACATTATATCTATATATATAAATAAAATTTGGTTTTTTTTTATTTTTTGGTTTTTATTTTTTAAAATCCGAAAAACCAAAAAACCAATCCAAATAAAAATTTGATTTGGTTATTCGATTTAATCTGAATAGTGCACACCCCTAAAGTTCATAGGTTAGTTTTTCTTAACTTAGTTTTTGTATTTTTAATTTTAATATATAAAAAGATTGAAGATATGAAACTTTTTAGGCTATAAGTTGTTTATTAATTTATAATATTGTAGTTTGGTATTACTAAATATTTTGTATTTATTTTATTTTATTTTTTGAAAAAGAAAATCAAATAAAAAAGATTAAAATCAATTTAAACATGAGGAATATATGTTTTTTTTTTTTAAAACTGAGGATATGCATTATAAACAATATTCATTATTAAAATTTTCTTAAAACCTTCTTATAAAGAATATTCATTATTACATTTTTTTTAAAAAAAAAAACCTCCTTGTTCAAAATTTGTAAAGTTCAAAATATTTGATTTATGTCTAAACTAACTACCCCAAACCCTCAACTACATTCCCCTTTCCCGGGGGATAAAGATAAAGCAACACAAAAAAGAATTTCATAAAAGTATTTATGTAAGAGTTAGTGTTTCAATTAATTTTGAAACAAATTTATATTTTAATAGTTTTGAAATAACAAAATACATGAATGTGAGTTGTAACATTGATTTTTGTTTAAAATCTACGTTATAGATTTTTGTAGGATACTTTTAAAACTCTACGTTATAAGTTTTTGAAAGTTAAGTTTTTCTTCTCAATTGATGAACCTATAATAAATGCCATTTAATTATAAGTCTTTTCTTGCAAAAAAAATTTCCTATAAATTGAGTTTCTTTTGGATGAAAAGATAAGCACTCAAAAAAAAAACTATTTTCCCTTGAAAAACATTTGTGAAACATTAATCAAAAGGTGAAATCACCAATTCAAGAATAGAAGAGCAACATTCTTGAATGCTACTTGTTTTGTGGCTTAATTGAATCCCGAAGAAAGAGTTGTTATTTATTTTTCCGTTTTCTCGTGGGAGATATTCCAACTATCTTCAAGAAATGTATTAACATGTCTCTAAGCCAAACAAGTTTTGTTTTGAATTCCTTAAATTTTTCTCATTCTTGTTCAGTTGCTCTAACAATTTGAAGATAATTGTCTCTATGGCATCCACATCAATAACAAACAGTACTTCAAATTTGCCTAATCCTAATTTTAAAATATTTTATGGAAAAGACTTTCCTAGATGGCGTGGAAAGATGGAATTCTTTTGAAGACGATTAAAGTTGGCATATGTTCTTGAGAAACTTTGTCTTGAGGCTCCCAGTTCTGAGGTAGTAACGGATGAGGCTACTTTAATTAAAGAACAAATTGTCAAATGGCAAGATGATGATTATTATTTATGCAAGAACTATATTCTTGGAGGAATGTCCAATAAATATTATGATCAATATTCTATTAAGTTCAAATTTGCTACGGATATTTGGGATACTCTTAAAGCTATCAATTTAGCAAAAGAGGCGAGTTCAAAGAAATTTCTTGTTTCAAATTACATGGAGTTCGAAATGGTTGATGACAAGTCAATTACTGAACAAGAATTTCAACTTAGAGGTAATAAAATTGCTATATCTAGAATTGATCTTGATGAAAACTTTCATGTTGGTGCTATTGTCTCAAAACTTCCTCCATCTTGGAAGGAGTACAAAAGCAAACTCTTACATAAGAAGGAAGATTTGACTCTAGAACAATTATTGCATCACTTGCAAATTGAACAAGAGCCACTATACCGTGACAATAACATCTTGAAGGAACCTATCATGAAAGCTCATGTTGTTGAAGAAAAATCGATCAAGAAGGAACCTACCAATAATAAATTTTTGAAGGCAAAGAAGAGTAAAAATTTCAAGCGTACAAATTCCAATTCTATGTCGAACAAATGTTATCATTGTCATAAAATTGGTCACTATGCACGTGATTGAAAATTTTTTAAAGCTGAAAAGAAGAAAGAAAAGGCAAATAAAAATACAAAAAATGAACTGGTGGCAATGGTCACAAAAGCATTTGTGTCGGGAGATCAAGTGGAATGGTGGTTAGACACTGGTGCAACTCGTCATATATCAGGTAATAGAAATTCTTTCACGACCTATGAATTAGTGGGGGAAATAAAATTAGGGAAAATTAGCAAATTAGTCACAATCCCTAACATAATTAGTAAAAACATCTACACTTTAAAATAATTATTAAAAATGTCAAAATGACAATATTTTAGAAAATGATTTGTATCCTAATATAATTGTTTTCCTTTCCTTTTATTTCTTAAAACAATCCCACATTGGATCAATTTCTACACCACTCACCGGTAAAAAAGAAAAAAAAATATTTATTATTCATTACCCTTCTTTCTAGGTTTTAACTCAAGTCAATATTATGTCTCTCTCTCTCTTCACGTTTTCCCAATTTTTCTCTCCATTGTTCAAGAAAAATTAACTCTTCCATTTTCTCCCAATTTGTTCAAGACATCTATCAATTAATTCAAGAAATCTCTCAACTGATAAAGGTAATTTCGAAGTCACCAAATATTTTGTGAGCTTTCTTCTGATTTTGTTTTCATATTCACCAAATATTTTTGTATTTCAGATCTTATGTATTTCTGATTTTCTGTCGTCTTTTCAATCTTTTTTGTGAGTTTACATATTTGAGATTCAATAGATTGTAGTAATCTACATTAGCATTCATACATGATATATTGTTTGATTTTTTTATACATTCATATTTAATAATTTCGAATTTTTCTTATAGGGTTACTAATGCACAAGTGAATATATACTCAAATTTGGTTTGGTAAAAACAAAATCAGAAAAAAAAAAAAAAGGAACATAGAAGAAGAAGAAGAAGAAGAAAGAGAGAGTCAAGGTTGCAAAATTGTGTTCACAACAGAATTGTATTCATATTAATTTTTGTTTGTTTATTACTTTTTTTACTCAACATTTGTAAGAATTACATTTTTTTTTTCATGAAATACAAATTTTGATTGTTACTAAGATTATAAATTTGTATGTTTTGATGATTGGAATACAAATTTGTTGAAATTGTAAGAAAGAATATATGTTTTTGAAAAATATACAAAACCAATGTTGTATCCTTTCTAAATGAACACATATTACATAAGTATGTATGGATACAAATATTCTATTTATATTTTTATTTGTGGATACAAATACCATTCTAAATAACTACGAATCCATTTGGTATACCTATTAGAATGAATACAAACTAATAAAGTAATACAAATGTCATTATACAAACTCAAATATGAAAACCATAATGAATACAAATACACATACCATCATATTGGAATGAATACAATCAATTACTTTTGAAATTGTAACTGATGAGAATTTTAAGTGATATGTTCTTTTTAAAAAAACACTTTATCCCATGATTTTCTCCTTTCGGTTATTAAATAATTGTATTCTTTCAACTCAAACAAATAAAAAATACATAAATCAGAAGAAGAACAAACAAAAATATTGACATTTTTAATAAATATTGAAAATGTTGATAAGAGGTCCCATTAAATGCTAAAATATTGACATTTTGAAAATTTTCCCATAAAGTTTTGCATATGGAAACTCATCCTCTGCTAAGGTTGTGGGAAAAGGAACTATTGAACTGAAATTCACTTCCGGAAAGATGATCACATTGACAAATGTATTGCATGTTCCTGATTTTTGCAAGAACTTGGTGTGAAGTACGCTTCTTTCGAAGCATGGTTTTAAAATGATTTTTGAGGCATATACATTTATTTGTTCTAAACAAGGCATGCTTTTTGGAAAAGGTTATGCTACAAATGAAATGTTTAAACTCAATATTGAAAATGAAAATATTTCTGCTTATGTTGTGGAGTCCATAGATTTATGTCATGAACATCTTGGTCATGTGAATTTTAGATCTATTCAACATATGGTGAAAAATGGATTAATTTAAAGAATGTGGAATGGATCATGTTGCTAAGTGTATTACTTGTAGTAAATGTAAAATAACAAAGAAACCTTTTAAGTCTATTGAAAGGATATCCACACTTTTGGAGTTAATCCACACTGATATTTGTGAGGTAGATTGTTCATCACGTCATGGAAAGAAATATTTTATCATTTTCATTGACGATTACTGAAGGTATACATATGTCTTTTTATCAAAAACAAAAGATGAGTGATTTAAGACTTTTAAAACATATAAAGTAGAAGTTGAAAATAAATTGAGTTTGAAGATTAAATCAATTAGATCTGATAGGGGCGGAGGATATTTAAAATCATATTTGATTAATTTTTGTGAAAAAGAAGGCATTGAGAAATAATTGACTATGTCTTATACACCACAACAAAATGGTGTAGCAGAAAGAAAAAAAAGAATTTTCATCGAAACAATTAACTCTATGCTTTATGGATCTGGTATCACTGAAAATTTGTGGACTAAAGCCTTATTTTTTGCATGTCATATTTTGAATCGAATTCCTTTCAAGAAACATGACTCATCTCCGTATGAACTTTGAAAGAATCGAAAGCCAAATATAAACTTTTTAAAGTATGGGATTGTTTGGCTCGTGTTAGATTACCATATCAATATTTGACTAAGATTGGATATAGAGAAGTAGATTGTGTATTAATTGGTTATTCACAAACCAGTAAGGCTTATAGATTTTTGAATCTTGAGACCCCAAGCCCTCACACAATTATTGAATTGTTGCATGCCATCTTTTTTGAGCATATATTTCCTAAGAAAAAAAAAATCTTTAGAACAAGATACAAGTTCTTCTATATCTCCTCATAAAAGGAAAAATAGTTGAGCCTTTGGAAGAAACTCAACCAAGACGTAGTGCAAGATCAGTCAAACCAAGATATTTTGAACCTAATTTTAAAGTCTATTTAGTTGGAAAGGATTCTGAAAGTTATGCTGAAGCAATGTCTTCACATGATGCTTCTTTCTAGCGTGAAGCTATTGATGATGAAATGCACTTTCTTATGTCAAATAATACATAATATTTATCAGAACTCCCTCCTAGATGTAAGTCTATTGGTTGTAGGTGGATCTTTAGTAAGAAATTGAAATCTGATGATACCTTAGATAAGTACAAAGCTCGCTTGGTAGCAATAGGTTTTACTCAATTGAAAGATATTGATTATTTTGATACCTTTGCACCTGTAGCTTGAATGAATTCTATTCGACTCTTGATTGCTTAACCACAATTCGTAGTCTGATAATACATCAAATGGATGTGAAGACTACATTTCTGAAGAGAGATCTCGATGAAGAAGTTCACATGAAACAACTAGAAGGATTTGTCCTGTTCAAGAACACAATGTTTGTAAGCTTATTAACTTCTTAATGGATTAAAATAAGCTCCAAAACAATGGAATGAGAAATTTAGAAGAGTAATGATTTCTAATGGCTACTCAATCAATGGTGGTGATATTTGCATATTTAGCAAATTTTAAGCAAAAATTAGTGTTATAATATGTCTTTATGTAGATGATATGTTCATCTTTGAAACTGATATTGTAAGAGTCAAAGAAACGAAATATTTTCTAGCTTCTCAATTTGAAATGAAAGATCTTGGAGAAGATTATGTAATTTGGGCATTAAAATCATGAGATCAGTGAATGGCTTGAATCTTACTCAATAAAGTTATATTGAGAAAGTTCTAAAAGGGTTTGGTCACTTTGACGACAAACCTGCTCCTACACCATTTGATCCTAGCATCAAACTAATGCAGAACTCTAGTGATGTTCTTAATCACCTGACATATTCTTAGATTGTTAGGAGTCTTATGCATGCCATGCATTGTACCAGGTCGGATATTGGTAACCCAGTAGGAAATTTGAGCAAGTTTACTAGTAATCTTGGAGTTGAATATTGGAATGCCTTAATTCGTGTTTTACGATACTTGAAGGGTACAATTAATGTTGGCCTACATTATTCTACATTTCCAGCTTTTCTTGAAGGCTATAGCGATGCTACTTGGAATTTGATCTAAATGACTCTAAATCTATTACTGCTTGTATTTTCACTTTGGCTGGAGAAGCGATCTCTTGATAGTCAAAGAAGCAGACATGTATTACTCACTCAACCATGGAGTTAAAATTTATAGCTATGTCTTCTGTTGGAGAAGAAGTTGATTGGCTGCAATCTATGTTGATAGATATTCCTTTATTGAGTAAGCCAATACCACCTTTAACTATCTATTGCGATAATCAAGCTGCTATATTTAATGACAAGTCGAGACAAAGTTCATCTCAAACACAATCATGTGAGGAGATTATTGGAGGAAGGCGTGATATCGTTTCAATATGTGAAGTCTAGGTTTAATTTAGCGAGTCCTTGGTCTAAAGGGTTAGACAAAGAGTTGGTGGTGGAAACTTGTAATTGGATGGGAATAAAGTCTATTGTAAATTAATTATACTTTATGGTAACTCTACCTAATGATGTAGTCTTGTGTTCAAAGGGAAAAACAAGTAAAGTTACTGTCACGCCTCAAGCCTACACCCTAGGTGGGACTGGCACTCGAGAACTATTTCTGGCCCCAAGCAAACCCTAGGCTGGCTAGACTCTCAGTGGAAGACTTTAAGCATTATAAAAGAAATCAAATGCAACTCTACTCAACTGTCTCAAAATAACTTAGAACATTTAAAGATAAACATTCAACTTAGCCAAAGTGGCAACTCAAGTCTTAACATAAACAATTGAAATGGAAAGACTAAAGAACTATAACTAACTGTCTATGAAGCCTCTCAAACTATGAGGGATGTCGGGACAAGACCCCCGATCATCCTAACAACTGAAAATACTGAAATAATGTAAAAAGGGATCCTTCGGAAAGCAAGGAGGCTCACCAAATGACTATGAATGCTTTATTGGATCAACGAAGCACTGGATGCTGATCCTGGTTACCTGTATCTGCATCATAAAATGATGCAGGACAAATGTCATCAGTACATTGAATGTACGAGCATGTGAGGGGAATTCTAAAACAAGACATAAGCTTGACAGGGAACTTGAAGAACTTACTTGATCTCAACTCAACTCATTTCAATATAAAGCAATAATGAAGATGTAAAATAAAGAAAAAAAGTTTAAAAACATGAAGGTAACACTACTACAAACAGGTCAATTAACGGCAATAAAATACGGCTTTAGCGGCAATATCATTCGCCGCGATAGCCTTTATCAGCCAATGATCTTTAGCCGGTAATGTCGGGGTCGGCTAAGGCTTTCCCGGCCAGTGTACGAAATGCTGGTAAAGGGTAGCATGAATTGCTGCTAAAAAATATTGGCTTTTACGACAATTATATGCGGCAATTATAATAGCCACTAAAGCTAATTTGTAACGGCTAACTATGGTGTTTTAGTGTCCATTGTTTTGGTCGATAAATGAATATAAATAGCTGCTAAAAGTTAGTAATTTTAATGGCAATTTTCCATGGCAAATAATGGCTACAATATCCCTTCTAGAAAATGTCTTAGTTTGCCGTTTTAGTGTCAATTTTATGGCAAGTAAATTTAATTAAATTGCTGCTATAGTTGACATATTTAATGGCAATTGTTTGAAGGCAATACTAAAGGCTACAATATTTTTTTTGTAAAATTCTTAGTGTAACCATTTAGCGTCAATTTTTATGGCCCGATACATTAAATCAGATTGACGCTAAATATCGTAAATTTTAATGACAATTGTTTAGCCTCCATTAATAATAACTACTACATTCATCGAAAATAGTAACAACAAAGTTTGGCAAATTCGAAAATCATATTATTATTATTTCATAAAATAGAATATATCTCATTAAATCTAGACAAATCAAAGGAAGTACTAATCTAAAATATGAATGTCACAACTTATAAAAACTTATATTGTTCCTACTAATATATTGAATAATGTTTTCAAATTTTTTGGCAACTCTTCTTCATTTTGAAATCTCCCACATGTGAAATTTGTGAACTTCATCTTGTATAACCTAAAATAAAAAATAAATGTGTTAAAAGATGAAAAGTATATAATGTACAAAAACATCACACATAGTGTGACTAATTTGAAAATTACTAGCAAGAACCATCCGTTTACAAGAAGGCTTATTCTTTCATATGGGCTTAGAATTACGTTATCTTGTTCCTATTTTCTAAATCAACTGAACTGATATTTAGATCATACAACAAATACACCTAGCAACTAAGATCTGAAATACAATACAGAGTAAATTGATGTTACCTGATACATCAGTAGGCTGAACTTAGTGCCACCAACAAAACTATTCAACTCATTAGACTAATTATCATGTGTTTGAGCTACATCGTTGTTCTGATTGTGTATCAACTGCTCAAGATAAGGTTGGGTTGAAGAATTATCTTTATCATCTAGCAGTTGGTCAACATACTGTCGAACTACATTATCATGTCGTTCAATTACCAATCGGTTGCGACCTGTAGTTTGCATAGTTCCTTCTGTTAAATTAAGGAATTATCTAGCTGCATTAAGATAAGATTAATCCAAACATATACAACAGGTCGCATGCAAAACAAAAGGAAACATAATCAACTCAAGCTGTGAAAAACACATGAATAAAAATTTGTGCACACAAAGAAAGCTTTGCGACAAAAATCGTTCGTAAGATTAGAGATATAGGGGCACCAGGAAAAAGAATATTTCAGTGAAAAGAACACATTATCAAATCACAATCCAAAGAACTATAATCAATAAAATATAAGAAAAGGCAATAACAGAGAATTCAATGAAATATTTCATAATCAACCAATAAAAATATGAAAAATTGATAGTTGACTAACATGCATCTTCTATGAAATGACTTAAAGTGAGCAAAGTTGACTCGCCCATCCAAAGGCAACATGTATCACATTCCTCTCATATCATCACCCCTCAAAGTTTACTCGCTATGATTATCTACTTGAGTATTGTTAGATCCCTTTAGAGACTCTCCATGACAAAACAAATTATCATATGATGTCATACTACCTTTAACCACCAGATCATCATAAGTCGTAGCCCGATTTACTTGATGGATAAGCACACATTCAATACAAGGTAATGAAATTTTTCTCCATCCAGTTTTTCAGAAAATGCATGGTTGATAAAATATTCTACTCCATCCAAGTATTCTTTACTAAGTCTATCAAAAGACATCCATCTTTTATTTCTAGAATTGTCCATGATGAACAATACATTCTTTTTATTTTCTGCAAATAGCATAGGCACCATACATATGTTAGTAAAAAAGGGAAATTAATCAATTTCGAGGAAGCAAGAAATTTTTTCAAAGGTAGCAAAGATTTTAAAATAATATCTAAGAAGAGTAAATTATTTTGACAAGGAAAATCATTGGATCGCCAATTCATTAGAGTCCTAGGTGCGCGCGATAAATAGTTAGTCGACGAAAATCTGTTACCATCTCAATAAAAAAGGAATTGCAACTCACTTAGAGTCCTTTTTAACCCACAAATCTCTCCAGTCATTTGTCAGAGAGAATAAACTCGCAATCTGTCCAGCAACTCGTCTAAGAGATTTTTGAGTCTAATTATCGGATAAATTTTCAGCGAAAAGAGTAATGAAACAGTAGTAATGAGATCACTCATTGTTACAACTCTTGCTCGATCTTTATTTAATCTAACTAGGCAATAACTTGTCCAAGGAAATTGCGAGTCCAACTGCTTGAAAATTTTTCAGAGAACAGAGGCCTAAAATAGTAAAGTTGAAATCACCCGTCGTTAAGGTCTTTGGCTAATCCAGATGGATAGGTTCCTAATATGCATAAACTCCTAAGTTTATGTAGGTCCATCTAAATCTAATATGTAGTGATACCTAAGTGTGTGCAGATCCTATCTTGTTGTCAAAAATTCTCACTAACTCTGAGTTATAGAAGCTAATGACTGTTAATTGGAGTCAGAACAATAATTAGAGCTCTATGATTGTATGTTTCACATTTAAATTAATCGATAATCTGAGAAGATTAAAAGAATTTGTAGCACAGACTGAAAAAGAATTGTGAGTTCAACAACTTGTCTAACGGAATTGTGAGTCCTACTGCTGGACATGATATGCAGAGAACAGATGCGTGAAATAGTAAAGCTGAAACCACCAGTCGTTAAGTTCTTTGGCTAATCTAGATGGATATATTCCTAATATGCATAAACTCCTAAGTGTATGTAGGTCCATTTAATCTAATATGCAGTGATTCCTAAGTGTATGCAAATCCTATTTTGTTGTCGAAATTCTCAATAACCTCAAGTATAGAAGCTAATGACTGTTAAATGTAGTGAGAGCAATAATAAAAGCTCTATAGTTGTATGTTTCAATTTTAAATTAATTGATAATTTGAGAAGGTGAAAAGAATTTGTTGCACGTGCTAAAAAGGAATTGTGAGTTCAACAAACTCTCCAGAAACCTGTCCAGCAACTTGTCCAAGGCAATTGCAAGTCCAACCGCTAGACAGATTTGAAGAGAACAGAGGCATAAAATAGTAAAGCTGAAACCATCTATCATTACAGCTCTTGCTCGAACTTTAGTCGATGTAACTAGGCTGCAACTAATTTCTAAAAACAGAGGTGCTACAGGTGATGTTTTAATGTTCTTCAAGTACAAAAGTCACTTACGAATTCTGAGGAAGCTAGAAATTTTCTCAAGCCTATCAATCAATAAATAAATGTTACCATCTCGATAAAAAGAATTGCAACTTACTTAGTGTCCTTATTAATTTGAAAGTTTATCCAGCAATCTGTCAAAGAGAGTGAACTCGCAATCTTTCCAGTAACATGTCAAAATAGATTTGCAAAAATAGAGACATGGATCAGTAGTAATAGAACTAGTCGTTATTAGAAACTCTTGCTTGAGCTTTAGTCGATGTAACAGGACAACAACAAATTGATTGAGTTTTAGTTGCTTTCCAGTTATATATGAAAATAAAAAGCTTGATAACGATTTTACTCGTGAGACACATTAGTTATTGCATTCAAGAATACGAACTCCTAAATGTCAAATATGAAGGCCAAAATAAAACCAAACATGGTTAAAGCATCTACAAATTCGACATTAAAAATGTGTTTATAATTGAGAGTCTTCGAAGAAATATTTAATTGATAAATAGAGAGATGCGACAGTTCAAGAGATATAGACATTGGCTTCGGCATTACAATGGATCCATCATTAACATAAAGAGATATAAAAAAAAAAGAACTAACTGAACAGTTCACATCTACCTAAAACAAGATTCTTATGCCTGATGTTTCAACGATTTATAATCATGATTTAAAGTATTTTACATGAATCTGAATAACAGAAAGCTCATGGAGTCAAAACAGAGAGTTTACCTAATCGCTTAACTTAATAATTTCAAAGAAGAGATCTTAACGAAAAATTAAATCACTTAATAGATAATATATCTAAAGTAGAATATAAATATATTCGATATTTAAAATTACAATGAATAACAAGAATAACGAATATAGACAAAAACTTAATGAAATAATTATAGCAAAAAGACAAGAATTAGCACATAGAAAAAATAGACTTAACAGAAACATATTTGCAGGAGTTTGTCACAAATCTATATTAGCACAAAGAAAGATTATTTTCTATCTAGAAATACAAATAAATAAGTTAGAATATAAATTTCAACACGATCTATAAATGAATAAGGAAGAATACGCAATAGATGAAAAAACATATGAAAATTATGACGGATTAAAAATAAAAATAATATTTTCTAATCTAGGAAGAAGATATAAGAAAATAGGTGACAATATAAGTTTAATGTTAGAAAAAGAAACGGTAAAACTAGAAGATAGTTTAACTGCTATGGTAAGAATAACAAAAGAAAATGAAGAAATCGATAGAAAAACGGAAATTGAAAAAATAAAACAACAAGCAAAAAAAGAAGTACAACAATTAGAAGAAGTAAAAAATACCAAAATAATAGAGCTAGAAAAAGAGTTAGCAATATTGAAAGAAATATATGAAATGAAACAAAAAGAAAAAGAACAAAAAACGAAATTAACAAATGAGATAATTAAGTTTAAAGAAAAATTGCAACTAGAAGATGAATTAGAAGAAAAAGAAGAAAATAACCAAAATAATCTACCCGAAATAAGAGTTGATGAAATAAACGACGATGATCTAGAACAACATTCGGAGACAAGCGAAACATATACGGAACTCTTAGCAAACGTAGATAATACAAAAATTTAGAAATAAATACAGGAGACATAGACATGGATGAAAACCTAGCACATCAGGAGTAAAAAACCCAAAAAATTTTAATCCAAAATATTATGATGAAAACTATGGGCAATATAATAGAGAAAATAGAGAAAAAACTATATGGGATAAAAGATTAGATAAAAAATGGACACCTAAACCAATAACTGAACGACATGATTTTTTAGATTTAGACTGTGTAGCAGATATAAATAAAACAATCCAATTATGGATGGGATATATATCAAAACAATTAATAGATAACAAAATAACAATGACAGAAACGCCAGGATATATAGAAAGAACACTTATAGGAACAGTAAAATTATGGCTACAAAATTTATCAGATTAAAGTTTACAAACTCTAAGAAGTAATAAAAAATTTGATGGTGGAATAGCTACTACAACTATGGAAATACTACATAAATACGAAATAGCTATAAGAAATGAATTTAGTAGTATGACAACAGAATAGAAGAACAAAATAAAGAAAATATTATAAATCGGAATCTAATGACAAAATTAGCAATATGTAATATGTGTTACATAGATGAATATACATGTGCATTTAGAGAATACTATTATAAAGGAACATATAGCACGAGAAGAAAGTAAAGAAATAAGAAAATTATATTTTACAAAATTACAGTAACCTTTTAGTTCAAAAATAATAAAAAGCTGGAATGAAGCAGAATTAACAGACACCTTAGGAGCTAGAATGAAATTCTTGCAACGATGGTTTATGGAATTATGTGAAAAACATAAAGAAGAAATAAAAATGGAAAAAATATTAATAAAAAACTTAGCATGTTGCAAAAACAAAAAAAGCACCTCAATTTGGTTGTACGGATAAGTATTATAAAAATAGAAAGAAATATAATAAAAAATATAGATCAAAATATAAATATAAAAAACCTAGAAGAAGGTACTATGTAAAAAACTATAAAACTAAAAGACCATATAGACCAAAAAGAAAACTAACGGAATGTACTTGTTATAATTGTGGAAAATTAGGACATATAGCTAGAGATTGTAAATTACCTAAAAATCCAAAGAAAAACAAATATCGAAATAATAATAGACAATGAAAAATATACACAAATAGAATATGTAGATTATGAATTAGAAAGTGAAGATAGCATATATGAATTATCGAAAATGAAATAGACGAAATGGAAAATAATTCATTACCAGAATCAGATAGTGAACACTATATAAATGACTGAAGGAGATATACAAACAATAACTAAAGAAAAATATCAAGATGAAGAATCGATAGAACAAAAAATAATATTTGATAATAATATATTTGAACAAATAAAAGGAAAAGAATTAGATCTAAGTGTAACAAAAATATTCGAAATACCAACAATAAGAAACTGGTTTAAACGACAAAAAGAAGAATATTATGTAGTAAGTCAAAGAGAACATATCATAGATTGCAAATACACTAAAGGAAAGGCCAAAATACCAATAATAAATAAACGAATAATAAATAAAGAAATACAAGATATTAAGGCTAAAAATCCAATTAAATATGTACATTTAGGAGGAACGGAAATATTAATAAAAGCATGTTTTAGAGAAGGAATAGATACACCCATAGAAATATACTTAGCAGATGATAGGATCATACAACCTATAAAAAAAAACTATAATAAGTGCAGTAAAAGGTAACCTCATATACCAAAAATTTAAATTTATAATAAGTGCTAACTACTCAGTAGCAGTAAATGACAGAAATATAGATAAATCCTTAGTATTATATTGGAAAATGTCAGGAATAGAACTAGCCCCAGGAAGTAAAATATTTACAGCTAGATGTAAAAACTTATATGTTTTAACAACAAAACATAAAATAACAGCAAAAAATAAAATAAATAAAATAAAAATAGAAGACTCCTTTGAAAGAATAGTTACAGTCATAGATAATAATGATTATAGCTATAAAGAAATTGATATAGAAGAAGATTTAGAAATAGTAAAAGAAAGACTAAGTACATCGAAAAGAATAAACAATGAGATACCCCAAATATCATCAAAAATGAGTACCTCAAGAAGAATAGATAAATCTCCACAAAAATCAATGGAAGAAGAAAGAAAACCACATCATTACTACATAACGGGAATAATGGAACAACGAAAATATTTAATATTAATAAATACGGGACTAGAAGAAAATTATATTACAAGAGAATTAGTAACGGAAGATGAAATAATAACTATTGAACAATCATGCCCCGAACTACCAAGAGTATTAACATATACCGAAGAAACTACGGAAAAGGAAATAATCATTGGAGGAATACCAATAATAATAAAATTTAAAATATATCAGGGAGATGAAAATATCACTTTAGGAATAAAATGGCTAGAACAAGTAAAACCATATAATTTAGAAGACAAACAGTTAATAATAAATTATGAAAATAAAAGAGTAATAATAAAAAGGACTTTGGTATGATAAAAAGATGAAAATATATATACTTGCAAAGATAATAATAGAAGGATATTACAACAGATATTATACACCAATGATAGATACGGGAGCGAAGCTAATATATGTAAATATAATTGTTTACCAGAAGATAAGTGGGAAAAATTAAAAACACCGATAGTAGTAACAGGATTTAATAATGAAGGAAGCATGATCACATATAAGGCAAAAAATATAAAAATACAAATATGGGATAAGATATTAACTATAGAAGAAATATATAACTTTGAATTAACTACAAAAGATATGCTATTAGGAATGCCATTTTTAGAAAAATTATACCCACATATAATAACAAAAACACACCGGTGGTTCACCACACCGTGTAAACAAAAAATAGGAGCAAAAAGAGTAAATAATAAAAAACGAAAAACAACAGAATGGATAAAAGGAAGTGAAAAATTACACAAAAATTAGAAAATATAAAAGAAGAAGACCCTAAAATAGAATTAATTATATTCTCTATAGATAAAGTAAAAATAATTCAAGATAAGCTAGAATTATTATATAGTGAGGATCCTTTACAAGGATGGGAAAACATAAAACAAAAATAAAAATTGAGCTAATTGATAACAACAAAGTATAATAACCCAAAAACCATTAAAGTATAATTTTAGTGATTTAACCGAATTTAAAATACATATAGATGAATTACTAGAAAAAGGATATATACAAGAAAGCAATAGTAAGCATACAAGCCCGGCATTTATCGTAAATAAACATAGTGAACAAAAAGAGGAAAAAGTAGAATGGTTATTGATTATAGAAACTTAAATGCAAAAACTAAAACATATAATTATCCGATACCAAATAAGATACTAAAAATAAGACAGATACAAGGATATAATTATTTTAGCAAATTTGATTGTAAATCGGGATTTTACCACTTAAAATTAGAAGAAGAATCTAAAAAACTAACGGCATTTACAAGTACCACAAGGATTTTATGAATGGAACGTATTACCATTTGGATATAAAATGCACCAGGTAGATATCAACACTTTATGGACAATTACTTTAAACAAATAGAAAATTGTGTAGTGTACATTGATGATATATTATTATATTCCAAAACACAAGATGAACACATAAGATTATTAGAAAAATTTATACACATCGTAGAATATTCAGGTATAAGTCTAAGTAAAAAGAAGGGTGATATAATGAAAAATCAAATAGAATTCTTAGGAATACAAATTGATAAAAACGGAATAAAAATGCAAACACATATAGTATAAAAATAATTAACTCAAATGAACAACTAGATACAAAAAAGAAATTACAATCATTCTTAGGACTAGTAAATCAAGTAAGAGAATACATACCAAAATTAGCAGAGAATTTAAAACCATTACAACAAAAATTAAAGAAAGATGTAGAATACCGTTTGATAAGAAAGATCAAACACAAATACAAAAAATAAAATTATTATGTAAGAACCTACCTAAACTATATTTTCCGGATGAAAATAAAAAATTTACTTATATAATAGAATCAGATGCGAGTGAAAAAAAGTTACGGAGGAATATTAAAATACGGGTATGATGACACTACGATAGAACATCACCGCAGTATTATTCAGAACATTTAATAATACAGAAATAAAATGGGAAATAAATAGAAAAGAATTATATTCAGTATATAAGTGTTTATTATCATTTGAACCATATATTGTATATAACAAATTTATTATAAGAACAGATAATACACAAGTAAAATGGTGGCTAACAAGAAAAATACAAGATTCGGTAACAACAAAAGAAATAAGGAGATTGGTATTAAATATATTAAATTTCACATTTACAATTGAAGTAATAAAAACAGATAAGAATGTTATTGCAGATTACCTATCACGACAAAGCTACTCAGACTGAGACTGAGGAAGAAAATACAATTGAAAAGATACTCAAAGCCATTACTACACTTTCTACAAAAGTGGATAGTATGGACAACGAAATACAAAAGCTAAAGACTAATGAAGATAATCAAGTCTAAAGCTAGTCGGCAGCATGACTATAAAAATGCGGAGCTACGTCGATCGGAAGACGGAAAAAATCCAGAGCTAAAAGGAGACGATGGGAAACTCCTTAAAACCCATAACATTTGTTTAAATACAAGCGGCAGTACAAGCAAACGAGTTAGTGAAAAACAAAAGAATACAAACTATAAAAAGCTATTCGAAAAACCATTTACTCCAAGACTAACACCAAAAAACATATTAACTATAGAACCACAAACTTCTACATATGCAGATAGCCTACACCATGACAAAAGGACATACAACCATATTACACGAACCTATATAGAAAATATATACAAAATCCAAACATTTTTAAATAAACTACATAAAGCATTTATTACATATAAAAGAGTTACTAAAGGAAATTTATTCTATGTGAAATTTTATACGGCAACAGCAGAAATATTATACGAGGAAATAAAACCTCCGATACAAGTGGTGAAGATAGGACTAACAAAAGATATGATAATACCGAAAGATATCGGACAGCAACCAGAGATACAAAAAAACGCGATACCAAGTTTTTATGCCAACAAAAGGATAATTGGTATATCAACTATCATACAGAGCTAGCAAATAATTATTTAAACGGAAACGCTATATGGAGCTACTATGCAAGAGATCACCTAATGATTTATTCCAATTCAAGGGAGTTAAGGAAAGCAGATATGGATGAAGTCCAGAGATGGATTTTATCATTACTTAAGCCAGAAGAACAACCTACAACGAGAGCTTTGAAGACAGGATTTATTTCAAAAGAATTATTGACCAGATATTGTAAATTAATTGGACACAAGTATCCTGACCATATATGTACAAAATGTAACGGAGAAGATAATATAATCCCAGATGTACAGCTGGAATGATCAAATAAGACGGAAGAAGATAAGAAGGAGATAATGGACAGATGGACACATGTGTGCAAAAGAAAGTCGTAGAAAGAAAGATGAGATAAGATAGAAAGAAGAAAACAAAAGTAGATAAGATGAGAAGCTATTTGTCCTATTGTAAAAAGTCATGAATGGTAGTAGTGTGTCATAAATTAGGTAAGTGTCATAATAAAGTAAATAGTGCATAGTATGGTGTGTGTCATAATAGTGATGACAAGTGTAAAGAGTAAGTATGAGATTGTCAAGTAGTGTAAAAAAGTCATCAGAGTAAGTAAAGTAGTAGTATTATTAGGTGACAAGTGTAGTAGTGCATTATTGTAAGTAATGTAGTATGTATGTAAACTCCTTTCTATATAAAGAAAGGGAGATGTAAATAAAGAAGAAGGCAACGCCTAAGTTAATAAAAAACTTTCAACTTTCAAAAACTCTCTCCACTAAGATATAGAAATTACTTAAAAGTTAATGGAAAAATCTGAAATCCAGTCAGATATTTCAGATAGCATGGCCAAGCAAGAGGCAAAGGTATATTGTTCAAAAAATATGCAGAACTAATTTCATATATTCCTGAATATCATATATATGATTGAATAAATTTATGTTAGTTATTATGTATTAGAATTATTTGAATCATGATTTCTAGTTTATTAGCACACCGGAAGCAGGGAGAAAACTTCTATACTATGCCATCCTAATGTTGAAACCGGTAGGGAGTAAACAAAGTTGAGGCGCTGATAAGAAGGAAGTATCCGCTAAAGTACGATGCTAGTAGTGACAGGAAAACATGATAAAGATAATCTAGTTCATAATGATCTAATATGAATTTAGTCAATTATGAATATGATAGGAAGGAATAATTTGAAATAAAAACCCTGCATAATGAAGAACATGACTACATACGTACATGATGAAGTGATAAAAACTATGAAACTTTAATCTTATATATACTTAACGGTATAGAAATAATTGAATTAAGAAAATAATATGGGAAAAAATATTTAATGATTACGAATCAGAAAATATATTAAATCAAGAATGGTATGAAATAGATTTACAAGATCTATACTTAGATAATGGAAGAATAGAATGGTACGATTTAGAAATAAATTCAAAATAAGATGAATTACGAATATTTACAATATTGGATAGAAACTATTGGAGAAATAAAATTGTTAGAACAATTAATGGCGAAAAATTTATATATGTACCAAGAAACCCAAGATATGTTATATCTAGAATATATCATAAATAATATTAATGAAATATTCAGATTAAAACAACTATCGGAAGAATATTACAATAAATATTATTATATATTACCATGAACTTAGCACTACCAAAAAATAATATTAAAGAGATATCAAGATTGAGACACTTAGTAAAAAAGATATTATAATAAAATCTTAAAAATAAGTCACTCACTTACTACCCTACTATCTACCACACTACCACTTTCATGAATTCACCAACTACCAGTTCCGCTACGAAAAATGGTATCATTTGGAAATCTCAATTAATGCCTAAAAATTGAGTAGTTCGTCAAGTATATTTTTTGTTTTCTTCCCAGATAATGATCAAATATTTATTAATGAACATGATATAAAATATAATACAGCGCTGAATTCTCAATGCCAAATATACCGAGCAACAAAGGTAATAAAATATCATAGAAACAAAGGAATGGAGAGGAGCGATTTACATACCTGAAAACTTCTGAAACAATTGTTGTTGTTGGACTTCTCTATCGTGAGAGAGATATATGCTGCTGGATGCGTTTTTGTGAGAAATATACGCCCTATGTGTGTGCTAATATGATGGATTAGTTTGGGGAATCCTTATTTGCCTGGAAGATCTTTTTAGTAATATTTTCCTTATTTGTGTAGGAGAGCTTTTTAGGTTAGTAATATTTACCTTAAAGTGTAGGAAAGCTTTTTTCTGCAGAAATTGGAGAAAGGCGGAAGGTTAAATGATTTAGAGAAAGGCAGGAGTTATATTTTTAGAAAAAATGATGCTCTTTTGTGGCTATTATTTAGAATCGCTATTAGAAAGTACTTATTGTTGGCCATTATATATTAGCCGTTGACTTGAGTTGAGGGTCTTCCGGAAACAGCCTCTCTACCTCCATGAGGTAGTGGTAAGGTTTGCGTACACTATACCCTCCCCAAACCCCACCTAGTGGGATTTCACTGAGTATGTTGTTGTTGTTGTATACATTAGCCGTTGATATTTTGCGCCGCGTGAATACATTAGCAGCAATTAGCTAATTGCTGCATAATAATTGCCGCTAAATATCATTTTTGTAGTAATGTAATAACTTAGTGAATTGAAAAACACACAATAACTTAGTTTGTATATGAAAATACAAATAACTTTGTGTATATAAGAATACAAAATATCTCTTTGGGAATTTCTCTAATCGACAACCATCTCTAAGAGCTTAAGTGATGGTACATCATTTTGCCTCACACTGCCAGGGCAATCGTATAGAACCTAACTTACTAATTGGATCCACTAGTCTACGCTAAAAGCATTAATGCATCATCTAAAAAGTATGACCCTTTTCTACACATGTTGGCTACACTGTTTATGGAGACTTTGAGTTATCTGAACTCAAATATGTCCCCAAATCGGTTCTCAATACTACTCCAAAATATACTATCTCATATGTTTTAAAACATAACTCTTTTTGTGGTTTGAGATTATTACTCAAAAATTAGCTCCAAAGCTCTCTTGGAAATCGGTGTTTCCTCTCTTGGAAATCGATGTTTCCTCTCTTGTTTAAATGTGAAAACATTTTAACTCTTGGGAATACTAAGTTGCCATATACTCTTTGAAGAAATGAACTTCACTCTTGCTCTTACACAACTCAATGCTCAAGTCTTTAAAATGAGTTTAAAACAATTGTAAAAGACTCTAAGAACTTTTTAGACTTGACTCTTAACTTTCCTTAAATTTTAATTATGGATTCAAGGTTCATGATCTCATGTTATGGATGATATTTCGATGTTTATACGTACGTTAGAGTGTACAAATCAACTAGAAAACATAAGTACGATTCAAGGGAATTCAAACGAAAAGAAGTGGGAATGGGTAGAAAACCTGGCGACCCTAGTGTACTGGGTGGCGCTGGGCGCCAGACCTAAAACTACAGAACCCAGGTTGAGGTGCTTTGAGTGGCGCGGCGCCCCAGAGCCCAAACATTAGACACTGGTGTGAGGCGCTCTGAGTGGCGCTGCTCCCCATTCCCCTGCCCAAAACTCCCCAAATTTTCTTACTCGTTATTCAACTCTAAACTCTCTAGATTCGATTGGTTTCTTCCCCAAACACTTAGATTCGAATACACAACCAAAGTATACAAGAATCTACTCACGAAAAAACCTTAAATCTCATGCAATTAACTCAAGAACTCCTCCAAAACTCAACAATCAAGATTCAAATGAAACTTTTGACAAAAATCATCAAGAACTCATAAACTCTTCTTTCAAGAACACAAATACGCTAAATTAAACATGATTGGCGAATGGGTGAACAAACCCAACACTATGTGGTCTCACATATCTCGTAGGGATTAACCCTTGGCGAAATCCACAAGCTAAACTTCAAGAACACAACGAATCTTTGCTTCTTCTCCTCTTTTCTCTTCTCTCAAAACCCTAGCGTAATTTTATGAAGCGTAAATTGAACCAAATCAGTTTAGACCCAAATTAAATTACTAAAAAGGAATTTAATTAATTGGATAGTGAAAAAACCAAAATACCGTTCTAAAATCTGGGTACCTTTCCTTATTCAGACAGCCCAACTTCAAACATGCATATCTCCCTCATCAATCTCAAAAATGAGCAAACATGGTGGCGTTGGAAAGATAATTCAAAGACCTTTCATATTGTTTCTTGTATCCCACCTAACACATCTTGTGATAGGAGTTATGGTTGTTTGAAGTTTACTAATGATTACTAGATTTGGACTCATTTAGGGCTTTGTTTTGATAGTTTTAGTGTCCTCAAATGCCAAATTTGTGCTATCAACTGATGTTAAAGCCTTGATTTTTAGGTATGTTCATTAAGGAGCAAAGCAAGGATACTAAGAGGTAAAAAGGAACAAAACAAGCTGATGAAGTGGAGAAAGGCGAGCCTGGTGATCAACAAGACCACTCGGCGGCTTGCCTAGTGGCTCTTCAATCCGCCTAAAGTTCCAGTGTAACAACCCTGAGGGAAGAAACCAAATCGGTGACAGGAAGGGGGCAGTCGACGAATCGTTGATCAGTTCCACGATGAAAAAATTGATCGCCCAAAGTTACAGGACTTGAGGATGCTGAGAGTCAATGCATGAACGCGATAAAAGAGTGCAAAGGGCAGTTCGCCGAACCACTTGGCGAACCTGACTTAACTCGCCTAATTGCCTTTCATGGATAAATTTTAGGGACTATAAATAGGATTTTCAACTATCAATTGAAGAGTTGCTACCATTTAGAAGAGTTCCTTTGAAAGTTTGACAGTTTCCCAATAGACTTGAAGGCTTTTTGAGACTCAAATCGGAGATTTTGCAAGTGGGTTATTTATTTTCTTCAATTTGGACCACTATAAAAGCTTGAATACTCCTACCCAGATCATGGTTAATGCATTTGGTAATTGTTTTTCTGTTTTTTATGATGTGTGGCTAAAACCCCAATTCTTGGGGTTTGATTATGTAATTATGGGTTGAATTAGCTTATGGGTATTGCTTATTACTAATTTAAATGCTATGTTGAAATGAGTTTAACCATTAGCTATGTTTTTATTTATGAATTGTAGTTGCAAATGCAGTTCTAATTTTGTGTTCTTAGCTTGTTCACGAGTAAGGTTTTAGAACAAAAGCTTTTGATTAATGGTTTGTGTGTATTGGGTTGATTTGGGTTTTGCTTGAGAGAGTGAATCCTAAACTCAATCCCATCCATCTTACTTGATAGAGAAGATGTATTAAGGTAGTGGGCTGTTCTTATTTGTTAAGCTTGTTGATGTTTGAGAGAAATCACTTGAATTGAAATAGTTGTTCGAGAGAAAGCTATTTCACTCATAGTCCAGCCTACCCACTGATATTTAGTTATTCATTAGTAGTTGCAATTACCCATACAGAAAAATTTGCCTATAATCGATCACATCCTGATAATTCCACCCTATATTGTTAAATCAGTTTTGTATATGCCTTGTAGTTGATAATTGTGAACCAAAACCCCCAATCTGACATTTATTGTCACCCCATTCTAACTTGTTTATATGTCTTTTTTGATAATTTCTATTCCTATAGATGATTAGACCACGTTGTACTTCCTAAGTGAATTTGAACAGGTACCACTCTATGTGGGTTCGACCCCAACTCTTCATTGGGTTTTATACTACATAACGATCGTTTGCAACTAGAATTAGATGAGGTGTGCTTGAAACATTAATTAAAATGGTGCCTCTACTGGGGAGTGGTGTTGTTTAAAATTGTTTTAGTGAAGTTAAATTGTGTTTTCTTTTGTTGTAGTTAAATCTACTTATTCTAGTTTTTTGGTTTTTTGTTGCTTGTGTTGAACAGAGGAAGAGATGAGCTTAAACAAAAGTAATGGTAGCAGAGTGGGAAACAATATGACATTGGAAACCTCAATGATGTCAATGACCCAATCCAAGTGGGTGGTGTTGGTGCCATTCGTCTACCTCCGGCTGAAGGAAACATTGTTTTCCACATCGCAAGCACAATGCTTCAGCTCCTACAATTGAAAGTATTATTTGGGGGGGGGGGGGTGGCGGCTCATGAGAATACCCATGAGCATATCAGAAACTTCATGCTGTCTGTGGGCCGTTCTTATTTAAGAACATATCGCAAGAATCGGTCTGTCTCAGGTTGTTTCTGTTCTCTTTGATGGGTGAAGCTACTAAATGGTTGGTTGAGTTACCGAGGGACTCCATCACCTCTTGGGATGAGCTGACCATAATATTTCAAGTAAGATTCTTTCCCCTATCGAAGTTGATAACTCTAAGGGATGGCATCCAAGGTTCAAATGCTTGGAAGGTGTGCCAATCCATGAGACATGGCTGAGATTTAAGAAGTTGGTGCTTTAGTGCCCAACTCATGGACTTCCAAATAATGTGTTGCTGCAACACTTCTATAGGAGTCTCGATTCGGTGAACAAAGGAATGGCTGCTCAACTCTCACCTGGTGGTATAATGCAACAACCCTATGAAGTAGCGTCCCAACTCCTTGATTGCATGACCAAGATCAATAGGGTGTGGTACACTCGTGAAGACGAAGTCTCTCCTCTCACTTATAAAATGACAAAAGAGCATATCGAGAAGGATCAAGAGAGAGACTGAAACATGGCCAAAATGATGACACCGTTTGATATATTAGCTAAAAAATTCATGGGTGTTGGTACAAAGAGTGTTAATGCCGTGGGTGTTGGTGGAGTAAACCCCGATGAAGCATAATTTGAAGTGTTGTACAATGAGAAAGTGAACTTCCTAGCCAATCAAAGAGGAGGTTATCGTGCAAACTACCCAGGATCAGGTGGAAATCAATGATGGAATAGAGATGAGGGTTAGAGAGACCATGACAGAGATTGGCGTGATCGCACCTACACTTGGAAGGATAGAGAGCGAGATAATGATAGGTACGTCCCTTCTCATGAGCGTAAGGAATCTGAAGGTGGCAGTACAGAAGATATGCTCTCACGCATTCTCAACAAACTTGAAGGGTCAGACAAAGTGTTGAAAGAGATGAAAGAGGATGTTTCAACTCTAAACCAGACGGTGGTCTCGCACTCAGTCTCTATTAAGCAAGTGGACACCCAAATGGGTAAAATTTCTTCACATTTGAAATCCAAGACAACAAGGGGGGTTGCCTAGTGACACAATGGCAAACCCCAAAAATAAAGTTTGATTTGGTTTTCTTGTCGTGCCTTGAAGTTAACTAAGGCGTTTCTTGGGAGGAAACCCAAGGTTTTAATGCTGTAGTTTTTGATTTTGAATAACGGGTGTTGATTGTGTAGGTTGAGAAGTGAAGAGTGTTGGAAAATGGGTAGTTTGGCGAGGCTAAAGTCCAATCAGCGGCATGCCGAACAGGTCCGCGAGCCTCGACTTGAACCACCGTTTAAATCACCAAGCTTGAAAAGGAACTCTATAAATCTCGATGGGCCAAAGGCTTAATCGGCGACTCACTGAATAGGTCGGCGAGACTGATTCTGCTCGCCGTTTGAACCCCCAGATTTGCTAGAAGTCCTGTAAAACTTGGCGAGATAAATTCCATTCGGTGCATCGCCGAGTGGGTCAGCGAGCACAACTTACTTCCACCAAAAAGGGCCGCGAAATGAAAGTTTTTAAAGGCCAAACAGTTTAAAATTTCAAAATCCTTCATGTCCTCTCATTTCAAACTCTAGTACCCTCTAATCAAATTGTTTATCTTCATTATTTTATTTCTTTTGCCCGCATTTTGTGTGTGAATTTGTGCTTGAATTTGGGGAACTTTGCCACCTAGCGATACAAATTCTAATTTCGGCACTAAGATTGGTTTTTCGAACCCCGCACTTTAATTTTGTGGTTGAACTAAAATGAATAGGTAATTGGATATTATTTGATGTTGGGTAATTGCTTTAATTGTGTTTGTGTGTTGGATTGCCCTTAGTTTGTTGAAATGTGTGCCTAAAGGTCTAAAATTGATCAATTCTTGTGTTTTGTTTATTAAAATTGAGTTTAAATTGTTGGATTGTGGTTTATTTTTGTTGGGTCTAGTGGAGTGAAGTCTAAGTAACCCTAAATTGTGCCAAATGATGTAATTTGCCTAATGATGGAGTGTTTGACGTCATTCTTAAGGGCAAAAGTCGTCAAATGGCATTTTTGGCGAAATTGGGGGAAGTCTGAGTACCATGAGGGTATAGGTCATATGTCTCTACCTTTATTGAGTAGTGTATGTGTTTGATAATGAATTTGGGTGCTGCAAGCTTGATTTTGAGACTTGGGGTTGAAAACTGGCATGTTGAGCCGTTTGGCGAGCTTCGTCGAGCTCGCCGAAGTCCCCATTTGATCGCCCTTAATTTCATATTTTGGCTTAGTTCATTCTATAACTTTCAGCGAGATGCCTGAGCTCGCCGAAAGGTTTTCTTGATTGCCCTTTCTGCGCTCTAACCATTAAAATACACTGTATCTTTTGGTGGTCTACTCCTAGCTCGCAAAATGGCCCTGAACATTGCCGACTTGTCTTGAGTTTAGAAATTTTTCATGCTGGTATTTTTGGCGAGCCCGATTTGGCTCGCCTAAGTAATTTAGAGATTGGCTGACTGGTTCGCCGAGTTTTCCTGCAACTTGTCTACACTTTCTCGAATTATTTCTCACTTTTTTCTATTTGTTTTGTAGACATGGCTAGACCCAAAGTGTCAGGAAGAGACATGCTGCCCCGCAAACGGGCAAGAGGAGTTGTGATAAATGAGGATGTAGCTGCATTCAAGGTAAAGACATCTAAACTCCCTACAAAGGGAGGAAAAGGCACATGAAAGGGAAGGCGCCTATGGTAGAGTCACCGGAGGTGTTACAATATCTTCCCCTTGGGAACATTCGTCCTCAAATGAAATTACTCTTAGTAGGCTAATGGTGTAACATCTAACACCTAGCTCAAACAACCAACAAGAAAAATGTAAATACAATATGCCAACTTAAAATAAATGCCAAGAAAAGGATTAGTACCTTAATTTGGAACTTCTCCGAATTCAAAGAAATGTGAATATCTCTTCTTCATATCCTCCTCATCTTCCCAAGTAGCTTCCTCAACCAACTAATTCTCCACAGAACTTTGAGTGATGCTACTTCTTTAGTTTTCAACTTGCAAACTTGGCGATCTAGAATCTGAACAGGAATCTCCTCATAAGATAAGCTATCCTTAATACCAATGTCTTCAGAAAGTATGATAGGTGAAGATCGCCCATACACTTCTTCAACGTAGAAATATGGAATACCAAATGGACCGCTACTAACTCTTGTGGTAGCTCTAACTCATAAGCTACATTGCCAATCTTGTTGGATATTCTGTAAGGACTAATATATCGGGGACTAAGTTTCCCCTTCTTACCAAATCCCATAACACCCTCCATGGGTGAAACTTTCAAGTAAACCCAATCATCTACTTCAAACTCTAAATCTCTTCTCTTAACATCAGTATAGGATTTTTGACGACTCAGTGCTATTTTCGATCCCTCTTGAATAACCTTCACTTTTTCCATAGCTTGATGCATTAAGTCAGGTCCTATTAACCCAACCTCACTAACTTCAAACCATCCAATAGGAAATATGCATCCTCTTCCATAAAGAGCCTCATACAGAGCCATTTTGTAACACCCCAAAAAATAGTAGACCAAACTAGAGCCACAAGCTAGGGTTGTAAGGTTCGATGTATGTGAAAATTGAGTCGTAGATGAGACTTTACGTACATAGAATGAGGAGCTTAGTAGTTGAAAGTAAAGAAAAGAGTTAGGCCCCATAATTTAGAAGGTCATCTATGGAGTGGTATAAGGTTTCAAGGGCAAAGGCCAAGGCCAAGGGAGCAAGGACCTAGAAAAGGGCCAAGGATACCCAACCTTGGCCAAGTCTGCCTCAAAGACCATGACCACTGATATTTACCATGGACCTTGAAGTGGTCCATGAATATGACCTAGGATGGTGGGAGGCAAGGCCTTGAGGTCAAGCTACTACCCCAAGTTTATGAGCCACTTCACAAGCCGTTGGCTTGACAATGGCCCGTCAAAGTGCTCGTTAAGGTGCCTTAGTGTTTTAGGGACTTGGAAGGTTGGGAGAGCCACTGGTAAAGGGACCACCATGGGCCATGGTACCCTTGACGAGTCATCATAATGGTCGTGGTGCCTGGATGGGACAGCCAAGTTGAGGGACTTTTGGCTAAATTCCTATTCGACTAGGTTTTAGTGGGGGTCATTTTGTATGCCTTTTATTCACCTATTTAAACTATTTTAAGTCATTAGCCCGCAATTTTAAGTCACTTTACATTAGACACAATTCAAACCCCCAAATCACTTCTCTCTGAAATATTTCTCTTTTTAAGAAGAACCTCCATTGAAGAAGAAGCTAGGGTTGAAGCTAAGGTCAAGAACAAAGAATCCATTGCTAAAAGCTTATGCTAGGTCTTTGATTAAGGTATGTTTATATCTTCATATATGGGTTCTTCCACCCATAGAGTCCCCTAGAATTTCCCCTAATTTGTGAAGAAGAACCCCAATCAAGCTAGGGTTACTTCCAATGTATGGGTTTTAGGTGGGTATGATTCCAAATGGTTGGATACTACTCATATATGGTTAATTTAGTTTTGATTCATGATATTATGAAGATTTTATATGAATTCCTTGGTTAACCCTAAGTTTCAAAGTATGTGGGTTTATGCTTATGGATGAGAAATTGATGATTCTTGCTAGATTCACTTGGGTTGTTATCATGTATAGAGCTTATCCAAGAATGTGAATATGAAATCATGAATTGAACTATACTTATGCATGTATGTTAGAATATGAATTTAAATGATTAAGAATTGGGACTTTTGATGAATTATACTTAAAATTACCTATGACTGAAGCTTTTGACTAGTATGTGTGGTGATCTAGACTAGTATGATGATTGTGGAGTAAAGCTTGAATGTAGGGCTTGAAATCATAATGTTGGTCACTAGGGATAAATGAGTAAGTCTAATAGGATGAACTAGCTTGCATTGATTTGATTCACAATATAGATAGAGTTATAGTGGAAGGCTCTTACCCACATGACCTACTTAGAGCTATGTGTATGCATGTCTGTAGAATGTTAAGGAATAATTACCTAAACTGAATCATGCTTGTTAGAATAGAATAGCTTGAGGTTGAGTCTTATATTCCTTCATGAATAGCTGAATTATGTAGCTTGGGATGGTAGATCTCATGGTAGCTTGGGATGGAGGAATTAAGTTCTCCTAAGATTAGCTTGAACTAGCATTGGTAGGATGCTTTTCATGGTAGCTTGCATTAGTATAGGCATGGTAGCCTAGGATTGAGGATCTATACTTTCTTATGGGTAGCTTGAACTAGCATTGTTAGAATACACTTCATGGTAGCTTGATTTGGTTAGGCCAAGACCATTTCATGGTAGCTTAGGATTGAGACACCACACTCTCCTAAGGATAGATTAGGTTTTAGGATTCATACTCCCCTAAGGGTAGCTTATATCCTATTGAATGTTTACATGGTAGCTAGGTTGGTATACTTGTACCCTTCCTAGGATAGCTTGGATTGCATGGTAATGTGTTTTCCATGGTAGTTAGGTCTAGCCTACTATGTGCTATTCTTGATGGTCTAGAATGACAAATAGTAAGAATTGAGTAAGGTAGCTTAAAGGAGTACTTAGTGTGAGTGGTAGTATGGGATGCCATTCATACATGGAAAAAGTGTGACTTGAAGCTACTTATGAAGTGTCCTCTTATGTGATGTACCTAGCTTGGATTATTGCTATAGTTTCCTTCCATGATATAATCGACTTAAGATGATAGTTCCTTGTCAATATGAAAGTAGGTCAATAGTGACACTTAGTAATGGTAAATATGAATATGGTGACTTCAAGGGTATGCTTAGTGTGTGTGGTATTATGGGATGCCCCACATGCATTGCACAAGTGTGCCTTGAGGTTACTTAGGAGTATAAGTGCTCTTATGATATGAAAACCTAGGTCTTGACTATGAAGGTGGACTATGACCAAGGATGACCAAAGAGAAGAATATTTTCATACCTTAAATCTATAGCTATCAACAGTCCGCACCTTTAGTTTTGTCAACACTGAGAAGCGAAGAGATCAGGTACTTAGCTTGGATAGTATTATGGGATGCTATCTTTGCTTTGCACAAGTATGCTTAGAGGTGGCTTGTGAAGTAGGTCTCTTGAATATGAAATACTAATGGTTTAGGTATGAAATTATGTATGTCTTATGTTGACTTGTCATGATATGATACTATATTAGAGTATATGTTATGAATATGTTATTGTCTCTTATGCTTATGTCCTATGTTGACTAACCATTTGCGATACTTTATGATGTTATGCTATCTTTCATACTTGGTACATTTTGTACTAACCCATGTTGCCTACATTCTAATCAAATGTAGGGTGTTGGGAAATTCAGTTGCTTGGAGGGTAGGTTCCAAAGTGCAAGAAGACTTGAAGAATTGGTGAGTCCTCATAGCTTCGAGGACAAACCCACTGTGTTCCTTTTATGTCATATGTTATGTTTTAGACTTTATATGGGCTGCGTCCCAAGACTTTTATTCATGTTATTCATAGATGGTTGAGACAAATATTTTAGTAAAGACTTTCGGTTTTATGAAATGCTTTTTGATTGTATGTTTAAAGAAAGTTTTATATTTTCCCTACTTTTCTACGATCTTATGTTATGATGATGCTAATGGCTTGTATGCGACCCATTCAGGGTCAAGTACGCCATGTTACGTCTAGGGGGTACCCCTGGGTCGTGACACATTTGGATGCTAGAGTGGTAACTATTGTTATAAGCAAACTCTATAAGAGGTAGGTGATCATCCCAATTACCCTTCAAGTCAATCACGCAAGCTCTCAACATGTCTTCTTATGTTTGACTGGTGCACTCTTCTTATCCATCTGTCTGAGGATGAAAAACGGTACTCAAGTTCACTTTCGAACCCAAACCTGACTGGAATGACTTCCAAAATTGTGTAGTAAATTAGGGACCTCTATTTGAAATAATCGATATCGGAACTCCATGAAGTCTGACTACCTCTTGAATATATAACATAGCATAATCCTCTGCTGAATGGGTAGTCTTTACTGGCAAAAAGTTGGCTGATTTAGTCGTTCGATCTACAATCACCCAAATGGAATCATGTTGCCTGAGAGACCTTGGTAACTCTGTGATGAAATCCATATTGATCATCTCCCACTTCCATTTCGGAAAATCTATATTCTGAGCCATACCACCGGGCTTCTGGTGCTCTACCTTAACTTGTTGGTAATTTAGACACTTAGCATCAAACTCTGCAATGCCCTTCTTTATACTACTCCACAAATAAACTCTCAAATCACGATACATCTTTGTGGAACCCAGATAGATAGAATATCTAGAGCTATGAGCTTCCTCCATTATCCTCTCTTGAAGTTCATCCACCCTTGGCACACACAATCTACCTTGGTACCTCTATACTCCATGTCCCCCTTGTTCAAAATCCATCACTTTTTGCTTATGAGCAGTTCCCTTCAAATCAAGAAAAATAGGATATTTGTCATGTTTCTCTTAAACTTCAGACACTAATTATGATTCAGCCCCATTCATCACCACTACTCCTTCTTCGTCGGAATCGTATAATCGCACTCCTAATCGTGCAAGTTTATGCACCTCTTTTGATAACTCTTTCTTATCTTCCTCAAAATGGGTCGTACTTCCCATAGACAATCTACTCAAGGCAAAAAAAAAACATTAGCCTTACCTAGGTGATAAAGAATACTCATGTCATAATCCTTGAGTAACTCTAACCACCTTCTCTGTCTGAGATTAAGCCCTTTCTAGCTAAACACATACTGAAGGCTCTTGTGATCGGTGAACACATCAACATGAACACCATAAAGATAATGATGCCATATTTTCAAGGCAAAGACTACGACAACCAACTCTAAATCATGGGTTGGGTAGTTCTTCTCGTGAACCTTAAGTTGTTTGGAGGCATAGGCTATAACTTTGCAATTCCGCATTAACACACAACCCAATCCAACTCTGGACGCATCACAATATACTACAAAACCTTGTGTACCCTTTAGTAAGGTCAATACCGGGGTAATAGTCAACCATTTTTTCAATTCCTGAAAGCTTTTCTCACAAGCATCAGACCATTGAAACTTAACTGTTTTCTGAATTAACTTAGTCAAAGAAGATGAAATGGATGAAAATCCCTCGACGAACCTTCTATAATAGCCAGTCATTCCCAAGAAGGTCATAATATCAGTTAGAGATGTTGGTCTAGGCCAATTTTGCATTGCCTCTATTTTCTGAGTATCAACTCTAATTCTATCATAAGAAATAATATGGCCTACGAATGCAATAGACTCAAGCCAACATTCACACTTAGAAAACTTAGCATATAACTCCTTATCCTTTAGAGTTTGGAGAACTATTCTTAGATGACTAGCATGATCTTCCTCATCCCTCGAATAGATTAGAATGTCATCAATGAATACGATAACAAACATATCCAAATAAGGCTTGAATACTCAATTCATAAAGTCCATGAATGTTGCAGGAGCATTGGTCAAACGAAAGGACATAACTAGGAACTCATAGTGACCATTACGGGTCCTAAAAGCTTTCTTAGGGATATCACTTCCTCTTACTTTGAACTGATGATAGCCAGATTTGAGATTTATCTTAGAAAATCAAGTGGCACGCTGAAGCTGATCGAAAAGATCATCAATTCTCGGAGAGGATACTTATTCTTGATAGTAACCTTCTTCAACTGACGATATTCTATACACATTCTAAGAGAACCATCTTTCTTTCTCACAAATAAGACCGGAGAGCCCCAACTTGAGACACTTGGTCAAATAAAACCTTTCACTAGAAGATCTTTCAATTGCTATTTTAACTCTTTCAACTCTGCTGGAGCCATTCTATATGGAGGAATAGAAATAGGATGAGTATCGGGAAGAATATCTATACCGAAGTCTATTTCTCTATTAGGAGAAACTACGGAAATATCGTCTGGAAAGACTTCTGGAAACTCACTAACAACTGAAATTGGCTGAATATGAGGTATATCAACACTAGAGTCATTAACTCGGACAAAGGGATAGACACAACCCTTGGAAACTAACTTTCTCACTTTAAGGTACAAAATAAAATGATCCTTAGGCACTGCTGAACTACTCCTCCACTCTATAACTAGCTTATTAGGAAACTGAAACTTGACTACTCGAGTTCTACAATTGATTGATACATAACAGGCATAAAGCCAGGCCATACCTAGAATGACATCAAATTCTACCATATATAACTCAACCAAGTTAGCCATGGTGATCTTGTGATTGACGCAAATGGTACAATCACGATTGACTCTCTCAACTAGAATAGACTCACTAATAGGTGTAGAAACACTGAAAGGCTCAAGAAGTTTCTCAGGAAGAACATCAAAATTCATTGCAACATATGGAGTCATAAAAGACAGACTTTCTCCTAGATCTAGCAAAGCATAAATATCAAAAGTAAAGACTTTGATCATACCTGTGACAACATCTGGAGAATTCTCTTGCTCTTGGCGACTAGTGATAGCATAAAGACGGCTTGATCCTCCGCCTGCCCCTGAAGTAGCTCTTCTAGGTGCAGCTCTGTCTAGTGGAGCAACTGGAGAAAATTAAGTTTTATGGCCCCCATTACCTATTCCTTGTATGTTCTTAGGGCACTCTCTCATAAAGTGACCAATCTGACCACACTTAAAGCAACCAGTGGAGCCATCACGATACACCCCTGAGTGGATCCTACTACACTTAGTACATGCAAGAATCCCATTACCTCCTTGTGTAACACTACCTTGAGAATGTGCAGGTCTAGCTTTGAATTTTTGTAAACTCTGGTTTTTGAACTCACCTCTGTTCCTTGGTGCATGAGCACTAGAATATGATGGAGCAGATCCGTTTTGCATATTATGGAAGGAAGACCAGTTCACATTACTCTTTGGCTATCCAGACTCGTTCCCTGATGTCTTAGCCTTCTTATTTTTGAACACTTCTCTATCCCTCAACTTGTTCTCCTCAACCTGTTGAACATGGATCATTAGCCTTGCTATGTCCATATCCCCTATCAACATAGCTGCCTTGCCTTCCTTGCTTGACAGACGAAACAACCCAGCAACGAACAAACTCATCATGCTCCTCATGTTAGCAACCATCTTCGGAGCATAGCGGGATAGTTGGGTGAACTTCAGACTGTACTTATGAACACTCATAAATTCCTCCTTAATAGTGAGGAATTCTCTTATCTTTGTCTCTCTTAACTCACGGGGAAATAAATTCCCCATGAAGGCATTCTCAAACACAACCCAGCTTACTATTGACGCATCATCAACCCTATTCTTTTTCCATTGGTCAAACAAGATTCTAGCAACACTCTTCAGTTGATATGCAGCTAGTTCCACTCACTCAGTATCGGCAAGATGCATAATCTCAAAAACTTTGTGAAGATCTTCAACAAAGTTTTTCGGGTCCTCAATGACACTTGAACCAGTGAAGCTCAGAGGATTCATCCTTAAGAACTCATGGACCTTATAAGTATCAGCCATTTCCTGATGATTCTCTGTTTGTTTCCTAGCTTGGTTTGTCACAACTTGGCTCTACATCCAGATGGCCTCACGGAACTCAGCATTTGTGACCTCTCCTTGGGGTTGCACTGCTGGTGCATTAGGTACCTCTTTTTACTCAACATTCCTTCTAGAATGGAGACCTTTGGCAACTCTTTGTGGAGGCATGATCTGAAAAACATGTGCAAGCGTGAGTTAGAAAGAAACTTTTATAGAGAGACACTCTATCACACGAAATGAGTATGAAAGAAATGAGATAGTTCCTAAATGTTGCAGCCTCCTAATTATAGATGTGGCGCGCTTCATACAGATAACTAGGAATCTACAAATACGGCTCCATAGACACCCTAGGACTCTTGAACTTTATGCTTTAATACAAAGTTTGTCATGACTCAAGCCTACACCCGAGGCAGGACTGACACTTGAGAACCATTGCTGGCCCCAAGAGAACCCTTGGCCTAGCAAGACTCTCAGTGGAAGACTTTAAGAATTATAAAAGAAATCAAATGCAACTCTAGTCAACTGTCTCAAAATAACTTAGAACGTTTAAAGATAAACATTCAACTTAGCCAACGTGGCAATTCAAGTCTTAACATAAACAATTAAAAATGGAATGACTAAAAAACTACAATTAACTGTCTATGAAGCCTCTAAAACTATGAGGGATGTCGGGACAAGACCCCCGATCATCCTAACAAATGAAAATACTAAAATAATGTAAAAAGGGATCCTCTAGAAAGCAAGACGACTCTCCAAATGACTCTAAATGCTCGACTGGATCAACGAGGCGTCGGATGCTGATCCTGGTTACTTGTATCTACATCATAAAATGATGTAGGCCAAAAGGCATTAGTACATTGAATGTAGGAGCATCTGAAGGGAATTCTAAAACAAGACATAAGCTTGAGAGGGAACTGAGAGAACTTACCTGATCTCAACTCAACGCATTTCAATATAAATCAATAATGAAGATGCAATATAAAGAAAAAACTATAAAACATGAAGGTAATAAGTCAGTATATAGAAAAACACACAATAACTCAGTTTGTATATGAAAGTACATATAACTTGATGTATATAAGAATACGAAATATCTATGTGGGAGTTTCTCTAACCGACAACCATCTCTATGAGCTTAAGTGATGGTACATTGTTTTGCCTCACACTGCCAGGGCCGTCCTATACCTTTCCGGGGATCATAGAACCTAACTCACTAAGTGGATCCACTAGTCTATGCTAAAATCGTTAAGGTATCTTCTGAAAAGTATGACCCTTTTCTACCCATGTTGGTTACACGGTTGATGGAGACTTTGAGTTATCTGAACTCAAATATATCCCCAAATTGGTGCTCAATACTACTCCCAAATATACTAGCTCATATGTTTAAAAACATAACTCTTTCTTTGGTTTGAGATTATTGCTCAAAAATTAGCTCAAAAGCTCTCTTTGAAATCGGTGTTTCCTCTCTTTTTTAAATGTGAAAACATTTTAACTTTTGAGAATACTTAGTTCCTATATACTCTTTGAAGAAATGAACTTCACTCTTCCTCTTACTCAACTCAATGCTCAAGTCTTTAAAACAGGTTCAAAATAATTGTAAAAGACTTTTGAAAGACTCTAAGAACTCTTTAAACTTGACTCTAAACTTTCCTTGAATTTGAATTATGGATTCAAGATTCATGATCTGATGTTATGGATGATCTCTCGATGTTGATAAGTACCTTATAGTGTATAAATCAACTAGAAAATGTAGGTACGATTCAACAGAACTCAAACAGAAAGAAGTGGGAAAAGGGTAGAAGACCTGGCAACCCTGGCGTACTGAGTGGTGCCAGGTGCCATACCTAAGTTGGGGAGCTCTGAGTGGCTCGGCACCCCATGCCCCTGCCAAGAGATTCCCAAATTTTCTTGCTCGTTTTTCAACTCTAAACTCTCTAGATTCAATTGGTTTCTTTCCCAAAAACTTAAATTCAAAGACACAACCAAAGTATACAAGAATCTACTCAAAAACAACTTTAAATATCATGCAATTAACTCAAGAAATCCTCCAAAACTCAACAATCAAGATTCAAACGAAACTTTCACAATATTTATCAAGAACTCATAAACTTTTCTTTCAAGAACACAAATACGCTAAATTAAACATGATTGGCACGTGGGTGAAAGAACCCAACGCTATGTGATCTCACTTACCTCGTAGGGATTAACCCTTGGTGAAATCCACAAGCTAAATTTCAAGAACGCGATGAATCCTTGCTTCTTCTCCTCTTTTCTCTTCTCTCAAAACCCTAGCGTAATTTTATGAAGCGTAAACTGAACTAAATTAGTTTAGACCCAAATTAAATTACTAAAAACTAATTTAATTAATTAGGTAGTGAAAAGACCAAAATACCCTTCTAACATCCGGGTGACTTTCCTTATTCAGATACCCGACTTTAAAACGGGATATCTCCTTCATACAAACTCAAAAATGAGCAAACTCGATGGCGTTGGAAAGATAATTCAAAGACCTTTCATATAGTATATTTTATCCCACCTAAACATCTTGTTCTAGGAGTTATGGTCGTTTGAATTTGACCCAAAACTCATACTTAGTTTAACTTGTCAAAATTTCCAAATTTGATTATTTCCAAAAATGGTTTCTTTCTAATTATAGTTCTTTCAAATAGCGAGGTGTTATAGTTACAATTGTGAAGAACATCAATAAAATTCTCATTTTCAAAATAAAATGAAATAAGTAGATGTGCATGATTGAGATTCTTTTCTCTTAATAAATTTATAAGACCGATCTCGGTTGGAGTTAGTAAGAAAACACTTGATAATTTTTTCGATATTCCTACTAAAGAGAAGGATGATATTATATTCTCTTAATAAGTCTATAAATCAATTTCGATTGGAGTGTGTATGAATACTCTTGATAGATTTACCGATACTTTGTTGTAAAGGAGGATGAGATTAATTTCTCTTAATGAAGTTCATAGACTATTTAGTCGGAGTATGCAAAGTTACTCTTGATGAATTCACCGCACTAAATGCGAAGTGGAGGTCGCTTCAATAGGATTTTAACAGGGAAATCTTAAAGCACTTGGCTAAAAGGATTCAGGACACAAGGTCGTAAGGTGTCAAAGGATTTCAATTTTCACCAGGACATAGTGATATGCGTGGAATATTTTCTCTATTTCGTTCAATGAACCACTTAGTTCAAGATTCGTTCACTATGTAGTCAATGATTTAGAAAGCCTTCACTAGCTAATGGTTCAAGTCCAAAAAAACACCATTATTGATGCAGGTTGCTAGATTAATGTCTCAAAATATTTTTTGGACTTTTCAAACACAAAAAATTCTTGAAACAAGTGAGGGATTGTAAGAGTTAGTGGTTCAATTAATTTTCAAACAAATTCATCCGTTAATAGTTTTGAAATAACAAAATACATGAATGTGAGTTGTAACATTCATTTTTATTTTAATTCTATGTTATAGATTTTTGTACAGTACTTTTATAACTTTACATTATAGGTTTTTGAAAGTTAAGTTTTTCTTTTCAATTCATGAACCTATAATAAATACTATTTAATTAAAAGTATTTTCTTGCAAAAAAAATTCCCTATAAATTGAGTTTCTTTTGGTTGAAAAGATAAGCACTCAAAAAAAAAAAAACTACTTTCCCTTAAAAAACATTTGTGAGACATTAATCAAAAGGTGAAATCGCCAATTCAATAATAGAAGAGCAACATTCTTGAATGCTACTTGTTTTTTGGCTTAGTTGAATCCTGAAGACAGAGTTGTTATTTATTCTTTTGTTTGCTCGTGGGAGAGACTCCAATTATCTTCAAGAAACGTATTAACGTGCATCTAAGACAAACAAGTTTTGTTTTGAATTCCTTATATTTTTATCATTCTTGTTCAGTTGTTCTAACAATTTACATAAATCCAAATAATTAGAGAACGATTCTTTTGAAAACGGTAAAATAATTTTTTTTTGTCTTTGCTTATGCTTTATTTTTTTTCCTCTTTTGAATGTGGCTTTGAAACATTTCAAACGACCCACCACATCATCTTCAATTTTTTAAAAATTATTTTTCTCTGTTTGATTTTGACTTTTACTTTTAATCATATTAATACTCTTAATGAGATTTGTGTATGTTTTGTGTGTGACAATTCTTTATCGATAGTATATTATACTTTGAATTTATGAAAGTTATCATGCTTTTAAATTGTCCAAATAACAAATACGCTTATCAAAGTAGAAGTGTTATAATATTAATTTCGTGTTAGATAACAATATTGATGGTGAAGACAATACGTAAAGGTTAGACTTCCCCTTTTAATTTCTTCTTATTTGATTTTTATATTGTCTTTGCAATTTTATGAAAGATTTGAGAACATTAATGAATCTTACATGTAGAGGAGATATGCTAGCAATACAATTCTATTGTTGAGTTTTTTTATTGGATGCAGAAGAATATGTACATTTTTTAAAAGGGTAAAATTGGTACTACTTATGATAGACAAGATAAGTATACTTTACAAAAAAAAAAAAAGAGAGAAGAAAACCATTTCAAATCATATTCTCACATAATAATTAGAGAGTTAAAAGATAATGGATAAACAAACTATACTCCTTCAAGTTTTGAGGGCTGTGGCGCCCTGTGCCACTCCGTACGCCAGGGTCACCAGGTCATCTACCCTTTCCCTCTTCTTTCCGTTTGAGTTCCCTCGAATCGTACCTATGTTCTCTAGTTGGTTTTTATACTCTAAGATATATTTAAACATCAAGAGATTATGCATAACATGCGATCATGACCCTTGAATTCGTAATTCAAATTTAAGGCACAGCAAAGAGTCAAGTGAAGAGAGTTCTTAGAGTCTTTCAATAGTCTCTTAAAATTGTTTTAAACTTGTTTTAAAGAGTTAAGCATTGAGTTTGAGAAATAGTAGAGACAAGTTAATTTCTTTAAAAATATATATATGGGAACTATGTAATCTCAAAGAGCAAATGTTTTCACATTTAAGATGAAAGGAAACACCAATTTCCAAATGGGTTTTCATGAGTAGTTTTGAGTTCCATCTTTTTTAAGAGATAAGATTTTGAGTAATAACCTCAAACCAAAGAGAAAGAGTTATGTTTTTAAACATATGAGCTGGGTATATTTTGGGAGTAGTATTGAGCACCGATATGGGGACGAGTTCATAATAACTCAAGTTTCCATAAACCATGTAGCCAACATAGGTAGAAAGGGTCATACCTTTTAGATGATTCCTTAATGCTTTTTAGCATAGACTAGTGGATCCACTTTGTTGAGGCATTCTATATCCCAACAAGTTATAGGATAATTCTTGAAGCATGGGCGAGATGTTGTATCATCACATAGCTGATAGTGATGATTGTCAGTTAGAGAATCTCCCAAACAAAGTTATTTTTGTATTCTTATATACAGTTGAGATACAATTGTATTTTCTAATACTTTCAGATGTTATATACTATTTTAAATACTTTATATAAACTACATCTTTATTGTTGTTTATTTCTGCATTGAGTTGAGTAAAGTTGAGGTAAATGTTTCTTTCAGATTTTAGTTCAATCTTATGTCATGTTAGTTTTCCCCTCGCATTCTTGTACATTCAATGTACTGATGCCATTTTTCCTACGTTATTTTATGATATAGATCCAGGTAACCAAGATCAGCATCTAGCGCCTCGTTGATCCAATTGAGCATTTCAGAGTCCTTTGGTGAGCCTCCTTGCTTTTTAGAGGATCCCTTTTTACATTGTTTTAGCATTTCAGTTGTTAGGATGATTGGGGGTCTTGTCCCGACATTTCTCATAATATTAGAGGCTTCGTAGACAGATAGTTATAGTTCTTTAGTCTTTGCATTTTAGGTGTTTTGTTATAAGACTTGAGTTACCACTTTGGCTAGTTGAATGCTTATTTCTAAAACATTCTAAGTTATTTTGAGACAATTGAGTAAAGTTGCATTTGACATCTTTTATTAATGCCTAAAGTCTTCCATTGAGAGTTTAGCCAGGCCAAGGCTTTGCTTGGGGCCAGCAAAGGTTCTCGAGTGCCAGTCCCGCCTAGAGTATAGGCTCGAGGTGTGATAGTTCATAAGACGAACAACATAATCCATGATTTAGATTTGGTTAGCTTGGGGGGTCAAAAAAAACTTTTCCCGAAGAGACTTAGGATCTAAAGTCTAAATTTATGCATTTGGGAATCTCAAAAAAGGGTGGGTCTTTTGACAATATTGAGGTTACGACCCTTTTATTAAGGAAACAAGGCAAAGTAGTTATAATAGGAGAACTTGAAAAACTCAGGAATATGACAGTTTCTAGGGAGACCCAAGATGTCACTCTTCATACAAGTGGTGTGCTCAGTTTTAGAAGAAGGATTCGTGTACCTCCGATTGATGATTTAATTTAGAGTGTTTTTATAGAGTATCATGGTTTTCAATATTTGATTCATCCAGATGTAACCAAGATGTATCAGTATTTAAGGAAGATTTATTTTTTGCATGGATTGAAGAAGGACATCGTGGAGTATGTCTCCAAGTGTCAGATTTTCAGCATATAAAGTATGAGAATAGAAGGTTTGCAGGTTTGTTTCAGATAATGTTCATTCATTAGTGGAAGTGGAAGATGAAGTCCATGAAATTTATGGTGGGACTCCTAAAATTTTTTGGGGAACTATGACTTAATTTGGGTCATTGTTGAAAGGTTGACTAAATCAACTCATTTCATTCTAATTAGAGTAGATTATAATTTCCAATAGTTGGAAAAGATTTATATCAAGGAGATTGTAAGTCCGCATAGGTGCCCCTTTATATCATTTCAAATTGTGGAACTTAGTTTACGCTTATATTTTGGGGTAAGTCGCATTAACGTTGGGCACCCGACTCACATTTACTACAACTTTTTATCTACAGACTCATGGTCAGTAAGAAAGAATGATTTAAGTATAGGAAGAAAAGCTTAGGGCATATGTTATTGACTTTTGAGGTCAATGGGAATCAATTCTTGCCTTTATGTGAGTTCTCCTATTAAATAATTGTCACTCCAACATTAATATGACACCATTTGAGGAACTCTATGGGAGGAGAGGTAAATCACCCATGGAGTGGTATGAGGCTGGTGATGTGAAAACTTTGTGTGTATAGTAGTTAGGGAAGTTTTGGAAAGGTAAGGGGGTTTCAAAATAAACTATTGACAACCTAGAGAAGAGAAACAAAATATACAAATCACAAGTTGATCCTATCTATTGATAAAGTTGGGGTCGAGATCTATGTACTAATCAAAAGTATTGCATTCTAGGGAGAGAATGAACTGCTTGACAATATAATCTTTGTAGGTCCCATCATTATTACATGTTTTCACAAAGAGTGCAACATGCTTCTTCAAATTTCCTTTGCCATCAAACTATTGAAATTTGGGAGGTGTATAATTGAAAACCAACTTGAAAATATCAATCCTTGCAATATATGACTTGGCATATGTAAGGGAAGACTTGGTGGATACTTTGTACATATATTTGATGTCCCTTCAATGAGCTCCTTTAAATGATCGAGTGAGATCATCCCTTCAGAAGAAAGTAGGATCTCTTTGACATGTGTTGTTAGCTTAACATGTTTTTCAATCTCTTAAACTTCAATACCTTTTCAAGGTGCATGGATGGACTCTCTATATAATAATCCATTCATTCTATCCATCAAATTATTAATCCAAGACTTCATGTTTTGTATATGTTTTGTCAATCATTCAGCTATCATCACCAGGTTTGCAAGTTGTGTCTCTATGATTGAAGCATTAGTTAAAATTGCTTGCTTGATCGTTTGGGACATCGGGGAGTAGCATAGATTATCTTGCAAGTCAATCTTTGAAGGGTACATATCATGGGATTCATTTGTAGAGGTGAATTGGCTGAAATATAGTTCTTATTTTCAGAAGATCTCTTCGAATTGGAGAGCTTAAGTGGAGCTAGAGTCTTCTTGATATTTTGGGAAACACTACTTCTTCCTTGTGAAGAGTTTTAAGAGGACCCTTACTTATTTTGGGTTGGAGACAATTTAATCCTAGTGTGACTTATGACTTATGAGCACACTGCTTCAAGTTGTAGAATAGAGGAGTTACAATGAAAACAAACTTCCCTTCACCCCATCAGATTTTACTGACATGGCATATTGGGTTTTAACTAAGTTGGCTCTTTATTTGTAGCCCAAATCAATTGACTACTTCATTGAAATTTAATTAAATCTATATTTTTGGACATAAAAAATTAATCTAACAATATTAATTCAAAATATGTATTTGGACTGATATATATTGAATTTAATATAATTTAAATTATTTTATAAACTTATATTTAATAAATTTTAAATGATAACAATGAAATTACAAAATTATATACTAATTATGTAAGTATTTAAATGTTAGTAAGCTATATTTATATATTTATAAATCTCATATTTGGTGCATCTCAATGAATTGCATTAGTGATCTCTTTTGTTTGACTTTTCTCTTTGATTTTAATGATGAATTGCATTAGTGTCATATTTGACTTTTCTCTTATATTTTAATGAATTGTATTAATCTCATATTTGTCTTTTCTTTTTTATTTTAATGAATTGCATTGATCTCTTATTAGAGTTTTCTCTTTTATTTAAATTAATTGCATTAATCTCATACTTGACTGTTTTTTCTTTTATTTTAATGAATTGTATTAATCTCATATTTGACTTTTTTTCTTTTATTTTAATGAATTGCATTAGTCTCATATTTGACTTTCCTCTTTTACACAAAAGAAAACAAAAAATATGAATTGCATTAATCTCATATTTGATACGTTAAAGCTATAAAAACATGTTAAAGGGTGTAGAGAGATGAAAAGGTAAATAAAATGATGAAGTCTTTGTACTCTTCATTGGTCTTTGTCTTCTTTGTAGTAGTAGCACTATTTGGAATTCTTCCAAATGTGAAGGGAAACATACTTGATGACATTTGTCCCGCAACCTTGTTTCCTCCACTTTGTTTTCACATGCTTCGAAATGACCCCTCAGTCTTCAAAGGAGATATTCATGGTCTTCTCTCTACTATTCTTCATATAGCACAAGATAATACCACATCTACCTATAAGTTGGTTAAATAAATTCTTAAACAACCCATCAAAGATCCCAACGTGAAAGACCAACTGACCAATTGCTTGAGAAATTGCAATGATGCCATTGATGATCTTAAATGTTCCAATAATTTCTTTAAGGCTGTTGATTATGAAAACACAAGTTTGTTTTCATCTTATGCAGTGTATGAATCTCTTTCTTGCAACCATGGTTTCAATGAAGTACCATCCCATCCCAAACAACTCAGCGAGGCGGTCCAAGAGTTTTGTAGTATTTAGGCTCGTACAACCAATAATCTCAAATAATCTAGTCATTTTACATGATGTCTTATGTTACACTTCATATTACATTACATGGATGACTTCATTTTCTGAATTTAAATATATATAAAAATATATCCATAATATTTTCTTCTATTGCGCAATGTAATTTTTGTATGAAAGTCATTCAATTCACCATTATACATGTGTTACCTAAATATGTGTATGGGGCTGGCCGACTAACCATATTCGAAGGCATAAAGTGAAATTTCAATCAACACTTAAAATCTAAGCCAACTTCGTATGTAATTTTAAAATCTATTTTTCAAATAATTTAGATAAAAAATTATTACTTAAAAGGCAGTAACCTTTTTTTTCATATTCATATTTATATGCTCTGCAATAATTTTTGGGACGAACTTTCATGAAAAATGAAAAGCCCTTTATCGGATTGGAAGCGATGACTTAATCCTCTTTCTTCTTCTTATAGGGCGTTTAAAGAGCCCGACACTTTAGTTTAATTAAGTTCCAATTTGGAAAATTTATACTCCCTATGTTTCAAAAAGAATGGCCCAATTTTCTTTTTAGTATGTTTAAAAAGAACGACCCTTTCCTTTTTTGGAACCACTATAACTTTAACTTCAACTTTCCATGTGCCATGTTTAAGGCCACAAGATTAAAGGGGATTTTGGTACATTTGACATAACTTTAATTTAGAACCAAAAAATTAAAACGTCTTATTTCTTTTCTTAAACTCCGTTCCAAGTCAAATTAGGCCATTCTTTTTGAAACAAAGTGAGTAATAAATTTCTTTGAAAAAATCAATTATTAGTTTAACATAAGATTTTATTAATTTCAATTTTCAAGGCATCCTTTTACGGATGAAAAAAATATATGAGTTGTTAACATAATTCTATAAGTAATAGGTTAAAAAATTTATATAAAAATAATAGTAATTAAGAACCATCGAATATAATTCAATAAGTTTATAACTTGAGATACCCCACTGAATGTTTGCTGAAATACTTGAAATATTTTTTTACTATAGATAAAAACAAATTTATAATGACTCTCTAGGAATTTACTTGTATAGGTGTAGTTTAATTGTCTATAGATTTCCTATAGAAAATCAAAGTCATTTATGACTTGCTGGGACTGACAGTTTAATCACCTAGTCATTCGTTTGTTTATTATCAAGTTATTTATATTTCAGAGCTTTTGAAAATTGAATGGTTAACTTTGATAAAAAAAATAAAATAATTGAACTTTGAATGTAATTCTGATGGATTCTTTAGCTCCGAAACATAAAGTTTGAGTAAATTAGAATCTTTGGTGTGGGACCCACTTTTCATCGAAATGACCTCCATTGTATGTTTAAAAACCTTTATTGTGTCTGAAATGTATATTAGAATAATTTATTTATGTACCACCTCAGAAATTGAAAAAATTGTTTGGAAGGAAATATTGTATTGGTGCCAGTTTCTATGAATCGTCTTATGGGTTGAAAGAAAGTTGTTATAGGAACTGGGATAGATTTGGATAATGTCAAGTCCTGGATGGATTTATAAGATTTAATTGAATGGTTTGTAATAATTCTTATGGGCCGCAGTAAGTGCTCGTAGAAGAGATTCAAAGGTTGTAATTTTGATATCTCAACTCCTACAGTTTCTTTGTACGGTTCATAGAAAATGTTACGGGATTTAAAAGGTATCCATAGAAAAATTATATACTTGGTAAAATTTGTGACTTTGAACCTACGGATTGTAGAATATATTACGGGTCATAGTGATGGTTTCGTAGAAGTGAGTTGGACTTACTGGTTTTGGTACCTCATCCTACAGACAAACAATACGGGCTGTAGGAAATATTATAGACTGTAGAAGGTAATCGTGGAAAGTGTTTTAACTTGGGGGATTTTTGGGACATTGGTTCTTTGGGCTTAGTCTAAGATTCGTAAAAAGTATGACGGTTCATGGAAGGCTTATGTGGAAATTGTTCATAAAGTTTGTCTCTAGTAATTTGTTCTACGTGTCAATAATACGATCCATAGAAGTTTCTACAAACCATAGAGTGAACCCTTAAAACGTGTTCGATAGTTATTTTCAAGCTTGCTTGAGACTTCTCCTATCTGTTTAATACCTAAATTATGTCATTCCTAGACTATTCTAGGACCCAATAACTAGATGGCAACTTGAAAATATCAATTCTTGCAGTGTATGACTTGGCATACACAAGGGAAGACTTGGAGGAGACTTTGTACATATATTTGATGTCCCTTCCATGAACTCTTTTAAATGATCGAGTGAGATCATCCCTTTAGAAGAAAATAGCATCTCTTTGACAAGTCCTGTTTGCTTCACATATTTTTCAATCTCTTAAAAATCAATACCTTTTCAAGACACATGGATTGACTTTCCATATAATAATCCATTCACCCTATCTGTCAAATTATTAATCCAAGACTCTTGGTTTTGTTTATGCTTTGTCAATCATTCAACTATCTTCACCAGTTTTGCAAGTTGTTCCTCCATGGATGAAGCATCAGTTACAATTACTTGATTGATCGTTTGATTTATCAGGGAGTAGCATAATTTATCTTGCAAGTCAATCTTCAAAGGGTACATATCATGGGATGCATGTGTATAGGATTCATTGGCTTAATTATAGTTCTTATTTTCAAAAGATTTCTTGGAATTGGAGATCTTAAGTGGAGCTAGAATCGTCTTGATCTTTTGGGCAACATTGCTTCTTCCTGGTGAAGAATTTCTAGAGAAACCTTGCTCCTTTTCAATTGATGATCCAAAATAGGATATTGATGTGGACGACACTTGAAGTTTTTCTTGTCCCAGCATAGTGGTCTTACTCCTTGTAAAAGCTTTGAAACTTCCAAAGGTAACACTAAGGACTCCTTTGCTTTAGCAGAGAACATAGAGTCAACAACCTTAGAAGTGTTAGAGGAAGTTTATAAGGAGTTGATCTTTTTGGTAGCCATTTTAATGTTCTATAATATTTAAATAGTTGATATGAGAGGTATAGATTTTCCTACTAGGACGGCCACAATTTTTAGGCAACATAATTTGTTTTGAGAGAATTATAATCAAGACTAAAATATATCACAACAATCGTATTTATTTGATTTCAAGATGAGCTTTAAAACTTGTATGAATCCTCCTATTCATGTTTTTAATATAAATTTCAATAGCTTGTAATCTTGATAGTGAATATGGAATATGTTGTTGGACTCAAGGGCCTTTGAGCTTGATCTTGAATATTGATGAACTTTATCTTGACTTTTACTACCAAGAGCTTTTTGTCACAACCTGAGCCTACACCCCAGACGTGACCGGCACTCGAGAACCATTGTTGGTCCCCAAGGGAACCCTCATCCTGGCTTGCTACAAGCGGAATACTAACTCCAGCATACAAAAGCTTCAAACTGAAATAATTTCAATAAACTCAATAACTCAACCTTTTTAAAAGTCTGTACAATACTCATAATAAAAGTAAATTCAGAAACTCCTCAACTCTATCTATGAACCCTCTACTATTACAGAAGGATATCAGGACAAGACCCACGACATCTTCAAACTTCTAATTGTAAGATAAAGGTGAAGTCCTCTGGAATATAAGATGGCTCACTAAAGTTGACTAGAATATCACATGACCTCAACGAAACACCTATTGAAGATCCTGAATACTTGTATAGACATCATGAAACGATGCAAGCCATATGTCTCATGGAATGTACGAGCATATAAGAGGAATTCTAAAGTATAAAAATGAGCTTGAACATATGGAAAAGAAATATACTTACCTCTTCTCAACTCACTCAACTCAATTCAACTCAATGAAACATAGTTCAACTCAACTCAGAGAAAATAGGGTTCAACTCAGTGAAACATAGTTCAACTCAACTCAGAGAAATAGGGCTCAACTTAACAATAAGGTACTCAATTCTTACTCAAGATACTCAACAACAATAAAAGATGCAATATCTGGAAAGCTTTTAAAACAATAGGCAATAACTCAATTGTATGTGAAAATACAATAATAATTCAATTGTATGAAAAAACAATAATAACTCTATTTATATATAAAAATACAAAGTAACTCTCTAGGAGATTATCTAATTGACAACCATAACTATGAGCTATGTGATGATACAACGTCTAGCCCACACTGCCAGAACTGTCCTATACATTGTCAGGGTATAGAACCTACTACAAGTGGATCCACTAGTCTATGCTAAAGAAAGAATAAGGAATCATCTAAAAAATTATGACCCTTTCTACCCACGTTGGCTACATGGTTTATGGTGGCTATGAGTTGTTTGAACTCTCCCCCATATCGGTGGTCAATAGTACTCCCAAAATTTAACTAGCTCAAATGTTAAAAAACACAACTCTTTCTGTGTTTTGAGATTATTACTCAAAAATCTTTCTCTTCAAAGACATGGTACTAAAACTGCTCAAACTCTTTTGGAAATCTCAGTTTCCTCTCATCTTAAATGTAAAAACATTTACTCTTGGGAATACTTAGTTCCATATATAATTTTAAAGAAAATGAACTCAGCTCTACTCTTCCTCAACTTAGTGCATAAGTCTTTAAAGCAAGTTTTAAAACAATTTGTAAAAAAACTTCTTAAAATAGGGTTCATGCCGAATTATGGACGTGAACGACTCAATTCAAGGTTTTCAATAACCACACATAGAACTCAATACTTGGAACTCAACAACTCCAAAACTCAAGGAGTCAATGATACTACTCACTTCAAGAATGCCTGACTCGGAGGGTTCATGCAGAATTATGGGCATGAACTACTCAACTCAAGGATCTTCAGGGCTAACATGTAATAGCCCCATAATTAGGAATATAATCCCTAAATGATTAGGAACTCAATACTCAAGACTTAGAACTTGAAGATACGACTCCTCTCAAAGATACTCAACTGATAGAGTTCATGCGAAATTTATGGTCATGAACGACTCAACTCAAGGGTCTAAATAACAATATAGAACTCATGTATGTTGTCACACCCAGAGCCTACACCCTCGATGGGACTAGCACTCGAGAACTATTAATAGCCCCAAGTGAACCCTTGGCCTGACTTACTACTCAGTGGAATACTTTACTCAACAAATATAAGCTCATGAAATAACTTAAAATGTTATAAAGGAAACATTCACTAGCCAATAAGGAAACTCAATTCTTATAACAAAACACCTGAAATGCATAAGACTAATGAACTACTAATGTCTAACTATCTATGAAGCCTCTAATACTATGAGGGATGTTGTGACAAGACTCCTGATCATCCTAACAGCTGAAATAACAAATCAATATATAGAGAAAACCAGGATCAATCTGGGAACTGTCATTGCTTATGAAATCCATATGCGTGCAAAGCAAAGCCAGACATCTCTCCCTTTTCTGGTACTAATCATTGCATTGTGCAGAAATGCCCGAGTACCTCTGAATTGCAAGGAGGATGTAGAAGTGATGGCCATAGCCTTTACCAACATCCGAAAGATCAAAGCGAATATCTTAAGGATCAAGTAGAAAAGAAGCAGACTGAAGTGGTGATCACTAGATCCACACCTATAGAAGCACTTCTGCTCACTCCAGCTCGTGGACCTTTAGGTATATCCATTACCACTGTTACTTCCACTGACACTCCAGGTTCCTCTGCTGCTATTTCCAAGTCCCCACTCACCCACACTTCCTTAATTTGGATGGGACAAATGGCACTGTCTGCCGATCGCCGGGCTGCTTGTTTAGAAACAACTGTTCCAGGCATGATCCAAAAGGCTCTAACTAATGTTGTGGCACCCCTAAACACTACCATTGATTCCCTAGCGGCTAGAATAGCGGTGTGTGAGCACAATCAAGGGACCACTAGTGATATAATAGCTCTAAAAGCGACCATTGATGAACTGCAAAAAGATGTGAACCACTTGAAGGCCACCGATGTGTCCATGGTCTTTGGAACAATGGAAATTCCAGCAATGCCTGAGAGGCCTCAGACTACTATTGGATATGGGGACAGGGCGGAGCAGATAGAAGACCCTAAAGTAGAAGCAGAGACTGATGAAAAGATGTTTGAAGGAGATGCAACAGACGACATAGCAGAGACTAAGGAAATCATGATAGATGTTGTTGTGCAGGCATCCTTGGACAAAGCTCCTGCCACTGTATTCCGTGGCTTCGGTCCTTCTGGAGGTTACCCCAGCATTGAAACCCAGACAAATGAGTTGATCAACTAGCCAGGATCACCTCTTTATCTCCCTCTCTATCTTTCTTTACTCTACTTTTCAGATTCGTTGTTATTTCTATTCGAGGACAAATGCTTTTATTTGTGGTAGGGTGAGGCCCACCTTTGTGCGTTATTTGGATATTTGGGCTGTCTATTTTAAGTTGTGTTTTAAATACTGCTTTTTTGTGGATGTTTGAGCTTATGACTCCTGTTGTTTTAATTGCAAAATAATTTTGATCCTCTTGAAAAAATTTCGCCACCTCTTGTGTTGAAAGTGGTTGTTCTTTTGCAAAAATTTAAGTCTCGATTTTCATCAATACCGATGACTTGAATAGTCCTCCTAATTGAACAAACATAAATGCACGGCTACGGGGAGGCCAAATGAGTTACATAGACAATATGTGCACTTTTTGCATCTCTTTGTCACTAGCCATTTATCGAATAAATTTTCTTGTGAGGACCATTGCAGCTAGCGAACGTGTCTAGTCTTGTTTGACTGAAGTATTGATGCCTTGTGTGATTAGCTTACTTTGAACCATGCATGAATAAACCTAGAATTTTCCCGGTTAGTCTGATTGAGTTAGAAAGGTGTTCTCTTGCGATGATCTTAGGCAACTTTTGAAGAGTGTGAGCCAATTTGACATATACCTCTTTTTGTAACCTACCTATGAGCATGTGAAACTCTTTTGAACACCTTTGAGCCTTACCTTTCTTTGGAAGAACCTTGATAAACCCTAGACCTTATTTGATCCGCTACCTATAATCCTCTTGATTTGTGATTTAGCAAATAGCCTACTTAGGTAAAAAGCCTAAGTTGGGGGTGTGTTGAAAGGATAAAGGAGAAGTCAAGAAGTGCAAGAAAAGTCCCCCTTAACCCATGGTATTGCATAAAAATGGAATCCCTTCAATTCAATTAAATATATATATATATATATATATATATATATATGTATATATATATATATATAAATGAAATGTGGAATAAAGTACGAAGGGAATCGGGTTTCAAGCAATCAATGGAGGAGAATAAAACAAAAATGGGTGACTTAGAAACACTAGAAAACGAATTGATAAAGGAAAAGAAGGGAATGCCTTGAGAATGCCACAACTCACGAGGAAAAAGTCACTAAGCCTAAATGACCATACCTTTGCACTCAGCCCTGTTACAAGCCTTAGAAAGACCTTCTTGATCTTGAGTAAGCTGGATCGAAAGTCAATTGGAAAATAAGGGCAAACCTATGGGTGAAAACATGCATTGTGTTCCTCTTTTTGAGTGTGAGTGTTGTATCTGATTCTTGATCTTAACTTGCCTCATAAATGTGTGTGAATATGGAATAATTCTTTATGCGAGGGCATTTAGATATTTTTGTTGAGCTTGAACTTGCACAAGTAGCAAGTATTGCGAGCATGAGAATCTTTGGTGATGGTGTGCCACAATTTGAATATTTTGCGTACACAATTGATCCTTGCATAAGTAAATTAAGTCTTGTTGTGTGCATTCATGATTTAGTCTTGTGTAGCACTGTTTGAGGCGCCCTTTTTGAACGGCTGAACTTGAGTTTGCTTGAGGACAAGCAAAAGTTTAAGTTTGGGGTGTTGATGAGTCCACAAATTGGACTCATTTAGGGCTTTATTTTAATGGAAATAGTGTCCTTGAATGCTTGTTCTATCTCAATACCTGATTAAAATGCTGAAGTTTCAAGTATTTGAAGTTTTAGTGGAAGCATGGACACTTAGGCAAGACAAAAGGAAGTGGATAAAAAGGCGAGGAAAGGAGCAGTCGACGAGTCGCCGATCAGTTCCATGAAGCAGTACTATACCGCCCAATGATCCAAAATGCGAGGATGCTAAAGGCAAGACACTGAAGGTGATGAGATGACCAAAAGGCAGATCGCCAAGTTCATCGGCGATCTCGACTAATGTCACCGAACAATCCTCCGCAGCACAATCTATGAAAACTATAAATATTAGTTAGAATTGTAGTCTTAAAAAAAGGATATTGGAGTGTGGAACAATTATTTTTATTATTATTTTCACTTTAGAACAGACTTTAGTTGACATTTTTCTCTCAAGTTTGGAGAGGGTTTTGTGGAGACTTGAAGAAAAGAGTTTTTCTTCCCCAAGTTAGAAGTGGGTCTTCTCTATTCATTTTCCTTTGCTTAATTTAAGGTTTAATTTCTTATACCCAGTTGATTTCATTATCATGTTAGGTATAATTTCTTATTTCTTGATGTGTGGCTAAAAACCCTCATTCTTGGGGTGTGATTTAGCAAATATGGGCTGATATTCTTATTGGGTCTTGCTTGCTGATAGGTTAAATGTATTTTAATGGTGATTTTACCTAGTGGTTGTGGTTTAATCTAAAAGGTTTGTATTTGCAAATACAAAGCCATCCATGTGTTTTCGGCTTGCCCGAGAGGGAGGTCGCGAAATGAAAACCACTAGACAGATGACTTATAGAGTGGGTCGACATGAGGTTCAGCCCGAGAGGGTGAACCCTAGTCCCATATCCTAACGCTCAGCTCGAGAGAGTGAGTGGGGTAAGGCGTAGGCTGGTCTTCATGCAGCAAATGGGTGTCTGAGAGGAACGCATCTGAAACGGGGTAAGTTGCCTGGGAGGGAACTTATTTCCATTTAAAGCTTAGCCTAGTCAATATTGTCTTGCAAATTTCCTATTGAAAGCATGTACCCAACAATTTATCTCAACTTGTATTGCGGCCACATCCCAAGAACCTTTCTCCATACTTGATTTTCGTGTTTATTTTGTTGTTTTATCGCTTGTTACAAAACCCCCATTTAATATTTGACACTTTCGTGTCACCCCCTTTTATTTACTATGTTTTTGTTCGTTAATATCTTTAGCTATGACTAGTTAGAATTTAAATTCTATTTTTCTATCAATTCTCAAAACCGCTCCCTTGGGACACGACCCCAACCCTTGGTAGGGTTACTATATTATCAACGATCGTAGACATTCATATCGTAGGATAGTGTCGTTAGTCACGATAAGCATCAGCCTTCACTAGAAAATGCACCACGGGAGCTACCACGGTCCGTAGTGAGGACCACGGCCCATGAAGTTGCCCGTGGTCTTCACTTGGGTTTCAACCTTTTTTCAACTCTCCCTTGATATCACACTGGTTCAGCTTCACAGCAGGTACCATGGTCCGTGGTAAGGACTACAACCCATAGAACCCTCAGTGGTCTTCACTTGGTTATTCCCGCTCTTCATCTTCTCAAGGCCCAACACTGTCTTACTTCCACGAGCTCCACTATGAACCGTAATGAAGTTCACGGTCCATGAAATTGGCTGTGAACTTCACTTGGTCGACATCAATTCTGCTTTTTTATTCGCTTTTCTATGCAACCCAAATTCTGCCTACACATTTAACAAACCCATCAAATAATCCAAAATTTCACTTAATTCCAGTATTAGTTCATAGTTATTAAGCATGAAATGCGCCACAGTTTCGCGGCACATCATGCCTCCACTAAGAAGTATAACAAGTCGTCTCGCTAGGAAGAACGTTGCAGAACAAGGCGTACCTAATGCACTAGAAGTGCAACCCTAAGGAGAGGTCACAAATGCTGAATTTTGGGAAGCTATCCGAATGATGAGTCAAGATGTGACCAACCAAGTTGGGTAACAAAGAGGGGCTTGACATGATGTGGCTAATACGTCTAGAATCCGTGAGTTCTTAAGGATGAATCCTCTAAGCTTCACTGGTTCAAGCATCACCGAGGTTCCGAAAAACTTAGTTGAAAAGTTTAAGAAGGTTTTTGAGATTATGCATATTGCTGATGCTGAGAGAGTGGAACTAGCTACATACCAATTGAAGGGTGTCGCTAGAATATGGTTTGATCAATGGAAGAAGAATAGAGTTGAGGGTACACCACTTGTGAGTTGAACTTTGTTTGAGGAGGCCTTCTTGGGGTGTTTCTTTTGCGGGAACTGAGAGAAGAAAAAGTATGAGAATTCCTTACTTTTAAGTAGGAATCTATGAGCCTGCACGAGTACAACCTTAAGTTCACCCAACTTTTCCGTTATACTCCGGAGATGGTTGTTGACATGAGGAGCAAGATGAGTTTGTTCGTTGCTGTATTGTCTCGTCTGTCAAGCAAAGAGGGCAAGGCAATGCTGATAGGAGATATGGACATAGCAAGGTTGATGATCCATGTGTAGTAGATTGAGGAGGATAAGCTGAGGGATAGAGAAGAGTTTAGAAACAAGAAAGCTAAAACAAGGAATGATTTCGGACAGCCGAAAAGTAATGCCAACCTGTCATCTTTTTAACATAAGCAAAAGGGACCTGCTCCATCATTTGCTTGTGCACCTGCACCAAGGAACAAAGGTTAGTTCAATAATCAGAATTCACAGAATTTTAGAGCTAAACCTGCACAATCTCAAGGTACTATGGCACAAGGAGGTAATTGGGCTCCTACATGTGCTAAGTGTGGTAGGAACCACCAGAGAACATGTTGTGATGGCTCCACTGGTTGCTCCATGTGTGGTCAAGAGGGTCACTTTATGAAACAGTGCCCTAAGAACATGTAGGGCAATAGAAGTAGAGGCAATAAAACCCAATCTTATTCAGTTCCTCCATGAGACAGAGCTGCACCTAGAGGAACTACTTCAGGGACTGAGGGAGGAGCAAACAATCTATATGCTATCACTAGCCGCCAAGAACAAGAGAATACTTCAGATGTTGTCACTGGTATGATCAAAGTCTTTACTTATGATGTTTATGCTTTGCTAGATCCAGGAGCGATTCTATCTTTTGTGAATCCTTTTGTTGCTATAAATTTTAATATCCTTCATGAGCAACTTCTTGAACCTTTCACTATTTTTACACTTATTGGTGAGTCTATTCTAGGTATGGACTGACTTCATGCATGTTATGTCTCAGTCGATTGTAGAACTCGAGTTGTAAAGTTCCAATTTTCTAATGAGCCAGTTATTAAGAAGAGCAGTAGTTCAACAGTGCCTAAGAGACGTTTTATTTTGTACCTTAAGGAGAGAAAGTTAGTTTCCCAGGGTTGTGTCTATGACTTAGTTAGAGTAAATGACTCTAGTATTCAGACACCTCCTATTCAGTTAGTTCCAGTTGTGAGTTTCCAGAGGTATTTCCAGATGATCTTCCCGGAGTCCCTCTTGAGAGAAATAAACTTCAGTATAGATATTCTTCCTCATACTCATCCTATATCTATTCCACCATATAGAATGGCTCCACCAGAGTTAAAAGAGTTAAAAGAGAAGTTGAAAGATCTCCCTGAGAAATATTTTATTCAATGAAGTGTCTCACCTTGGGCCACTCTGGTCTTATTTGTGAGGAAGAAAGATGGTTCTCTAAGAATGTGCATAGATTACTGTCAGTTGAACAAGTTTACTATAAAAAATAAGCATCCTCTTCTGAGAATTGATGATCTCTTTGATCAACTTCAGGCTACCACTTGTTTTTCTAATATAGAGCTCAGATCTGGCTATCATCAGTTTAGTGTATAAGAAAGTGATATCCCTAAGACAACTTTTAGGACCCGCTATGGTTATTATGAGTTCATAGTTATGTCCTTTGGTTTGACCAATGCTCTTGCAACATTCATGAACCTTATGACAGAGTATTCAAGCCTTATTTAGATATGTTTGTTATTGTATTCATTGATGACATTCTAATCTATTCGAGGAATAAGGAAGATCATCCTAGTCATCTCAGAATAGTTCTCTAAACTCTCAAAGATAAGGAGTAATATGCTTGATGCTTATCGTGACCAACAACACTAACCTACGGTTCGAGTGTCTACAATCGTCAATAATATAGTAACCCAACCAAGGGTTGGGGTCGTTTCCCAAGGGAGTGGTAGTGAAAATAGTAGTTAGGCTAGAATTTTGTTCTAGTTAGCTATAGTTTGAGAAATTATCGAATAAAAACAAAGTAAATTCAAGTGGGTGACACCAAAGTGTCAAATATCAATGGGGGTTTGTCACAAGTATAGCTAAAACAACAAAAATAAAGAGAAAATTCAAGTATGGGGAGAAGTTCTTGGGGTGTAACCGCAATACAAGTTGAGATAAATCGTCGGGTAGATGCTTTCGATAGGAAATTTGCAAGATAATAGTGACTAGGCTAAGTTTTAGATGGATATAAGTTCCGTCTCGGGAAACTTACCCCGTTTCAAATGCGTTCCTCTCAGACACCCATTTGCTGCATGAAGGCCAGCCCATGCCTTACCCCACTCACTCTCTCGAGTTGAGTGTTAGGATATGGGACTAGGGCTCACCCTCACAGGCTGAACTTCATGTCGACCCACTCCTTAGGAGATCAGTCTAGTGGTCTTGGTTTAGCGTCCTCCCTCTCGGGCAAGTGAGAAACACATTGGTGGTTTTGTATTTGCAACAACAAACCTGTTAAATTAAACCACAACCACATGGTGAAATCACCATTAAAATACATCTAATCTATCAGCAAGCAAGATCCAACAACAATATCAACACATATTTGCTAAATCACACCCCAAAAATGGGGGGTTTTTAGACACACATCAAGAAATAACAAAATACACCTAAAATGATACTAAAATCAAATTGGTATAAGGAATTAAGCCTTGATTTAAGCAAAGGAAGAAGAATGGAAAAGACCCACTTCCAACTTAGGGAAGATGAAATCTTTTTTTCTTCAAGTCTCCCAAAAAACAAACCCTTTCCAAACTTATATCCAAAAAATTACTATTCTATTCTTTAAAATATCATAATGGTTCAACTTCTCTAAAAATTAATAAAGAGTTTAGTACATATAGACTTCAGAAAATAGTGCTGGCAGATCGCTCGACGAGGTTAGTCGGAATCACTAATTAACTCGGCGATTCGCCCTTTGGTGTGGTCGTCGCCATCTTGCACTATCCTTCAGCATCATCATGCTTTGTGTCATTGGGCGAGATAGTACTGCTTCGTGGAAATATTCGGCGAAGTGCCAACTACTCCTTTCATTGCCTTTTTGATCCTGCTCCTTCAGGGCTTCACGTACTGGAACAAAGGGCAGAGTTCGTCCCTTCAGCAAATCACCAAATGTTCTTGGCGATGCTCAGGCTTCAACTTCTTCGTTCTTTTCAGCCTTTATGTTCCTAAGTGTCCATGCTTCCACTAAAACATCAAATACCTGAAACTGAAGAGTTTTCATCATATATTGAGACAAAATAAGCATTTGAGGACACTATTTCTATCAAAATAAAGCCCTAAATAAGTCCAATTTGTGGACTCATCAACACCCCCAACTTACACTTTTGCTTGTCCTTGAGCAAGCTTAAGTTTAGCTGTTAAAAAAAGGGTGTCTCAAACAGTGCTACACAAGACTCAATCATGAATGCACACAACAAGACTCAATCATGAATGCACACAACAAGACTCAAATTACTCATGCAAATCAACTGTGTACTCAAAGATTCAAGTTGTGACACACCATTACCAAAGATTCTCAATCTCGCAATACTTGCTACTTGTGCAAGTTCAAGCTCAACAAAAAGTATCTAAATGCCCCCACATAAAGAATGATTCCATATTCACACATAACAGTTAATTAATTCAGGATCAGGAATCAGATGCAACACTCACACTCAAAATGAGGAACACAATGCATGTTTTCAACCATAGGCTTCCCATTATTTTCCAATTGATCTTTGGTTCGGCTCACTCAAGATCAAAAAGGTCTTTCTAAGGCTTGTAGTGGGGCTTAGTGCAAAGTTATGGTCATTTAGGCTCAGTGACTTTTCATCCTCGTGAGATGTGGTATTCTCAAGGCATTCTCTTCTTTTTCTTTATCAATTTTTTTTCTAGTTCTTCTAAGTCATCTTTTTATTCACCTCCATGGATTGTTTGGAAACCCGATTTGTTTGGTACTTTATTCCACAACTTTTTCTTTTTCATTCTTTTCTTTTCCTTCTTTTTTTTAATATATGGAGGGTTTCCATTTTTCTGCAACACCATGGGTTAATGGAAACTTTTCTTGCACTTCTTAACTTCTCCTTTTCCTTTTCACCACACCCCCAACTTAGGCTTTTGGCCTAAGTTGGTTATTCACTAAATCAAAAATCAAGAGGATTATAGGTAGTGGATCAAGTAAGGCCTAGGGTTCATCAAGGTTCTTCCAAAGAAAGGTAAGGCTCAAAGGGTGTTCAAGAAAGTTTCACACGCTCACGGGTAGGCCACAAAAGAGGTATATGTCAAATTGGCTCACACTCTTCAAAAGTTGCCTAAGATCATCGCAAGAGAATACCTTACTAAATCAATCAGACTAACGGGATAAATTCTAGGTTTATTCATGCAAGGTTCAAAGTAAGCTCATCACACAAGGCATCGACACTTAAGTCAAACAAGACTACACATTTTTGCTAGTGTGCAATGGTCATCACAAGAGAATCAATTTGTTACATGGCTAGTCACAACGAGATGCAAAGAGTCCACATATTGTCTATGCAACTTCATTTTGCCTCATCGTAGCCGCACATTCATGTTTGTTTGATTATGAGCACTATTTAAGTCATTGTTATTGATCAAAACCGATACTCGAATTTGCAAAAGAACAGTCACATTCAACACATACAAGAGGTGGCAAATTTTTTTTGGAAGGGTCAAAAATCATTTGCAATTAAAAGCAAGGAGCCACAAGCTCAAACCTTCCACAAAAAGTAGTGTATAATACAATTTAAGATAAAAAAAAACCAATATATAAACAAAAAAGGAGTCATAATCAGCACACAAAAGGTGGTCCTCACCCCACCACAGATAAAAACCATTTGTCCTCAAATGCAAATGAAGTAAAGTATCCATAAGTGAAAGAAAGTAAGATAGAGAGGGAGGTAAAGAAAGGATCCTATCTATGCAATCTTTCCATCTGTCTGGTCCTCAGTGCCTGGTGCAGCAGTTTGAACTTGGGCATCAGTGCCCGGAGTCACCTCAGAAGGAACAGTAGTACCAGATCCACTAGGAGCTGCCACAGGTGTATCCGCCAAAAAGTTTTATACAACTGCATAAAATCCCCGAGCCAATGAAAGGATATAGGAGCCTCGAAAAGTAGTCTCCCTGTGAGAAATAGGCCTGTTGCCCTTGCCTTTATTTTCCAGGTGGAGGTTCTTGTCTTCTTTTCTTGGAAGGATTTTACCCCCTTTCATTTATTGTGATATCTCATGCTCTTTTTCAGGGTGGCATGACAATATTGGCCTTTACCATATCTCGGGATACTCAGACTTCTCCCTACTAGACTCAACAACATGCAAGCACAACCCCACAAGATTTAACCGATTTTAAGGAACAAAAATATAGGATTTTAATAATATAAACACTATAGGAAAGATTTTCACAGGCAGAAGAAAAAACAGTTAAGATCAAAGAGGCCCAACACACATCACTAAGATAAGATCATTGAAAATGAGTACAAAATTGCTAAAAATAAATTCGGGGTTCGGAAAACCAACCTTAGATGCCGATTAAAATACTTTTGAAATGCTAGGCGGCAATGTAATCTAAATCCGAGCACAATTCAATGACTAAAATACTCTAAAAGTGAAAAATAATATATAAACTAGAGTGCGGGTGTGAGTTAAGGAAGATAAAAAGTGAGGTAAAGTGAAAGAGTTTGAAACTTTTAAATCTTTGGCCTTAAAATTGTCTAGTTCTCGCCCAGTTGGCGACGTTAATCGTGCTCGCCGACCCACTCAGTGATCCGCTGAGTGGTCACTTACCTCGCCGAATTTTATAAGACCTCTAGTTAATGTGGGGGTCCAAACGCAGACTAGATTGCGATCGTAGACCTAGTCGGTGATTCGCTAAGCTTCTCCTAGGCTCGCCAAGTTTTATAGACTCCAATTTGAAGATGTCTTGAGTCAAATGGTGGATTAGGTCGGGCTCGCCGACCTCCTCGATGATTCACTAACTGGACTATGTACTCGCCAACCTATACTTTTCAAACACTTTCCACACTTTAACCAGCACAATCAATACACCATTATTTACCAAAAATAAAATAAAGCAATAAAAAGGTCTTGGGTTGCCTCCTAAGCAGCGCCTTAGTTAACGTCGTAGCACGATACAAGTCAACATTTAAACTCCAGTAGTGGGGTTTGCCTTATCTTCATAAGGCATCCCCTCTTCTAACTCTTGCTGTAGTAGGGTAGTAAACCTTTCCCACAACTCATAAATGGCTTCACCCTCCAATTGCTTGAAATTTAGGATGTTATTCCTAAAAATCATCAATCTCAAAAGAGGGTGATCCATTGTGTCACTGTTGCTACCAGATATGCTTAATTTTTTGTTCAAAACAGCAAAACAAAAACCAAAACAAAAAAGCAGGCAAGTTCAACTATAATTAACAAGAACAAAATTCAACCTAACTAAAAATTCTCAACTAAAACCACTCCCCGGCAGCGGCACCATTTTGATGCTTATTGTGACCAACGACACTAACCTACGGTTCGAGTGTCTACGGTCATCAATAAGGGTCGTGTTCCAATGGAGTGGTAGTAAAAATAGTAGTCAGGTTAGAATTTTGTTCTAGTTAGCTGTAGTTTGAGAAATTATCGAATAAAAACAAAGTAAATTCAAATGGGTGACATCAAAGTATCAAATATCAATGGGGGTTTGTCACAAGTATAGCTAAAACAATAAAAATAAAGAGAAAATTCAAGTATGGGGAGAAGTTCTTGGGTGTGACCGCAATACAAGTTGAGATAAATTGTTGGGTACATGCTTTCTATAGGAAATTTGCAAGACAATAGTGACTAGGCTAAGCTTTAGATGGAAATAAGTTCCCTCTCGAGCAACTTACGCCGTTTCAAATGTGTTCCTCTCGGAAACCCATTTTCCGCATGAAGACCAGCCTACGCCTTACCCCACTCACTCTCTCAAGTTGAACCTCATGTCGACCCAATCCTTAGGCCATCAGACTAGTGGTTTTGGTTTCGCGACCTCCCTCTTGGGCAAGCCAAAAACACATGGGTTGTTTTGTATTTGAAACTACAAACCCTTTAGATGAAACCACAACCACTAGGTGAAATAACCATTAAAATACATTTTACCTATTAGCAAGAAAGATCCAACAAGAATATCAACCCATATTTGCTAAATCACACCCTAAGAATGGGGGGTTTTAGCCACATATCAAGAAATAAGAAATTATACCTAACATGATAATGAAATCAACTGGGTATAAGAAATTAAACCTTAAATTAAGCAAAGGAAAATGAATAGAGAAGACCCACTTCCAACTAGGGGAAGAAGAACTCCTTTCTTCAAGTCTCCACAAAACCCTCTCCAAACTTGAGAGAAAAATATCAGCTAAAGTCTGTTCTAAAGTGAAAATAATAATAATAATAATTGTTCCACACTCCAATATCCTTCTTTTAAGACTACAATTCTAACTTGTATTTATAGTTTTCACAGATTGTGCTACAGAGGATTGTTTGACGACATTAGTCGAGATCGCCGATGAACTCGGCGATTTGGTCAACTCATCGCCTTCAGTGTCTTGCCTTTAGCATCCTCACATTTTGGATCATTGGGCAATACAGTACTGCTTCGCGGAACTGATCGGCGCCAACTGCTCCTTTCCTCGCCTTTTGATCTACTTCCTTTAAGGCTTCGCGTATTGGAACAAAGGGCGGTTCATGTTGTTTTAGCAACTCGCCAAGTTAAACTCGACAATCCGAAGGATTCCATTTCTTGTTCTTTTCAGCCCTATTTTCTCTGTTTTGCGCCTAAGTGGCTATGCTTAAATTAAAACTTCAAATACCTGAAACTTCTGCATTTTAATCAGGTATTAAGATAGAACAAGCATTCAAGGACAATATTTCCATTAAAACAAAGCCCTAAATGAATCCAATTTGTGGAATCATCAAAGGCATTGAAGACCCAACCTTTGGGAAAGTTAAAGGGAAAATCACGGAGGGCTTCACGGCCTGTGAAGCTCTCTACGAACCGTAGAAGTAACCGTAGAGCCATCCGACATTTCAGTCCTAGTTCAACTGGGACTCATTTTAAACATTCTATTTTGAACTACTTTAGGTCATTTTTGCATTATTTTTCATTATCTTACGTTTTAAGACTAAGAACATAGTATTACTTTTACCTTCCGATATTTGGATTTTTTATTATTGTTATTAGTTGGAAATTTGGATTCAGACTATCAGATTATCAAAGTGGTTGTTGATTTGCTAATTATTTTCGTAAGTCTTTCTCAATATGTTTTCATCCCAAATTACTTATTGTTTATGTGAAAGCATGAGTGGCTAAACACCACGACTGGGGTTGTGGGATCTATGACTATATTCTAGTTGCGATTTCGTAAAATGAGTAAAAGGCAGTCTGTGTGTACAACCTGTAGGTTTTAGCTTTCAATATCATTTTAGTCTAGTGAGTGAACGCATTAGATGAGTCTGTATCTGGTATTTGTTCGAGAGAAAAATACCAGTTAGGAAAAAGATGAATTAAATTAACAAATTGGAGTTAAAGCTTGAGTTCGAGAGAAAAGATCTTTAACACCATATCATTTCAAGCGAGGTTCAATGTTAGTAACACTCTATGGTCAAAAGAACATGAATGATCATTATCTAATTAGGCTGAGAAGCGTTAGATAAATTTAACTCGCAAGTATTTTGTAAACATTGATTTGCCTGACACTCAAATTACGGGAGAACACTAGAACTAATGTTATGGTGAACACAATCCTAGTTTCTCTTAATTAATTAAATCAATCTTACAACGAAATAGTTTGTTAGTCTTGAGCCTGGATTTTGACTGCAAGTTTTGGTAATTATAACAATTCAACCATGCCCAATTTACTTTCATTTGTTATTTGCCTAGGAGATAATAACAACATTCGAATAAATGCGATAGTGAAACCTTATTTGTAAAGAAATTCTTTGTGGGATTGACCTCAACTCTAGTTGAGTTCTGTAAATTGACTTCGATCATTTACACTTCTTATTTGAAGTGTAAGTTTGAACATATCAAGGCATGATTTGAAAGATACACAAGCACGAGTTAGAAAGAAAGTTTGATAGAGATATACTCTATCACACAAAATGAGTATAAAAGAAGTGAGATAGTTCCTAAATGTTGCAGCCACCTAATTATAGATGTGGAGCGCTTCACATCAATAACTAGGACTATACAAACACGACTTCATAGACTCCCTAAGGACTCTTGAACTATGTGCTCTGATACCAAGTTTGTCACACCCCAATCCTACACCCTGCGAGACTGGCACTCGAAAACCATCGTTGGCCCCAAGTGAACCCTTGTCACAGCTTACTACTCAAAGGATGACTTAACTCAACAAATATAAGCTCATGAAATAACTTAGAATGTTGTAAATGAAACATTCACTGTCCAATAAGGAAACTCAAGTCTTATAACGAAATAACTAAAATGCATAAGACTAATGAACTACTAATGTCTAAATGTCTATGAAGCCTCTAATACTATCAGGGATGTCGGGACAAGACCCTCGGTCATCCTAAAAACTGAAATAACAAAGCAAGCAAAAGGGATCCTCTGAAAAGTAAGTAGGCTCACTAAATGACTCCTAAATGCTCAATTGGATCAATGAAGTGTTGGATGCTGATCCTGGTTACCTGTATCTGCATCATAAAACGATGCAGGCCAAATGGCATCAATAAATTGAATGTACGAGCATGTGAAGGGAAAATTACACATGACATAAACTTGAACTAAAATATGAAAGAAACACTTACCTCAACTTTACTCAACTCATGGATACTCAACTCAATGTAGAAATAAACAACAATAATGATGAAGTTTATATAAAGCATTTAAAACAGTAGATAACATTTCAAAGTATTAGAAAATACCATATTATCTAAGTTGTATATAAGAAGGCAAAAATAACTTTGTTTGAGAGATTCTCTAACCGACAACCATCACTATAAGGTATGTGGTGATACAACGTCTCCCCCACGCCGCAAGAGTTGTCCTATAACTTGACAGGATATAGAACGCCTCAACTAGTGTAGTCTAGAAATAATTAATGAATCATCTAAATAGTATGACAATTTATACCCATGTTGGCTACATGGTTTATGGAAATTTGAGTTATTATGAACTCGTCTCCATATCGGTGCTCAATACTACTTCCAAAATATACTCAACACATATGTTTAAAAACATAACTCTTTATCTGTGGTTTGAGTTTATTACTCAAAAACTTATCTCTTAAAAGAGATGGAACTCAAAACAACTCAGGAAAACTCATTTGGAAAATGGTGTTTCCTCTCACCTTAAATGTGAAAACATTTACTTTTTGGGAGTACTTAGTCCTCATACATCATTTTAAAGACAATGAACTTCGCTCTACTCTTTCTCAAACTCAATTCTTAAGTCTTAAAACAAGTTCAAAACAATTGTAAAAGGCTTTAGAAAAGACTCTAAGAACTCTCTTGACTTGACTATTAGCTCTACCTTGAATTTGAATTATCGATTCAAGGGTTATGATCTCATGTTATGGATTATCTCTCGATGTTTAAATGTACCTTATAGTGTAGAAATCAACTAAAAACATAGGTACGACTTGAGGGAACTCAAACAGAAAGAAGTGGGAAAGGGTAAAAGACTTGGTGACCATAGAGTACTGAGTAGCGCAGGACGCCAGAGCCCTAACTAAAGAACCTGGGTTGGGATACTTTGAGTGGAGCGGTGCCCTAAAGACCATCCTAAAAATTCCTGATGATGGCGCACTGAGTGGCGCGGTGCGCCAGCCCCTGCCCAATAACCCGACATATTTTTCTTGTTCGTTTTTTACCCAAATTTGTATATAGATTCGAATGGTTACTTCCCAAAACACTTAGATTTTTATACCCAACCATAATACACAAGAATATAATCCAAAAACAACCTTAAATCTCATAAAATCATCTCAAGAACTACTCCAAATCCCAACAAGCAATATTCAAACGAAACTTCAACAAAATTCATCAATAACTCAAATACTCTACTTTCAATAACGTAAATACACTGAATTTCAATATTATTGGCACGTAAGTGAATGAAATCAATGCTATCTAAACTCATATACCTCTTAGAAATTAACCCTTGGCGAAATCCGCAAGTGAAATCTCAAGAACGCAACGAAACCTTGGCTTTTATCCTCTTTTCTCTTCTCTCAAAGCCCTAACATTAATTTTGAATGTGTAAACTGAACCAAATCAGTTTAGACCCTTAACTAATTACTAAAAACGAAATAAGTTAATTGGGTATTGAAAAGACCAAAATACCCCTCTTGAATCCGGGTGACTTTCCTTATCAAGATAGCCCGACTTCAAATGGGCATATCTCCCTTATACGAGCTCGAAAATTAGTAAACTCAGAAGTGTTAGAAATATAATAGACTCTTAATAGAAATTAATTGTAATTGAGTGATATTGTGAATTTTATATGTGCTAGGTGGTTGTGGTTTGGATGATTTATGTGGTGTTGTGATTGGTCTGAAATTCTGAGACTGTGAAATTCATAATCTTGAACTTTCTCTATCGAAGTGATGCCTTGAATAAAGAAGGCTTAATGAAATATTGTTAATAAAGTGAAAGAGGTGATAACAAATGATATTATTATATCGGGTGTCACGTTCTGACATATATATTGGATCGGATGTCACCTTCAACACGATATATTGAATCGGGTTCCACGAGCCAGAATATTATTAGATCAGGTGTCCTTTCTGGCACGGTAATGTTAAAGGAAAACATATTAAAACAAATCAATATACTCAATCTCAAAGAAATAAGTTCCCAAAAGATCTTGGTGTGGAGGCATGAGCCCTCGTGTGTGTTCTCGAAATTGTTGATCGATTTCATACTTACTTTGGTGTTGTTGTCACTTGCTCACGTTGGTTGTTGCTTGCCACTTGTTAAGTGCCATAGTTGATTTTATACTATTATTCATTGCATATTAGTTGCTATTTTGAGTTGGCTGATGATACCTACTCAGTACATGTTCCTTGTACTAATCCCTACTTGTGTTTTCTTCGTTTTCTTTTGTGGAGTGCAGCAAGTGTAGCATCAACTTCGACTAGCCCTCAGCTCTAGCTAGTCTCCAAGTCATCAAATTTCAAGGTGAGCTATTCCTTCTAACTCATGGTGGATTCTCTTGGTCAGGGCATGATGTCCTTAAATTTCGGACATAGACTATCCTATTTATTTATTTCGATGTTTTTAACTTGGTATATTTAGAATAGATGTCCTTATGTGGTGACTTTCAGGTTTTGGGGATAATATGTAATAGACTTTAGAGGTTTTTCTTACTGGAACTTTAATAAGTGTTGAGCTTCGCATTATGTTTGCTTTCTGTAATTTGAACAATTGATATAAGTTGGGGTTAAAATCATTGGTTCGCCCACCTAGGAGCATAGGTGTGGGTGTCACTCATGACTCGGTTTGGATCGTGACAAATATTTATGCAATGTACAAAATTGTAAAGAAAATATTATTATATAAAATAAAATTGTAAGAACTTTTTTGTTTCCATTTCATTCCTTGAATATTTTAAAACTCTAAGTAATTTTTATTATATAAACATCTACTCTTTATATTATTATTTTTCAATATATAAAAACTAAGTAACCAATTAGAAATTTTGATGTATTTTATTATAAAATTATTTTTACTAATTAATATTTAAATTTAAATTTGCGGTGTAAAAATAATTCAATACACACTCACTTCTACACAATCTCTAAATCTATCTAATTATCTATTTTATTTTATTTTAAATATCCTTAAAATTCCTCTCCCACTTGCTTAGCATATATATATATATATATATATATATATATATATATATATATATATATATATATATATATATATATATATATGTGTGTGTGTCACATATTAGCACCACAAAATTTCTCCATATTTTCTGTTTTAAAAATTAGTTAGTAATTTTCAATTTAAATTTAAAAATAAAGAAATCAATCTATATTTTAAGCAAATTCTTTTTATAATTAGAAGGTTACCACAATCAATATAACTCTTTCTCTATTAATAATTGATTCTTTAGGTGATTAATATTTAAATTATCTCGTGTATTTGTTAGTAAGTGGGCTAATATTGGGGTAAGTTAATAGGTTAGTTTTTCTTAACTTAGTTTTTGTCTTTTTTATTTTTAACTATAAAAAGATTGAAGATATGAAACTTTTTAGGCTATAAGTCGTTTTTTAATATATAATACAGTAGTTTGGTATTACTAAATATTTTTTATTTATTTTATTTTATTTTTTGAAAAATAAAATCAAATAAAAAAGATTAACATAAATTAAAACATGAGGAATATTTATTTTTTTAAAACAGAGGATAATTCTAAACAATATTCATTATTAAGATTTTCTTAAAAACTTCTTATAAACAATATTCATTATTAAAATTTTTAAAAAAAACCTCCTTGTTCAAAATTTGTAAAGTTCAAAATATTTGATTTATGTCTAAACTAGCTACCCTAACCCTTAACTACATTCCCCTTTCCCGGGGGATAAAGATAAAGCAACACAATTTTTTTTTTCCATAAAAGTATATTATGTAAGAGTTAGTGTTTCAATTAATTTTGAAACAAATTTATCTGCTAATAGTTTTGAAATAACAAAAAACATGAATGTGAGTTGTAACATTCATTTTCGCTTTAATTCTACTTTATAGATTTATGTAAGATACTTTTAAAACTCTACGTTATAGGTTTTTGAAAGATATGTTTTTCTTTTCAATTCATGAGCCTATAATAAATTTCATTTAATTAAAAGTTTTTTCTTGTAAAACTTTTGTCCTATAAATTGAGTTTCCTTTGGTTGAAAAGATAAGCACTCAAAAAAAATAAAAATCCCTTGAAAAACATTTGTGAGACATTAATCAAAAGGTGAAATCACCAATTCAAGAATAGAAGAGCAACATTCTTGAATGCTACTTGCTTTGTGGCTTAGTTGAATCCCGAAGAAAGAGTAGTTATGTATTCTTCCGTTTGCTCGTGGGAGATAATCCAACTATGTTTAAGAAACATATTAACAATTCTCTAAGCCAAACAAGTTTTGTTTTGAATTCCTTATATTTTTTTCATTCTTGTTCAGTTGTTCTAACAATTTGAAGATAGTTGTCTCTATGGCATCCACATCAATAACAAACAGTGGTTTAAATTTGCCTAATCTTAATTTTAAAATATTTGATAGAAAAGACATTCCTAGATGGCGTGGAAAGATGGAATTCTTTTTAAGACGATTAAAGTTGGCATATGTTCTTGAGAAACCTTGTCCTAAGGCTCCCAGTTCTGAGGTAGCAACGAACGAGGCTACTTTAATTAAAGAACAAATTTCCAAATGGCAAGATGATGATTACTTATGCAAGAACTATATTCTTGGAGGAATGCCCAATAAATATTATGATCAATATTATATTAAGTGCAAATTTGCTAATGATATTTGGGATACTGTTGAAGCTATCCATTTCACAGAAGAGGCGAGTTCAAAGAAATTTCTTGTTTCAAATTGAATGAAGTTCAAAATGGTTGATGACAAGTCAATCATTGAACAAATACAAGAATTTCAACTTATAGCTAGTAAAATTGCTATATCTAGAATTGATCTTGATGACAACTTTCATGTTGGTGCTATTGTCTCAAAACATCCTCCATCTTGGAAGGAGTACAAAAGCAAACTCTTACACAAGAAGGAAGATTTGACTCTTGAACAATTATTGTAGCACTTGCAAATTGAACAAGAGACACGATACCGTGACAATAACATCTTGAAGGAACCATCATGAAAGCTCATGTTGTTGAAGAAAAATCGATCAAGAAGGAACCTACCAATAATAATTTTTGTATGCCAAAGAAAGTAAAAATTTCAAGCGTACTAATTCCAATTCTAAGTCAAATGAATGTTATCATTGTCATAAAATTGGTCACTATGCACGTGATTGTAAAATTATTAAAGATGAAAAAAAGAAAGAAAAGGCAAATAAAAATACAAAAAATGAACTAGTGGCAATGATCACAGAAACATTTGTAGTGGGAGATCAAGTGGAATGGTGGATAGACACTGGTGCAACTCGTCATATATCAGGTAATAGAAATTCTTTCACAACCTATGAATTAGTGAGGGCGATAAAGTATTTCATATGGGAAACTCATCCTCTACTAAGGTTATGGGAAAAGGAACTATTGAACTGAAATTCACTTCCAAAAAGATGATCACATTGATAGACGTATTGCATGTTCCTGATATTTGCAAGTACTTGGTGTCAGGTAAGCTTCTTTCGAAGCATGGTTTTGAAATAATTTTTAGGCAGATACATTTATTTTGTCTAAATAAGGCATGTTTGTTGGAAAAGGTTATGCTACAAATGGAATGTTTAAACTCAATATTCAAAATGAAAATATTTCTGCTTATGTTGTGGAGTCTTTGTATTTATTACATGAACGTCTTGGTCATGTGAATTTTAGATCCATTCAACTTATGGTGAAAATGGATTAATTAAAGACTGTGGAAAGGAATCAAGGATCATGTTGTGTAACGACCCATTTGATCGTTTTCTAGAGCTTTTTATTTCATAAAATATTCTTCCGATAGATTTAAATGAGTGTTTTGGACTATTTGTAACTATAATTATAGAATTAATGAGATAGTTTTTATAATTTATTCAGTTGATGATTAAGGAAAATAACATTAGAGTTAATAGCGGGTCCCTTCTATCACTTCCATAATTAGGCTTAATAATAATTAGGGGTCCCCATCTTGAGTTAGAAACTCAAGAGAACGTCAACTACGGCGATACAATTTGCAGAGAGGCCGACAAGTGCTTCATGTAAATCCAATATGTATTTTGTGAATATGAACAAAGGTCTTATGATTATTGTTTTACTATTGTTATTAGACGAGAAATTGAAAAGAACGAGTTTTCAGTGGTAGTGTTAGGTTGAAGTTTGGTGATTAATGGCGTTAGGTGTTGGATTGTTGGAGACAAACTTGTCTTCCACTGATTGTCTTGGGAATCATGATAACGATAGATGGGTCACACTTATATTCTAAATAAATAATTGAATTTCCTTTAAGTTTAGATGTTAGTTCTTAAATCTAGGGGACAAACTTTGGTGGGTAATTATTGCCATTTAATAATCCAACATTTAAGAATGAGGTGTATAGTTTATTATCATAAGTAAGTTAGTCTGCAATTTATTGTTGTAGGGTGACACTTGCAGTCGGTTAGCTTAGCTTTAATTTTTAGTTATTACGATATAATTTATATGTTGATAAATGAAAATAGGCAATTAAAGATTAGGTGTATGGAATTATTTAAATTTCATCAAAGTTATGCTAATTAGAGGAATTAAGACTTACCCTTAGGTTTGAACTTTAGGAAATTTATTAAAGAATTAGGTGAGTTTTTGGGGTCTAGGCTAGACATAAAATGATATGAGTGTTTATAGACTCGTTAGCTTACAAATTATGCATATATACTTGATAGATTACAAAGGTTCAGAGGCATTGAGGAAAGGAGAAGTAGTTTGTTTCATCTTTGGTTCTTCGGTGGAGGTAGGTTATGGTTTATTCTATTTAATAGATAGACTCTTAATGGTGATTGATATGCATTGAGTGATATTGTGAAGTTCTATATGTACTTTTTTGTGTGATTGTGTGGCTTGGTTGTGTGGTTTTGTGATTGGTCTTAAATTATGAGACCGTGATATTTATAATCTTGAACCCTCTCTATCGAAGTGATGTCTTGAATAAAGAAGGATTGATAAAATATTGTTAATAAAGTGAAAGTAGTGATAATAAATGAGAAATTAACCATATATTGGACCGGATGTCCTGAACCGGCATGATATTATTGGATCGGATGCCACAAGCCGGCATGATATTATTGGATCCGATGTCACGAGTCATCATGATATTATTGGATCGGGTGTCACGTTCCGACATGGTAACATTAAAGAAAAAAACACACACACACATATATAAAACATAATGTACTCAATCTCAAAGAACTCAATTCCCAAAATAGCTTGGTTTGGAGGCCTGAGTCCTCATGTGTGATCTTGATATTGTTGACTCATTACGTACTTACTTTAGTGTTGTTGTCACTGGTCCATGTTGTTTGTTGCTTGCCACCTGCTATGTATCATAGTTGATTTTATATTATTATTCATTTCATATTAGTTTCTATTTTGGGTGGACCGATGATACCTACTCAGTACATATTCCTTGTACTGACCCCTATTTGTGTTTTCTTCGTTTTCTTTTGTGGATTGCAGCAAGTGTACCATCGACTTCGACTAGCCCTCAGTTCTAGCCAATCTCCAGCACATCAGATTTCATGGTGAGCTATTCCTTATAGCTCATGCTGGATTCTCTCAGTTATGACATTATGTCCTTAAATTTCAGACTTAAACCATCTTATTTACTTATTTTGGTGTCTTCAATACTCTTAGACTTGGTATTTTGAGAATAGATGTCCTTGATGCGATGGCTTTCAGGTTTTGGGGATTATATGTAATAGACTTTAGAGGTTTACTTGATTGGTTACTTGAATAAGTTTTGAGCTTCCGCATTATTGTTGAATTATTGATATAATTTGGGATTGAATTTGTTGGTTCGCTCACTTAGGAGGTTAAGTGTGGGTATTACTCATGACTAGTTTTGGATCGTGACATGTTGCTAAATGTATTACTTGTAGTAAATGTAAAATAACAAAGAAAGCTTTTAAGTCTGTTGAAAGGATATCCACACTTTTGGAGTTAATCCATACTGATATTTGTGAGATGGTTTGTCCATCACGTCATGGAAAGAGATATTTTATCACTTTCATTGATGATTACATGATTACTCAAGGTATACATTTTTCTTTCCATTAAAAAACAAAAGATGAGGCATTTGGGACTTTTAAAACATATAAAGCAAAAGTTGAAAATAAATTGAGGTTGAAGATTAAATCAATTAGATATGAAAGAGGTGGAAAATATTTAAAATCAGATTTTATTGATTTTTCTGAAAAAGAAGGCATTGAGAAACAATTGACTATGTCTTATACAGCACAACAAAACGGTGTAGTAGAAAGAAAAAATAGAATTTTCATCGAAATGGTTAACTCTATGCTTTATGGATGTAGTGTCACTGAAATATTATAGAGTGGAGCCTTATTTTTTGCATGTTATATTTTGAATCGAATTCCCTTAAAAAAACATCGTTCATCTCCGTATGAACTTTGGAAGAATCGAAAGACAAATATAAATTATTTTAAAGTATGGGATTGTTTGGCTCATGTTAAATTACCAGATCAACATTTGACTAAGATTGGATATAGAGGAGTAGATTGTGTATTTATTGGTTATTCACAAACCAGTAAGGCTTATAGATTTTTGAATCTTCAGACCCCAAGCCCTCACACAATTATTGAATTTTTACATGCTAACTTTTTTGAGCATATATTTCCTAAGAAAAAAGAATCTTTGGAACAAGATACAAGTTCTTCTATATCTCCTTTTAAAATAAAAATAGTTGAGCCTTTGAAATAAAGTCAACCAAGACGTAGTGCAAGATCAGCCAAACGAAGATATTTTTGACCTAATTTTCAAGTCTTTTTAGTTGGAAAGGATCCTGAAAGTTATGTTGAAGTAATGTCTTCACATGATGCTCCTTCTGGTGTGAATCTATTAATGATGAAATGCACTCTATTATGTCAAATAATACATGAAATTTATCAGAACTCCCTCATGAATGTAAGTCTATTGGTTGTAGGTGGATTTTTAGAAAGAAATTGAGATGTGATGATACCTTAGATAAGTACAAAGCTCGCTTGGTAGAAAAAGGTTTTACTCAATTAAAAGATATTGATTAATTTGATAACTTTGCACCTGTAGCTCGAATGACTTCTATTCGACTCTTGATTGCTATAACTGCAATTCATAGTCTAATAATACATCAAATGGATGTGAAGACTACATTTATGAATGGAGATCTCAATGAAAAAGTTCACATGAAACAACCAGAAGGATTTTTCCACGTCAAGAACACAAAGTTTGTAAGCTTCTTAAATCTCTTTATGGATTAAAACAAGCTCCAAAACAATAGAATGAGAAATTTAGAAGAGTAATGATTTCTAATGGCTACTCAATCAATGGTAGTGATATTTGCATATTTAGCAAAGTCCAAGAAAAAATTAGTGTTATAATATGTCTTTATGTAGATGATATGTTGATCTTTGAAACTGATATTGAAAGAGTCAAACAAAAAAATATTTTCTAGCTTCTCAATTTGAAATGAAAGATCTTGGAGAAGCTTTTGTAATTTTGGGCATTAATATCACGAGATCAGCGAATGGCTTAACTCTTACTCAATCAAGTTATATTGAGAAAGTTCTAAAAGGGTTTGGTCACTTTGACGACAAACTTGCTCCTACACCATTAGATCCTAGCATCAAGCTAATGCGGAACTCTAGTGATGTTCTTGATCAGCTAACATATTCTCAGATTGTTGAGAGTCTTATGTATGTCAGGCATTGTACCAGGCCGAATATTGATTACGCATTAGGAACTTTGAGCAAGCTTACTAGTAATCTTGGAGTTGAACATTGGAATGCCTTAATTCGCATTTTAAAATACCTAAAGGGTATAATTAATGTTGGCCTACATTATTCTACATTTTCAGCTGTTCTTGAAGGCTATATCAATGCTACTTGGAATTTTGATCGGAATGACTCTAAATCTATTACTTCTTGTATTTTCACTTTGGCTGGTGCAGTGATCTCTTGAAAATCAAAGAAGCAGACATGTATTACTCACTCAACCATGGAGTCAGAATTTATAGTTATGTCTTCTGCTTGAGAAGAAGTTGATTGGCAGCGATCTATGTTGATAGACTGTAACACTCCGGAAAATGGTAGGTTGAACTAGAGCCTAAACATAAGGATGAACATCTTGAATATGAGTTTTAGGGGACAAGGCCATGAGGCAAGTGCCATGGCCAAGGGGCCAAGCCAAAGCCAAAAGGCCAAGGTTGCCCCTAGCCATTAGCTTTTGCCCCAACCTTTACGAGAAGGACCACAAGTCGTGGTCCTCACCACGGCTCGTGAAGGTGGGCGTGGTCTAGCCTTGTCCATGAAAGTTTGGCCAACAAATTCCGTAGCTACTGCCTCAACTTCACGGCAATCACCACGATCCGTGGTCTTAACCATGAGCAAATAGCCAAATGGCCCCAAATGGCAAAGTCACTGCCCCAACTCCATAGGCATGACCATGTGTCGTGGTCCACTTCACGAGTTGTGAAGAGGCTCGTGGAGAAGACTTGGGCGATGGAACTTTTGACACAAAAATGGAGGCCACTGCCTCACCTTCACGGGCAGGACCACGGGTCGTGGTCCTTACCACGGCTCGTGAAGGTGGCCTTGGTGCCTGAGCGTGAGTTTTAAATGAGGCTTAAACAAGTTTTTTCCTATGTTAGTCCAATTTAGTGGGGGTGTTTTGGGTTTTTTAGGGGGTGATTTATATATTGTTTTAAAGCCAACTTCACCCATTTTCAAGTCATAAACTCAAACACCTAAATATTTCCCCAAAATCTTCTCCCCTCAATATTTTTCTCTCTAGAAGTTCCTCCATTGAAGAACACCAAGAACTTGAACGTTAGGGATCAAGAATCAATCTTCTTAACTCCAAATCGTGGGCAAAGCTTTAAGTAAGGTATGGGGACCTTGAATAATGGAACACTTTTCTCCATGAAGCCCTTCAAACTCTAATTTCAAAATTTGTAAATTGTTCAAAAATTAGGGTTTCTATTCTAGCCATGGGTTCTTTCTAAAAACGATTTCATTATGTTATTTGCATTATATTATGGATGATTTGATGTTTAGTGGTGATTTTTATTGTAATTTTCCCCATGAACCCATGTGTTACCCCATGACCCCAGTTTCATGAATTGTGATGGGTTTATTGATGCAATGTGAAGACTATGAATTGTATCTATATTGAGGTTGTTATTGAATCTGGTTTTATTCATGCTTAAAGTAGTATTTTCTAAGTGTGATTGTGAGACTTGGTTCATGACCCTTGAAGGGGGTAAATTGTGAAGGTTTGTTCATGAATGATGGAAGTTTTATGTGAACTTATAATTCACTTAAAAGGTAAAGATCTTATCACCATTGTGTAAATTGAGGTATTATGGAAATGTCAATTCTCCCCTAACCTTATACACATATTCATGTATGACTTGTCTAGGAGGGTGATAACATTGTTGTTTGATTGAAATGTTATTTCTCATGAAAACACTATAAATGTAATGTGAGAGTTCTACTCACATGTTGATGGCGATTCTATGGTTGAAAGTACATTCTCACCATTAAGGAATCTATGAGCTATTATGATGAATTGTATTGAAGGAAGGGTAGAGAATTCCTTCACACATGTAAATGCAATTTAAGACTAATTATGTATAATGTGGAAAATAATGCTTAGCACCGAGTAGATATGGACAAATGAGGAAAAGGCCCGTCCGCTAATGCAATAGGATGGGTCATCCAAATGAACTGATGAGATGGAAGCCCCTCTGCCAATGCAATAGGGCGGGTTTCTAGAAGCAATCTCCCTATCCCATAACTATGTGCCAACATAGGACCTTAGCTAGTGGATCCACCTTAAGGCTAAACATAGTAGTTCTACCTTACATGACACCAGATTCTACGTAGCTCACATTGTCTATGTCAGTTATCTCTATTCTTCCCTATATAACAAGATAATGAATGAGACATGAACTAAACTATGACTTCTTGATGAATTTACTTAGTAGGAGTGGGGGTATGTGAATTCACTTCCACATTGAACAAGTAGACTTAGTAAGATTGTTTATGGGATGGTTCTTTTATATATTGATGAGATTGAATGTATGCATGTATGTTGAAAGGATAGTTGATATGAATGACTTTCCTTATTTTCAAGAAATGTACATGACTAGTTCCTTGTTGATGACTATGGATTATGATGAGGTCCAAAGGTTATATGTATGACTAAGGTAACTTCAAGTGGGTAATTAGTATGGTTGGTATTATGGGATGTCAATGATACATTGCACAAGTATTCCTTAGAGGTTGCTAAGGTGTTGATATTACTATGTTGCAAATATAAATATGATTATGATTTTTCTTTGACATTGAAAATGTATATTGGTTTCCAAACTTGATAAATTCATTCTTTTCAAATAAAATGTTGTTTTTATCACGTCTTAAGGATTTTATGCATGTTTCCATACTTCGTACATATTATGTGCTAACCCCTTCTTCCTTTTACATCTTAATGAGTGTAGGTTCCGGCTAGGTGACTTTCACTATCCTTTTGGAGAAGACTTGGATTGCTTATCTCCAAGTTGTGGTGAGTCCTCAAGTTCGAGGATGGGATTTCCTACTTCTTAGTTCCTATTATACTTCTCTTATATTGAGACTTTTGTTGATGTAAAGGGTTCAGTCCCAAAACTTTGTATTCCTATATTTTATATGGTGTATGAGACAAAGTCTAGATATCCTATGATTTTCTTTTATGAAAAGTGCAGTGGAACTTCGATTGTAAAGTTTTAATTTTTTCCGCATTATTTTCTATGTCTTATGTAATGATGATGCTAGATGCTTGTATGATACCCCTTCGGGGTCAAGTACGTTATGTCGCGTCTAGGGGCTAGCCTTGGGTCGTGACAAACTTGGTATCATAGCATAAGGTTTTGGGAATAATATTTAGGTTGATGTCTTATGAACCACGGCTAATAGAGTCTTGTTCATGAATGTGAAATGCGCCACACTTATGAATGAGAGGCTATAAGATGTTTAGGAACTTTCTCTTTTTTCCATTACTCTTTAGTCATGCTTGGAGTCTTAACTCTAGAATTCCTTTCTCTTAACCCTTTTCTTGTGATTATAGGCGATGAATACAAGAAGGGCACAAGAGGGGAATTTGAATGAAGAGGTTCCCCCTCAAGTTCTTCAAGACCCTCAAGCTCCCAATAATGAAGGGGTCAAGACTAATGTTGAGATAAGGGCGGCTTTCCAAACTTTAACTCAACTCATTACAGATTAAGCTCAAACTGTCATTATTCAAGCTCAAGCCGATCGAGAAGTTAGGCCCCGGGTAGAGCACAATGTGAGTACCATGACCTCACGGTTGAGAGATTTTACTAGGATGAACCCTCCTATCTTCTTGGGTTCCAAAATGAATGAAGACCCACAAAAGTTTTTGGAGGAGGTCTATAAGATAGTAGAGGCTATGTGGGTCACTTCTATTAAGAAAGCCGAGTTGGTCAAGTATCAATTGAAATACGTGGCCCATGTATGCTACACACAATGAAAGGACAATAGAACTATATGGGCGAGTCCCATAAGTTGGGAAGTATTCAAGAAGGCCTTTCTTGATAGGTTCTTCCCCCGTGAGAAGAGGGAAGCCAAAGTTTAGGAGTTCATCAACCTTCGTCAAGGAGGTATGAGTTTCCAAGAATACTCTTTGAAATTCACTAAGTTGTCCAAATATGCCCTCTCTTTGGTTTCCAACGCAAGGGATGAGATGAGTCGCTTTGTCACCGGTGTGTCTGATGCTATTGAAGAAGAGTGTCATCTGGCAATGATCCATGACAACATGGATATCTCAAGGTTGATAGTTTATGCTCAAAAAGTTGAGGAGTCAAGGCTTAGGAAGAAGAATAGAGGTGAAGATGGAAAGGCCCAAGGATGGAAATTCTTCTAAGAATAAGTTTGAAGGTCAAAGTGGACCACGATTTAAGAAGAGGTTCTCCAATCAAAGTTCCTCCAATGCTCCTAAGACCAATAAAGATAGGGTGTCTAACCCTAGGACTCAAGGAGGCAATAGGGGTGAATCTTTCATGGAGAAGCCTACTTGTGCAAAGTGTGGTAAGAAGCATGAGGGGAAATGTCTTGCCAGTATGGGTGTGTGCTATGGATGTGGAAAAAGTGGGCACCAATTGAAAGATGGTCCAACTCGTGCAACCAAGGGAAAAGAGGGTAATCAAGCTACACCAAGTGGTTCAAATGCTGATGCTCCCAAGAAGAATCGCTTCTATGCTCTCCAATCTAGAAGTGATCAAGAGGGGTCCCCGGACGTTGTTACCGGTATGTTGCAAGCATTTTCAATTAATGTTTTATGCATTATTAGACCCTAGTGCCACTTTATCTTTTGTTACCCCTTTTGTGGCTATGAAATTTGAAGTGTCTCCCGAAGAGTTAAAAGAACCTTTTTCTGTGTCAACCCCGGTAGGTGATTCGGTTGTAGCTAAAATTATATAGGTGATGTATCATCTCGTTGTCGCATAGAGTCACTTTGGTTGATTTGATAGAATTAGATATGATGGACTTTGATGTCATCTTGTGGATGTATTGGCTTCATGTTTGTTTTGCTTCCATTGATTGTAGAACTTGGTTAGTAAAGTTTCAATTTCCAAATGTTCCCATTTTGGAATGTAAGGGGGGAAACTCAATCCCTAGAGGTCGATTCATTTCATGTCTAAAAGCTATTAAAATGATTTCTAAGGGGTGTGTCTATCATAATATTAGGGTTATGGACATTGAGTTGGAGATTCCTTCTTTAGAGTCGGTCCCCATAGTGAGGGGGTTTCCGAAAGTCTTTCCCGATGACTTTCCCAGAATTCCTCCCAAACTAGAAATATACTTCGGCATTGATCTTTTGCCAGATACTTAACCCATATCAATCCCCCCCTTACCAGATGGCTCCGGCCGAATTGAAGGAATTAAAGGCACAACTCAAGGATTTGCTAGATAAGGGTTTTATTCAACCAAGCATATCTCCATGGGGTGCTCCGGTGTTATTTGTGAAAAAGAAAGATGGGTCCCTTAGGATGTGCATTGATTACCGCCAAGTGAGCAAGGTTACTATTAAAAATAAGTACCCTCTCCCTAGAATTGACGATTTGTTTGACCAACTCCAAGGGGTGAGTTACTTTTTGAAGATTGACCTAAGGTTGGGCTACACTTTGGTCTAACAAATGCCCCGGTGGCATTCATGGACCTAATGAATAGGGTATTTAGGCAATATATTGATTCGTTTGTGATCGTCTCTATTGATGATATTTTGATCTATTTAAGGAGTGAGGGTGATCATATGAAGCATTTGAGGATACTATTGCAAGTCCTTAAAGACCACCAATTATATGCTAAGTTTAGTAAGTGTGTGTTTTGGATAAGGTCGATTTCCTTTCTTAGCCATATTATTTCGGGTAAGGGTATTAAGGTTGATCCTAAGAAGACGGATGTGGTCAAAAGTTGGCCTAGACTTTTGTCTCCTACCAATATTCGAAGCTTTTTAGGTTTGGCCTGTTATTATCAGAGATTTCTTGAGGATTGTTCCTCTATTGCTTCTCCATTGACGACCTTAACTCACAAGAAGGCTAAATTTGAGTAGTCGAAGGCTTGTGAGAGAAGCTTCCAAGAATTGAAAGATAGGCTTACCTCCGCTCCAGTGTTGACCTTACTGGAGGGTACCGATGGGTTTGTGGTATATTGTGACGCTTCTCAAGTGGGCTTGGAATGTGTCCTTACATAACATGGTAAAGTGATCGCTTATGCTTCAAGGAAACTCAAGGTTCATAAGAAGAACTATCCGACTCATGACCTTGAACTAGCGGCGATTGTATATGCTTTGAAAATATAGAGACATTACTTATATGGGGTCTATGTAGATGTGTTTACCGACCAGAAGAGTCTTCAATATGTGTTTAGCCAAAGAGATTTGAATCTCTGACAAAGAAGGTGGTTAGAGCTTTTGAAGGATTATGACATGAGTGTCCTATACCACCCTGGAAAAGCTAATGTGGTTGCGGGTGCCCTAAGTAGATTGTCCATGAGTAGTGTGGCTCATGTAGAAGATAAGAAGAAGGAATTGGTTCGTGATGTGCATAGGTTAACCCGGTTAGGTGTCCAACTAGTGGATTCCACCAAGGGTGGAGTTGTGGTTCATCATAGTTCCGAATCATCCTTTGTAGTTGATGTGAAGTCTAAGAAACATCTTGATCCTATTTTGATGGAATTGAAAGAATTGGTTCTCAACAAGTCCGTAGAGGTTTTCTCCTAAGGGGGAGATGGGGTGCTTGGGTACCAAGGTAGATTGTGAGTTCCGGATGTTGGTGGTTTAAGGGAGAAAATTCTAGAAAAACCCCATGGTTCGTGATATTCTATTCATCCAGGAGCCACTAAGATGTACCGTGACCTACGGGAAGTCTATTGGTGGAATGGTATGAAGAAGGATATAGCGGGTTTTGTGTCCAAATGTCCGAATTGTTAACAAGTTAAGGCCGAACACCTAAAACTGGGAGGCTTGCTCCAAGATATAAATATTCCTACTTGGAAGTGGGAAGAGATGAATATTGATTTTAGTGTGAGTTTGCCTCATACTCGGAGGCAACATGACTCTATTTGGTCATTGTTGATATGATGACTAAATCAACCCATTTCATTCCCTTCAAGGTTACCTTTTCAGCGAAAGATTATGCTAAGTTGTATATCAAGAATGTAGTGAAGTTGCATGGGGTTCCTTTGTCCATCATATCGGACCGGGGTGTTCAATTTACTTCACATTTTGGAAGGCGTTTCAACAAGGACTTGGTACCAATGTTAAACTTAGTACCGCTTTCCACCCTCAAACAAATGGTCAAGCCGAACGCACCCTTCAAACCTTAGAGGACATGTTGAGGGCGTGTGTGATTGACTTCAAGGGTAATTAGGACGATCATCTTCCTTTGATAGAATTTGCCTACAAAAATAGCTACCACTCAAGCATTGCATGGTTCTGTTTGAAGCACTTTATGGTAGGAAGTATAGATCACCAGTGGGTTAGTTTGAATAAGGTGAGTTTGCTCTAATTGGTCCCGAACTAGTCTATGATTCCATTGAAAAGGTTCGACTCATTAGAGAGAGGTTAAAGACGGTCTAAAGTCGACAAAAGTCATATATCGACAATAGAAGAAGGGATCTTGAATTTAAGGTTGGTGATTGGGTCTACTTAAAAATCTCACCTATGAAAGGTGTGATAAGGTTTGGCAAGAAGGGGAAACTTAATCCCCGGTATGTGGGCCCATATCAAATCTTGAAACGTGTAGGTAAAGTTGCATATGAATTGTACTTGCCAAGTGAGTTGGCTCCGGTTCACCCAGTGTTTCATGTTTCCATGCTTAAGAAGTGCATTAGTGATCCGGTATTCATCCTTTCTTTAGAGGGTTTAGGAGTTGATGAGAACCTTTCCTACGAAGAAGTCCTGGTTGAGATTTTGGACTGGCAAGTTAAGAAGTTAAGGAACAAAGAGGTAGTTTCCATTAAAGTCTTATGGAGGAATCACTTAGTTAAGGGTGTTACATGGGAGGCCGAGGCTGACATGAAGTCCCTCTATCCTCATCTTTTTCCTTCTACTCCTACCCCTACTTGAGTTAAATAGTTTCTTGAGTTTGGTGTTTTGGAAATCAATTGTGCTATGAGGTTTCTTTATGATTTCTTTATGTTGTGCATGTTCTTGTGAGAATTCATGTTTAGCGTATATTGAGTTTTCATGATTTATATGTTCCTCATGTTGGTTTTCACTTTATTATGATAATTGCATATTTGACTTCATGGAGTAAAATAATGAACATGTTTTGCTATATTTGTGATGATATGGCTTATTGGCTCTATAATGTTGTGTTGAGCTCATTCTAAGTTGGAGAAGGTAGTTCCTCCTATGATCATGTGAAATTGTGAGTTTGGTGCATAAAGAGTTATGGATTAAGTTCCTATTAATTTGTGATTGCATTGTTATATCTTGAGATGGAGTTGATGTTTCCTCCTTTTTATTGTGTATTGTTTTGATGTAGGGCTACTAGTCTTGAGTCTTTACCTCCGTAAGGTTTCTAGATCACAATTCGAGGTAGAATGTTCCTAACGGGGAGAAAATGTAACACTCCACAAAATGGTAGGTTGAACTAGAGCCTAAACATAAGGATGAACGTCTTAAATATGATGTATAGGGGGTCAAGGCCATGAGGCAAGTGCCATGGCCAAGGGTCCAAGGCTGCCCCTAGCCATTAGCTTCTGCCCCAACCTTCACGATAAGGACCACGAGTCATGGTCCTCACCAAAGCTCGTGAAGGTGGGCGTGGTCTTGCCTTGGCCATGAAAGTTTGGCCACCAAATTCCCTAGCTACCGCCTCAACTTCACGGCCATCGCCACGGTCCGTGGTCTTAACCACGACCAAGGGAGGCTCTCGTGAATTTGCCTTAGGCAAATAGCCAAATGACCCCAAATGGCAAAGTCACTGCCCCAACTCCATGGGTATGACCACGTGTCGTGGTCCACTTCATGAGTCGTGAAGAGGCCCGTTGTAACAACCCTCAAAATGAAGTAGGATAAAGTAGAGCCTCACATGGGTTTTATGCATTAATAACTTGTTAAAATAATGAAGAATAGACTTTTTAGTCAGTTTTAAAGAGTTTGGAAGTCAAACATCAAGGGACGACCAAGACGTTCGGAAATTAGTCTTTTACGTGTTGGTATGCACTAGTATGTTGTTCATGTTTTTATGTGTTGTTGGGAGTCTAAAATCAGTGGAGGTGACCCTAGTGTCTTAATAAATATTTTTAGGGTCAAAAAGTCCGGGTACGACTCCCCGAGACCACCCTAAGGGTCTCCGAGGAGAACCCAAACCTTGGCCAAGCAAGCTGCCAAGGCAGCTTGCAAATTGCACTTGGAGGGAATAGCTCCGCGTCGCGGACTAGCTCCCCAAAGGAGAAAAAAGTTAGTTCACAACACAGACATGTCGCGGACTCTACTATCTCAAAATTTAATTTCCAGAAACTTGTGGGAACACCTCCGTGTCGCGGACTAGTTCCCCGACGAAATCTGCGAAAATAAAACTCAAGTTTGACTTGTTTAAAAGGTCCAACTAAGTGAGGGGTGGTTTGGGTACTTTGGGGAATTATTATAAACGATTATTTTACCTATTTTAGTGTATTTTAAGCTGATTAAAATCTGAAAACCCAGAATTAGACCCCATTCTTCAAATTGACCCTTCCCTCTCAAAATAGATTCTCTGAAAAACTCCATTGAAGACCTTGATGAAGCTCAAGCTAGAAGATGGGTTTTCAACTGATTTCTTCTTCAATTTCATGGCTCTTCAATAATTAAGGTATGGTAACTCCTGATTCTTTAATAACCTCTCATTCAAGGAGGTCTATCAAAGATTTTCATAAGTGATTGAAAGACCAAAATTTCTAATTTTCAATCTAAACATGGGTCCCTTGTCAAACGATTTTCTAAATCATTCTATTGATGAATTAATGTGGAATTAAGGTTTTTAAGATAATTTTCAAAGGAATTCTTGAAGAACTCATGATCCCCAAATTCTCAAAAATTGGCCTATGATATGGGTCTTTGTGAATATGATCTCTATTGTTGAAATTATGTTTAGATTAGATTGTATTGTATTGATGTTTCTTATCATTATATATACTTATTCATGTTGAATTGCTGGTATATTGATGAGTTGAGAATTATGACCTTATGGGTAAAGTTATGGGTTCATCCCTTTGTTTATAGAATTGTACTTAGATTATGTTTATGTTATTAAATTACATTGTTAATTCCTATTGCTATCTATGTCAATTGATTATGAATTGTTGAGGATCGATCCATGGTGATCATGGCTTGGAGAATTGGTAAGTTGACCTAACTTCTAGTCTATAGTATGAGAATTAATGTTGCGTGGTTTGGTCCACTTATGGTGGCGGTGTTTACTTCTTGTCTATCTATGCATGTTGAGATCATGTCCTTGAAGGCAAAAGATGTGAAGTGAATTGATGATTATGATGCATATGTTTATGACGTTGTGCTATGAAGGTTATGTATGAAATCCCCAATGCTAGCATGATGTTTAAAGTGTGTTGATGATGAGGAGTATAATGTGAATGATAATGTTAGGGATAAGGTGTGATCTACATGATTGATTATGTTAGGTACTATTGTGGAATGACCCTTACTTGTATGACCCCTATATGAATGTGTGATCAAATACATGTTAGGAGTACCTATTCAATGTTGAATGTGTCCTTGTCTCCTATGATGAAGTGTGGGTGTGTGGTCTAGAATCCCTAAAGGCTTTATATGTGAATTACTCATGATTTAGGGACATTGTGAATGTGTTGTGATCCCGTGAAAGGAAGTGCACTCAATATCAATGTTATTGCTATTATGTCACTATGAGAACAAATATGCACACACACACTCTACATGTATAGCTATGAATATGATGTGTTATGGTATCTATTGAAACGTTAACTCTTATATGCACCTTTACATCTTATTATGCATGCAAAGTGTATGATTAACAAGGTATGAATATGTGTTGCATAAAGGTGTTTATGTGAAAGGCTTTCTCACATATGTACACACACACTTGAATGAATGAATAAGGTTATGATAATCTAGTGAAAGTGAGTCTCTTGAAAGGTTTCCTTAATTGTACTCTAAACTAAACTATGTTATGAATATGGTATGACTATGTGAAAGGTCATTCTCACATAATGTAGGTTCTATGATGAAAGGTCATTCTCATTTTAGAAACCTTTGAGCTATATGATATGATGGATTAAGTTCCTAAAGCTTATTTTATGAACTAATGTTAAATAAAGGCTTAAAGATGTTTAAAAAGGGAGTTGGAGCTTAGCACCGAGTGAACATGAAAAATGAGAGTGGGGGCTTCACGTTTAGCAAGTCCAGCTTCCCACAAAAGAACCTTCACGTTTAGCAAGTCCTGGTTCCCAACATAGATGTTGTCTCATGAAATGAAAACCTCCACACCTAGTAAGTCAAGGTTTCTAGTAGCAATCTCCGTGTTCCATAACTATGTGGCCCCGTAGGTCTTAGCTTAGTGGATCCACTAGATAGCTATTATGTATGTAGGTCCTACCTTGGCAAGTAGTACCCTCTCTTTTCCGTGTGGGAGTAGAACACCGGATTCCATGTAGCTCACATGGTCTATGTCAGTTATAGCAATGTCTCCCGAAAGTTAAGAAATGAACTAAGATAAGAATATGAACTCTAGTCATGATTTCTTGAAGAGTTACTTAGTGTAGGTAGGACCATGGACCCTTCTTATGCATTGCACAAGTGGACTCTAAGGGAGGTTATGATTAGGCTATTTGTGTAATGAAGACTATGGTCTATGTATGTTAATATGAAAGCATGTTAAGGTTGACTTTATTTATGTCAAGACATGAAGTATGATTATGCATGTGAATTACACTAATGACTTCTTAATGGGTTTGCATAGTATATGTGGGGGTATGGGACTCCATGTGTACATTGCACAAGTGAGCTTGTGAAGGGGTTGTGAGGGTGGTTTACCTATGATATGAACTAAATGGATTATTACTAATGATGTAGGAAAGGAATGAGTCCTTATATGATATTACAAAGTATGTTGGTCTTATGTCTAATGTTAAATGAAGATGTTATGACTTGTTGAATATGATGTGTCTAGTCTATGGTGGCTTCTTAGGAACACTTTGTGTGAGTAGTATTATGGGATGCTACTTGCACACTGCACTAGTGTGACTTGGGGATTGTCTTAGTTGATGGTTCCTATGTGAAGACTATGTCTTATGGTGTGCTTATGACTCTATGAATATATGTGGTTGGATTGATGAAGGCTATATGTAAGTTCACCCTTGGTAACCTTAAGGTGATACATTGCACCAAGTATTCCCTAAGGGTTGCTTGAGGAAAGGAGTTAAGATAAAGAGGAGGTAATGTATTGTATGCATTGAATGTGCCTAAAATGTTATAAGTGGCTTTATGTGCTATTATGAATGGTTTCCATGTGTATGATGATGTATGTGGTTTATATTGTTGCTATTGTGCTAAATGTTCTTGAAGTTTCTCTAAAAAGGCATGATGCATGGTTTCCAACTAAATGTCCCTTTTAAAAGCATGTTTATGCATGGCTATCATACTTAGTGCATTCTTGTACTAACACCATTCTTCTTCATATTTTTACACCAAGTGTAGGTGGTGGTGGCTAAAGGGACTTTCCTAGAAGTGATGAGCTTAGCTTATTATTCCCAAGTTCGGGTGTGTCCTTAAAGATTCAAGGACCTTTGTGTTAAAGTGTTTCCTTAAGTTCAATGTACTAGATAGTAGTTTCTTTTGTATTGTAAGGGTTGTGTCCCTTTTGTGTTGTAGTCGTGTTTTAAGATGGCTACCTTGAGACGTAGTACTCCGAATTTGTATTAAAGGTTTAAATGAGGTGACTTTTAAGTCTTGTGTTATATTATGAAAAAGTTTTAAATTTTCCGCTATTATTCTCTGATAAATGCTATGACGAATGCTAAGGGCTTGTATAAGACCTCCGAGAGGTCGAATACGCCGGTAACGACTAGGGGGTGCTCTCGGGTCGTTACACCCATGGAGATGACTTGGGCGATGGAACTTTTGACACAAAAATGGAGGCCACTGCCTCACCTTCATAGGCAGGACAACGGGTCGTGGTCCTTACCATGGCTCGTAAAGGTGGCCTTGGTGCCTGGGCGTGAGTTTTAAATGAGGATTAAACAAGTCTTTTCCTATGTTAGTCCAATTAAGTGGGGGATATTTTGGGTATTTTAGGGGGTGATTTATATACTGTTTTAAAGATAATTTCACCCATTTCCAAGTCATAAATTCAAACACCCAAATATTTCCCCAAAATCATTACCCCTCAATATTTCTCTCTCTAGAAGTTCCTCCATTGAAGAACACCAAGAACTTGAACGTTAGGGCTCAAGAATCAATCTTCTCAACTCCAAATCATGGGCAAAGCTTCAATTAAGGTATGTGGACCTTGATTCATGGAACACTTTTCTCCATGAATCCCTTCAAACTCTAATTTTGAAATTGGTATATTGTTCAAAAACTAGGGTTTCTATTCTAGCAATGGGTTCTTTCAAAAAACGATTTCATTATGTTATTTGCATTATATTATGGATGATTTGATGTTTAGTGGTGATTTTTATTGTAAATTTCCCCATGAACGCATTTGTTACCCCATGACCCCAACTTCATGAATTGTGATGGGTTTATTGATGCAAGGTGAAGACTATGAATTGTATCTATGTTGAGGTTGTTATTGAATCTTGTTTTATTCATGCTTAAAGTAATATTTTCTAAGTGTGATTGTAAGACTTGGTTCATGACCCTTGAAGGGGGTAAATTGTGAAGGTTTGTTCATGAATTATGGAAGTTCTATGTGAACTTATAATTCACTCGAAAGGTAAATATCTTATCACCATTGTGTAAATTGAGGTATTATGGAAAGGTCAATTCTCCCCTTACCCTATACAACATATTAGTGTATGACTTGTCTAGGATGGTGATAACAGTGTTGTTTGATTGAAATGTTATTTCTCATGAAAACACTATGAATGTAATGTGAGAGTTCTACTCACATGTTGATGACGATTCTAAGGTTGAAAGTACATTCTCACCATTAACGAATCTATGAGCTATTATGATGAATTGTATTGAATGAAGGGTAGAGAATTCCTTCACACATGTAAATGCAATTTAAGACTAATTATGTAAAATGTGGGAAATAATGCTTAGCAGCGAATGGATATGGACAATGAGGAAAAGGCCCCTCCGCTAATGCAATAGGGCGGGTCATCCAAGGGAACTCATAAGATGGAAGCCCCTCTGCCAATACAATAGGGCGGGTTTCTAGAAGCAATCTCCCTATCCCATAACTATGTGCCAACATAGGACTTTAGCTAGTGAATCCACCTTAAGGCTAAACATGTTAGTTCTACTGTAGGCAAGCAGGATGCCTTCTTTCAGTGTGAGGTTACACGACACCGAATTACATATAGCTCACATTGTCTATGTCAGGTATGGCTATTCTTCCCTATATAACAAGATAATGAATGAGACATAAACTAAACTATGACTTCTTGGTTAGTTAACTTAGTAGGAGTGGGGGTATGGGACTTCACTTCCACATTGCACAAGTAGACTTAGTAGGATTGTTTATGGGATGGTTCTTTTATATTATGATGAGATTGAATGTATGCATGTATGTTGAAAGGATAGTTGATATGAATGACTTTCCTTATGTTCAAGTAATGTACATGACTAGTTCCTTGTTGATGACTATGGATTATGATGAGGTCCAAAGGTGATATGTATGACTAAGGTAACTTCAAGTGGGTACTTGGTATGGTTGGTATTATGGGATGCCCATCTTACATTGCACAAGTGTTACTTAGAGGTTGCTAAAGTGTTGATATTACTATGTTGCGAATATAAATATGATTATGATTTGTCTTTGACAGTGATAATGTATGTTGGTTTCCAAACTTTATAAATGCATTATTTTCAAATAAAATGTCCTTTTTATCATGTCTTAGGGATTTTATGCATGTTTCCATACTTAGTACATATTATCTGCTAACCCCTTCTTCCTTCTACATCTTAATGAGTGTAGGTTCCGGCTAGGTGACTTTCACTATCCTTTTGGAGAAAACTTGGATTGCTTATCTCCAAGTTGTGGTGAGTCCTCAATTTCGAGGACGAGATTTCCTATTTCTTAGTTCCTATTGTACTTCTCTTATATTGAGACTTTAGTTGATGTAAAGGTCTAGGTTCCAAAACATTGTATTCCTATGTTTTAGATGGTGTATGAGACAAAGTCTAGATTTCCTATGATTTTCTTTTATGAAAAGTGAAGTGTAACTTCGATTGTCAAGTTAAAATTTTCTGCATTATTTTCTATGTCTTATGTAATGATGATGCTAGAGGCTTAAATGAGACCCCTTTAGGGTCAAGTACGTCGTGTCGCGTCTAGGGGATAGCCGTGGGTCGTGACATAGATATTCCTTTGTGGAGTAAGCCAGTACCACCTTTAACTATCTATTGTGATAATCAAGATGCTATATTTCGAGCTTTAAGTGATTGCTACAATGTAAAGTCGAGACAAGTTCGTCTCAAACACAATCATGTGAGGAGATTATTGGAGGAAGTCATGATATCGTTTCAATATGTGATCTCCAGGTTTACTTTAGCAGATCCTTTGTCTAAAAGGTTAGGCGAAGAGTTCGTGGTGGAAACTTGCAATGGGATGGGAATAAAGCCTGTTGTAAATTAATTATACTTTATGGGAACCTACCTAATGATGTAATCTTGGGTTAAAAGGGAAAAACAAGTAGAGTTTTTTTCACACCCTAAGCCTACACTTTGGGCAGGACAGGCATTCGAGAACCATTATTGGCCCCAAGCGAACCCTTTGCTTGGCTAGACTCTTAGCGGAAGCTTTTAAGCATTACAAAAGAAATCAAATGCAACTCTACTTAACTGTCTCAAAATAACTTAGAACGTTTAAAGATAAACATTCAACTTAGCCAAAGTGGAAACTCAAGTCTTAACATAAACAATTGAAAATGGAAGGACTAAAGAAATATAACAAATTGTCTATGAAGCCTCTAAAACTATACGGGATATTGGAACATGACCCCCGATCATCCTAACAACTGAAAATACTGAAATAATGTAAAAAGGGATCCTCCAGAACGCAATGAGGCTCACCAAATGACTCTGAATGCTCGACTGGATCAACGAGGCGCTAGATGTTGATTGTGGTTACCTGTATCTTCATCATAAAACAATGCAGGCCAAATGGCATCAGTACATTGAATGTACGAGCATGTTAGGGGAATTCTAAAATAAGACATAAGCTCGAGAGGGAACTGAAAGAACTTACCTGGTCTCAACTCAACTCATTTCAATATAAAGCAATAATGAAGATGCAATATAAAGAAAAAACTTTAAAACATGAAGGTAATAATTCAGTGTATTGAAAACACACAATAACTTAGTTTATATATGAAAATACAAATAAATCTGTGTATATAAGAATACAAAATATCTATGTGGGAGTTTATCTGATCAAAATCTCTATGAGCTTAAGTGATGGTACATTGTTTTGCCTCACGATGCCAGGGCCGTCTTATACCTTGGCAAGGGGAGTAGAACCTAACTCACTAAGTGGATCCACTAGTGTATGCTAAAAGAATTAAGGTATGATATTTGAACTCAAATATGTCCCCAAATCGATGCTCAATACTACTCCCAAATATACTAGCTCATATGTTTAAAAACATAACTCTTTCTGTGGTTTAAGATTATCTCAAAAATTAGCTCGAAAGCACTCTTGGAAATTGATGTTTCCTCTCTTGGAAATCAATGTTTCCTCTCTTTTTTAAATGTGAAAACATTTTAACTCTTGGGAATACTTAGTTCCCATGTACCCTTTGAAGAAATGAACTTCACTCTTGCTCTTGCTCAACTCAATGCTCAAGTCTTTAAAACAAGTTTAAAACAATTGTAAAAGACTTTGGAAAGGCTCTAAGAAATCTTTAGACATGACTCTTAACTTTTCTTGAATATGAATTATGGATTCAAGGATCATGATCTCATGTTATGGATGATCCCTCTATGTTTATATGTACCTTAGAGTGTAGAAACTAAATAGAAAACATAGGTACAATTCAAGGGAACTCAAATAGAAAGAAGTGGGAAAGGGTAGAAGAGACCATGGCATACTAAGTAGCGCCAGGCGCCAGACCTAAAACTACAGAATCTGGGTTGGGGTGATCTGAGTGGCTTGGTGCCCTAGAGCCCAAACTTTAAACACTGATGTGGGGGCGCTCTGAGAGGCCTGGCGCCCCATTCCTCTGCCCAAAAATCCCCGAATTTTCTTGCTCGTTTTTCAACTCTAAACCCTCTAGATTTGATTGGTTTCTTCCCCCATACACTTAGATTTGAATACACAACCAAAGTATATAATAATCTACTCAAAACAACCTTAAATACCATGAAATTAACTCAAAAACTCCTCCAAAACTCAACAATCAAGATTCAAACGAAACTTTCGAAAAAATTCATCAAGAACTCATAAACTTTTCTTTCAAGAACACAAATACACTGAATTAAAAATCATTGGCGTGTGGGTGAACGAACTCAATGCTATGTGATCTCACATACCTCGTAGGGATTAACCCTTAGGAAAATCCACAAGCTAAACTTCAAGAACGCGATGAATTTGTGCTTTTTCTCCTCTTTTCTCTTCTCTAAAAACCCTAGCATAATTTTATGAAGCGTAAACTGAACCAAATCAATTAAGACCCCAATTAAATTACTAAAAACGAATTTAATTAATTGGGTAGTGAAAAGATCAAAATACCCTTCTAAGATCCGACTTCAAACAAGCATAACTCTCTCATACAAACTTGAAAATGAGAAAACTCGATGGCGTTGAAAAGATAATTCAAAGACCTTTCATATAGTATCTTGTAGCCCACCTAACACATCCTGTTTTAGGAGTTATGGTCGTTTGAAGTTGACCCAAAACTCATACTTAGCTTAACTTGTCAAAATTTCCAAATTTGATTATTTCCAAAAATGGTTTCTTTCTAATTCTAGTTCTTCCAAATAGAAGGTGTTACAATATCTCCCCCTTGGGAACATTCGTCCTCTAATGAGATTAATCTTAGTAGGCTAAGGGTACAACATCTAACATCTAGCTCAAACGCCTAACAAGCAAAATGTAATTATGACATGCCAACTTAAAATAAATGCCAAGAAAAGGATTAGTACCTTAATTTGGAACTTCTCCGAATTCAAATAGATGTGGGAATTCGAAGAGATGTGGGTATCTCTTCTTCATATCCTCCACAGCTTCCCAAGTAGCTTCCTCAACCAACTGATTTCTCCACAACACTTTGACTGATGCTACTTCTTTAGTTCTCAACTTGTGAACTTGGCGATCTAGAATCTGAACAAGAATCTCCTCATAAGATAAGCTATATTTAATACCAATGGCTTCAATAGGTATGATAAGTGAAAGATCGTCCATACACTTCTTCAACATAGAAATGTGGAATACCGGATGAACCACTGCTAACTCTTGTGGTAACTCTAACTCATAAGCTACATTGCCAATCCTCTTGGATATTATGTAAGGACGAATATATCGGGACTAAGTTTCCCCTTCTTACCAAATCTCATAACGCCTTTCATGGGTGAAGCTTTTAAGTAAACCCAATCATTTACTTCAAACTCTAAGTCTCTTCTCCTAACATCAGTATAGGATTTTTGACAACTCTATGCTATTTTAAATCTCTTTTGATTAACCTTCACCTTTTCCATAACTTGATGCACTAAGTTTGGTCCTATCAACCCACTACACTAACTTCAAACCACCCAATAGGAGATCTGCATCTTCTCCCATAAAGAGCCTTATACAAAGCCATTTAGATGATAAAGTGGTAGCTATTGTTATAAGCAAACTCTATGAGAGGTAGGTGATCATCCCAATTACCCTTGAAATCAATCACGAAAGCTCTCAAAATATCTTTTAAAGCCTGAATGGTGCGCTTTGCTTGACCATCAGTCTGAATATGAAAAGTAGTACTCAAGTTCACTTTCAAACCTAAACCTTTCTTGAATGACTTCCAAAATTATGCAGTGAATTGGGCACCTCTATCTAAAATAATCGATACTAAAACTCCATGAAGTCTGAATACTTCTTGAATATATAACTTAGCATAATCCTCTGCTGAATGGGTAGTCTTTATCAGCAAAATGTGGGTTGATTTAGTCATTCGATCTACAATCACCCAAATGGAATCATGTTGTCTGCGAGACCATGGTAACCTTGTGATGAAATCCATATTTATCATATCCCACTTCCATTTTGGAAGATCTATATTCTGAGCCATACCACTGGGCCTCTAGTTCTCTACCTTAACTTGTTGTCAATTCGGACACTTAGCAACAAACTCTGCAATGCCATTCTTCATACTAATCCACCAATAAACTTCTCTCAAATCACGATACATATCTGTGGAATCCGAATGGATAGAATATCTAGAGCTATGAGCTTCATGCGTCATCCTCTCTTGAAGCTCATCCACCCTTTACTCACACAATCTACCTTGGTACCTCAATGCTCCATCTCCAACCTTGTTCAAAAGCCATCACTTTTTGCAAAATAGGATCTTGGTCTTATTTCTCTTTAACTTCAGACACTAATGATGATTCAGCCCGATTCATCACCAGTACTCCTCCTTCGTCGAAATCCCTTAATCACACTCCTAATCATGCAAGTCTAAGCACCTCTTTTGCTAACTCTTTCTTATTTTACTCAAAATGGGTGGTACTACCTATAGACAATCTATTCAAGGCATCAACAACAACATTAGACTTACCTGGGTGATAAAGAGTACTCATGTCATAATCCTTGAGTAACTCTAAACACATTCTTTATCTGAGATTAAGCTCTTTCTCACTAAACATATACTGAAGGTTCTTGTGATCAGTGAACACATCTACGTGAACACCATAAAGATAATGACGCCAAATTCTCAAAGCAAATACTACTGCAGCTAACTCTAAATCATGGGTTGGGTAATTCTTCTTGTGAACCTTAAGATGTCTGGAGGCATAAGCTACAACGTTGTCATTCTGCATTAACACACAACCCAATCTAACTCTGGACACATCACAATAAACTAAAAAACCTTGTGTATCCTCTGGTAAGGTCAATATTGGGGCAGTAGTCAGCCACTTTTTCAATTCCTGAAAGCTTATATTACAAGCTTTAGATCATTGAAACTTAACTGTTTTTTGAGTTAACTTAGTCAAAGGAGATGAAATGGATGAAAATCCCTTGATGAAACTTCTATAATAGCCAGCCAATCCCAAAAAGCTCCTAATATCAGTTGGAGATGTAGGTCTAGGCCAATTCCACATTGCCTCTATTTTCTGAGTATCAACTCTAATTCAATCACCGAAAACAATATGGCCTAAGAATTCCACAGACTCAAGCAAAAATTCACACTTAGAAAACTTAGCATATAACTCCTTATCCTTTAGAGTTTGGAGAACCATTCTGAGATGACTAGCATGATCTTCCTCATTCCTCGAATAAATTAGAATGTCATCAATGAATACGTTAACAAACATATCCAAATAAGGCTATAATTCTTTGTTCATAAGGTCCATCAATGTTTCATGAGCATTGGTCAAACCAAAGGACATAACTAGAAACTCATAGTGACCATAGCGGGTCCTGAAAGCTGTCTTTGGGATATCACTTTCTCTTACTTTCAACAGATGATAGCCAGATCTAAGGTCTATCTTAGAAAAACAAGTGGCACCCTGAAGCTAATCTAAAAGATCATCAATTCTTGGAAGCGGATACTTATTCTAGATAGTAACCTTGTTCAACTAATAGTAATCTATACACATTCTAGGAGAACCATCTTTCTTTCACACAAATAATACCGGAGAGCCCCAAGGTGAGACACTTAGTCGAATAAAACCTTTCTTTAGGAGATTTTTCAACTGCTCTTTTTAACTATATGGAGGAATAGAGATAGGATGAGTATCGGGAAGAATATCTATACCGAAGTCTATTTCTCTCTCAGGAGGGACTCCGGAAAGATCATTTGGAAACACTTCTGGAAACTCACTAATAACTGAAACTGACTAAATAAGAGGTGTCTTAATATTAGAGTCATTAACTCAGACTAAGTGATAGACACAACCCTTGGAAATTAACTTTCTCGCCTTAAGGTACGAATTAAAATGACCCTTAGGCACTGATGAACTACTCCTCAACTCTATAACAGGCTCATTAGGAAACTGGAACTTGACTACTCGAGTTCTACAATCAATTGATGCATAACAAGCATGGAGCCAGTCCATACCTAGAATGACATCAAAATCTATTATATCTAACTAAACTAAGTCCGCCATGGTTCTCTTGTGATTGATGAAAATGGTACAATCATGATAAACTCTCTCAGCTAGAATAGACTCAGCAACAGGTACAGAAACACCAAAGGGCTCATTAAGTTGCTTAGGAAGAACATCAAAATTCATTGCAACGTATGGAGTCACAAAATATAAAATCGCTCCTGGATCTAACAAAGCATAAACATCAAAAGTAAAGACTTTGATCATACCAGTGACAACATCTAGAGAATTCTCTTTCTCTTAGCGACTAGTGATAGCATAAAAATGGTTTGATCCTCCGCCTGCCCCTAAAGTAGCTCCTCTAGGTGCAGTTCTGTCTGGTGGAGCAACTGAAGAAGATTGGGCTCTACTGCCCCCAATTACATGTTCTTTGTTTGTTCTTAGGGCACTCTCTCATAAAGTGACCATTCTGACCACACTTAAAGAACCAGTGGAGCCATTACGACACACACCTAAGTGGATCCTACCACACTTAGTGCATGCAAGAATCCCATTACCTCCTTATGCAACACTACCTTGAGAATGTGCAGGTCTAGCTCTGAAATATTGTGAACTCTGGTTGTTGAACTCACATCTATTCCTTGGTGCAGGCACTAGCAGATGATGAAGCAGGTCTCTTTTTCTTATGATTGAAGGAAGACTGGTTTGCATTACTCTTTTTCTGCCTGGACTCATTCCTTGATGTCTTAGCCTTCTTATTTTTAAACTCTTCTCTATCTCTCAGCTTGTCCTCCTTAACCTATTGCACATGGATCATCAACGTTGTTATATCCATATCCCCTATTAGCATAGCTACCTTGCCTTCCTTGCTTGACAGGCGAGACAACCCAGTAACGAACAAAATCATCCTGCTCCTCATATCAGCAACTATCTCCTGATCATAGCGAGAAAGTTGGGTGAACTTCACACTGTATTCATGAACACTCATACATTCCTGCTTAAGAGTGAGGAATTCTCTTACCTTTGTCTCTTTTAACTCATGGGGAAAGAAACTCCCCATGAAAGCACTCTCAAACATATCCCAGCTCACTATTGGCGCATCCTCAGCCCTATTCTTTTTCTATTAGTCAAACCAGATTCTAGCAACACTCTTCAATTGATATTCAGCTAGTTCCACTCGCTCAACATGAACAACATGCATAATTTAAAAAACCTTTTGAAGCTCTTCAATAAAGTTTTCCGAGTCCTTAGTGACACTTGAACCAATGAAGCTCGAAGGATTCATCCTTAAGAACTCATGACCCTAGAAGTATTAGCCACTTCCTAACGATTCTCTCTTTGTTGCCCAGTGTGGTTGGTCACAACTGAGCTCAATATCCGAATGGCCTCACGAAACTCAGCATTGGTAACCTCTCCTTGGGGTTGCACTGCTGGTGCAGTAGATACCCCTTGTTCCTCAACATTCCTTCTAGCAAGGCAACCTCTGACAGCTCTTCGTAGAGGCATGATCAAAAAAACACCCGCAAGCATGAGTTAGAAAGAAACTTTTATGGAGATACACTCTATCGCACGAAATAAGTGTGAAAAAAGTAAGACAGTTCCTAAATATTGCAGCCTCTTTATTATATATGTGGCATGCTTCACACCGATAACTAAGACTCTATAGACACGGCTTCATACACAACCTATGACTCTTGAACTCTGTGCTCTGATACCAAGTTTGTCATGCCCCGAGCCACCACCCTAGGTAGGAATGGCACTTGAGAACCATTGTTGGCCCCAAGCGAACCCTTTGCCTAGCTAGACTCTTAGCGGAAGACTTTAAGCATTATAAACGAAATCAAATACAACTCTACTCAACTGTCTCAAAATAACTTAGAACGTTTAAAGATAAATATTCAACTTCGTCAAAGTGGCAACTCAAGTCTTAACATAAACAATTGAAAAAGAAAAGACTAAAAAACTATAACTAACTGTCTATAAAGCCTCTAAAACTAAGAGGGATGTCGGGACAAGACCACCGATCATCCTAACAATTGAAAATGCTTAGATAATGTAAAAAGGGATCCTCTAGAAAGCAAGGAGGCTCACCAAATGACTCTAAATGCTCGACTGGATCAATGAGGCGCTGGATGCTGATCTTGGTTACCTATATCTGCATCATAAAATGATTCAGGCAAAATGGCATCAGTACATTGAATGTACGAGCATGTGAGGAGAATTCTAAAACAAGGCATAAGATTGAGAAGGAACTTAAAGAACTTATCTGGTTTTAACTCAATTCATTTCAATATAAATCAATAACGAAAATGCAATATAAAGAAAAAACTTTAAAACATGAAGTTAATAACTCAAAGTATTGAAAACCACATAATAACTCAGTTTATATATGAAAATACAAATAACTCTGTGTATATAAGAATACAAAATATCTCTGTGGGAATTTCTCTAAACGACAACCATCTATATGAGCTTAAGTGATGGTACAGTGTTTTGCCTCACGCTGCTAGGGCCGTCCTATACCTTTTCAGGGGTATCAAACCTAACTCACTAAGTTAATCCACTAGTCTATGCTAAAATCATTAAGGTATCATCTACAAAGTATGACCCTTTTCTACCTATGTTGGCTACATGATTTATGGAGACTTTGAGTTGTTTGAACTAGAATATGTCCCCAAATCGGTGCTCAATACTACTCCCAAATATACGATCTCATATGTTTAAAAACACAACTTTTTCTATGGTTTGAGATTATTTCTCAAAAACTATCACAAAAGCTCTCTTGGAAATCGATGTTTCCTCTCTTGTTTAAATGTGAAAACATTTTAACTCTTTTGAATACTTAGTTCCCATATACTCTTTGAAGAAATGAACTTCAATCTTTTTCTTACTCAACTCAATGCTCAAGTCTTTAAAACAAGTTTAAAATGATTGTAAAAGACTTTTGAAAGACTCTAAGAACTCTTTAGACTTAACTCTTAAATTTCCATGAATTTGAATTATGGATTCAAGGTTCATGGTCTCAAGTTATAGATGATCTCTCGATTTTTATACATATCTTAGAGTGTAGAAATCAACTAGAAAACATAGGTATGGTTCAAGAAAACTCAAACGGAAAGAAGTGGGAAAGGGTAGAAGACCTGACGACCCTAGCGTACTAAGTGGCGTCGTGCGCTTGGCCTAAAACTACAGAACCTGGGTTGGGCACTCTAAGTGGTGAGGCACCCCAAAGCCCAAACTTCAGACACTGGTTTGGGGAGCTCTGAGTGGCATGGCACCCTTTACCCTTGCCGAGACATCCCTGAATTTTCTTGTTCGTTTTTCAACTCTAAACCTTCAAGATTCGATTGGTTTCTTCCCCAAAAACTTATATTCAAATGTACAACAAAAGTATACAAGAATATACTAAAAACAACCTTAAATCTCATGCAATTAACTCAAGAAATCCTCCAAAACTCAACAATCAAGATTCAAACGAAACTTTCGACAAAATTTTATCAAGAACTCATAAACTCTTTCTTTAAGAACACAAATATGTTGAATTAAACATGATTGGTGCGTGGGTGAAAGAACCCAATACTATGTACTATCACATACCTTGTAGGGATTAACCCTTTGCGAAATCCACAAGATAAACTTCAAGAACGCGATGAATCCTTGCGTCTTCTCCTCTTTTCTCATCTTTTCTCTTCTCTCAAAACCCTAGCGTTATTTTATGAAGCGTAAACTGAACCAAATCAGTTTAGACCTCAATTAAATTACTAAAAATGAATTTAATTAATTGGGTAGTGAAAAAAGACCAAAATACCCTTCTAAAATCTGGGTGATTTTCCTTATTCCGACAACCCAACTTCAAACAAGCATATCTCCCTCATACAAACTCAAAAATGAGCAAACTCAGTGGCGTTGGAAAGATGATTCAAATACTTTTTATATAGTATCTGGTAACCCACCTAACTCATCCTGTTCTAGGAGTTATGGTCATTTTAATTTGAACCAAAACTCATACTTAGCTTAACTTGTCAAAATTTTCAAATTTTATTATTTCCAAAAATGGTTTCTTTCTAATTCTAGTTCTTTCAAATAGCAAGGTGTTACAATTACAATTTTGAAGCACATCAATAAAATTCTCATTTTCAAAATAAAATGAAATAAGTAGATGTGCATGATTGAGATTCTTTTTTCTTAATTAATTTATAAGACTGATCTCGGTTGGAGTTAGTAAGAAAACTCTTGATAATTTTTTTTGATATTCCTACTAAAGAGAAGGATGATTTTATATTCTCTTAGTAAGTCGATAAATCAATTTTGATTGGAGTGTGTAGGAATACTCTTGATAGATTTACCGATACTCTGCTTTAAAGGAGGATGAGATTAATTTCTCTTAATGAAGTTCATAGACTATTTGGTTGGAGTATGCAAAGTTACTCTTGATGAATTCACCGCACTAAATTCGAAGTGGAGTTCACTTCAATAAGATTTTAACAGGGAAATCTTAAAGCACTTGGCTAAAAGGATTCAAGATACATGGTCGTAAGATGTCAAAGGATTTCAATTTTCACCAGAACATAATGATATGTGTGGAGTATTTTTTATATTTAATTCAATGAACCACTTAGTTCAAGATTTGTTCGCTAAGTAGTCAATGATTTAGAAATCCTTCACTAGCTAATGGTTCAAGTCCAAAAGACACCATTATTGATGCATGTTGCTAGATTAATGTCTGAAAATATTTTTTGGATTTTTGGAAGATAAAAATCTCTTGAAACAGGTGGGGGATTATAAGAGTTAGTGTTTCAATTAATTTTGAAACAAATTCATCCATTAATAGTTTTGAAATAACAAAATACATGAATATGAGTTGTAACATTCATTTTTGTTTTAATTCTACGTTATAGATTTTTGTAAGATATTTTAAAACTCTACGTTATAGGTTTTTGAAAGTTAATTTTTTCTTTTCAATTCATGAACCTATAATAAATACTATTTAGTTAAAAGTTTTTTCTTGCAAAAAATTTGTCCTATAAATTGAGTTTCTATTTGTTGAAAAGATAAGCACTCAAAAAAACTACTTTCCCTTGAAAAACATTTGTGAGACATTAATCAAAAGGTGAAATCACCAATTCAATAATAGAAGAGCAACATTCTTGAATTCTACTTGTTTTGTGGCATAGTTGAATCCCGAAGATAGAGTTGTTACTTATTCTTTTGTTTGCTCGTGGGTGAGAATCCAAGTATCTTCAAGAAACGTATTAACGTGCCTCTAAGCCAAACAAGTGTAACTACCCGAACTGCCGTTATTTAGGAAAAGCAAAAATTCAGAAATTACTGGGCCACTGTCCCGCCAGGGCGGGACGGATGCGGCGGCGCCACGGCGGGATAAGTTGGCACCAGAGAGGGATATGCGAGACAGAATGTAAATAACACAAAATCTTATTTTCTCCTTCTTCCTAAAATACCTAATTTAGACGTAAACCACCCTAAATCGTAACAGCAATTTCGGCCAAAATTGAAATATTTTTCAGATATTTTTCCCTATTATATATGTAGTATCACTTAATAGATTTCTTCACAATTTTCAATTCATTTTGAATGGAGTGTTGTTATTTTTAGAAACTTAAATTGTGGGAAATAAAATTTAAAATTGATTGTAGCTAATTGTTTGAATTTGATTTTAAAATAAAACGAACTGTCTGGACGTCAAATTAAAACATCTAACTCATTAAATAAAATGGTTGAAAGTTTTAATTAGCTTAGAAATTCAAATATGTCATATTATTTATTTCTACAAGAAAAAATAATGAAACTCTTTCTCCTTACATTCTCAATAGTTTATTTGAATAAAAATAAATAAATATTTTTTAAAAAATAAAACTTTATTGGAATTTATCATGAGAAAAATTCAACATACGCAAAATCATTATGTGAATAAAACTATAAGACCATAAAACTAAGATATTAAAAATATAAAAATTGAAAAGGCTAAAATTTTGAATATTAATTAAATTAAAATAAAGATAATGTTATGGTTTGTATGTTTGCCTTTTAATTTCCAGAAAAACAACGATATCTTTTTATAATATAATAATTATTTTTAATATGGTTAAGAGCCCATTATGCCCGCTCACCTTTCCCACTTCCAAAAGCAAAGGCATAAAAAGAAGAGCAACTTTCACATATACCAAACATAAAAATCATATTTGTATGTTATAGTTATAATTTGCACAATTGCGCTCCATAGAAAATTTTATGTTTGCTATGCAGCTTTTGATTTGTATAATTCGCTGGATACATCCAATTTTATACAAATTATTCAGTTTTGTATAAATTCATTTATACATTGTAATTTGTATAATAAGATCTTTATTTGTATTATTATAGGTTTATAGGACGAAAATATATGTATTTATATTTGTATTTGTATTTGTATTTGTATATACACTTTCTCTCTCTTTATACAAATACAAATGCATTTTATACATTTTGTACATTTGTATACCGAATGGGTAATTGTATACCAAAAATAGCTAATTGTATACTGAACCAGATGACACAAAAGGCATAGCAAGAGTAGTATCAGTACAAACCACACGTACTGGTAGGCATCATCGGTCAACCCGGCTCCCACCACATAACATAAGAAAATCAACTAGTAAGAGTATGCAATAAACCACTCGCTTCTCCATATTTACCCTCGCTTGAATGCTTCGGAGTTTCACTAGTACCCTTACTACCAACCGCCTTTTCAATCTACCTACTTACTAGGTTCTTGATCAAGCCTAACCATTCTAACACTTAGAAACGACCACAAATACATCTAGAAACATCCCGACTAACCACTCCAGAATCCCTTTAAAACTTTCCCGAGTAGTTACACCCCACACCCTACCTCCATTTTTCATCCTTGCAACATATGGACAGCCCTTGTTCCTCAACACTAATACTCTTGAACCCTTGGCCCTTCCAGTTTCATTCAACGACGATATACATATGAGTTAAATCAACATAGTAGAACAAACATAAATAGGTCATCATATCATTTACAATTCCGCTGAAACACAAAATATTTTTTTTGTATTCTATACATACAATATATATATATATATATATATATATATATATATATATATAATGCTTTTTTTGTCTTTGTTTACGCTTTATCTTATTTTCCTCTTTTGAATGTGGATTTGAAACATTTCAGACAAACCATCACATCATCTTCAAAAAAAAAAAATTATTACTTGTCTCTGTTTGATTTTGACTTTTACTTTTAACCATATTAATACTCTTAATGAGATTTGTGTGTGACAATTCTTTATCGATAGTACATTATACTTTAAATTTATGAAAGTTACTATGCTTTTAAATTGTCCAAATTACAAACACGCCTAACAAAGTAGAAGTGTTATAATATTAATTTCGTGTTAGATAACAATATTGATGGAGAAGACAACACGTAAAGGTTAGACTTCCCCTTTTAATTTCTTCTTAATTTGAGTTTTATATTGTCTTTGCAATTTTATGAATGGTTTGATAACATTAGTGAATCTTACTTGTAGAGGAGATATGTTAGAAATACAATTCTATTGTTGATTTTTTTAATTTTATGCAGAAGATTATGTACATTTTAAAAAAAGCCAAAATCGGTACTACTTATGATACCCAAGATAAGTATACTTTTAAAAAAAAAAAAAAAAAAAAGAGAAGAAAATCATTTCAAATCATATTTTCACATAATAATTACAGAGTTAAAATATGATGGATAAAACAAACTACACTCTTTCAAGTTTTGTTAAACAAAAATAATAATATATCTACAGATTATTTATAATTGATTTTTTTGTCAATTGATTATTTATTTAGTATTATATTTTGTTGAATAAAATGGATGAGGGATAGAAAAAAATTGATTGACGTAAGAAGAGGCATCAAGTAGATCGGCATTGGCAAAATGAATGCATTATAACTCCAAGTGAGAATTTCAAATAAAGTATCTTATATGACTGATATCATTTCTTTTCACGATCCAAATCGAGTCATGAGTGACACCCACACTTAACTTCCTAGGTGGGAGAACCAACAAATTTAACCCCGACTTATAAAATACAAACATAATGCGGAAGCTCAAAATCTTATTAACTATCGTTTCCCAAAACCTGAAAGTCATCACATCGAGGACATCTATTCTCCAACTACTAAGTCTAAGAGTTTAAAGACAACAAGATAAATAAATAAAATAATTTGTGTCCAAAAACTAAGGATATCATGCCATGACCGAGAAAATTCAACACGAGCTAGAATGAATAGCTCACACTGGAACGTGAGGTGCTGGAGACTGGCTAGAGCTGAGGGAAAGTCGTAGTCGTTGGTACACTTGTTGCATTCCCCAAAAGGAAAACAAATAAAAATACAAGTAGGGCTCAATACATGGCAACATGTACTAAGTAGATATCATCGACCGACTCAAAATAGTAACTAATATGCATAAAGTAATAGTATAAAATCAACTATAGCACTTAGCAGGTGATAAGCAATAAACAACATGAACAAGTGACAACTGAAGCCAGTACAAAATCAATCACAATATCAAGCGCACACACAAGGACTCATGCCTCCACACCACGCTCATTTGGGAAATTGGTTCTTTGAGATTAAATACATTCAGTTAATTCAATATGTTTTCCTCTTTAATGTTACCGTGTCGGAACGTGACACCCCGATCCATAATACCGTGTCGGAACGTGACACTTCGATCCAATAATACTGTGTCGGAACGTGACACCCCGATCCATAATACGGTGTCGGAACGTGACACCCCGATCCAATAATATTGTTAATTTATTATTTATTATCACCACTTTCACTGAATTAACAATATTTCATCAAGCCTTCTTTATTCAAGGCATCACTTCGATAGAGAAAGTTCAAGATTATAAATTTCACAGTCTCAGGATTTTAGACCAATCACAACAACACATGGATTATTCAAACCACACAACCAAGTACATAGAGAAATTCACAATATCACTCAATGCATGTCAATCACTATTAAGAGTCTATCTATCAAATAGAATAAACTATAACCTACCTCCACCAAAGAACTGACGTCAGACAAGCTACTTCTCCAATGCCATGCCTTTCCTTTCCTTAACGCCTCCGAACGTTACCAATATATCAAGTATACATAATTCATACGTAAACGAGTCTATAGATCCTATATTACTATATGTCTAGCCTAGATTTAAGAACTAATATCCCAAACTTAAAAGGAAATCCAATTATTTTCCTGCAGTTCCATTGGTCCGGCTACAACACAAGGCAAACCTAACCTTAGCTTATTTTCCATTAATTCTCACGTGAGTACAGAGAGGAATAGCCATGTCAATTCAATCATTATTTAGAAAAGATGTGTCACCCATCTTACCATGATTTCTAAGTTAATTTTCCTCACTTATTCAAAATAATCTAACTGGAAATTAACCCATTAGTGGGAGACAAATTTGCCTCCAACAACCCAACACCACTATCCATTCTATATTCCTATCCAACCTTAATTATTTTTCACATGAAATTTCAGCGAATCGTACTCGACAGTAACATACACGCATAATACTAATATTTCATCCTTTTATCCCAATATAATAATAATAATAACAATAATACGATTCATACCAATATATCAAAATTTGAATCATAATATGATAACTAAAGGAAATAAGAAATGATGATCCTAAATCGGTGGCATACTATGGAACAACAATAGACGACTACTCTTCTTGTTTTTAGACTATTTGTATCAATACATTCAATTATTATAATACTAAAATTAATGTCTCCCCAAAATCCAAAACCAAACCGTCGTTTTTTAGATTCTTCTTCTAATTTTAAGTGGTAAAATCCTGATTTGCAGTCAAATTTACTAAAGTAATTATATCCTTGTATTTGTCTTATTTTTAATATTTTATTTGGTAAACTCTTATCTAACCTATTAATATAATAATTTAACTTATCACCCAACCATTAAACTAAAATCTTTTTCCCAATTTCCAAGGCAACTCAGTGGTATCACTTCCACTAAAACTATACACTGATATGCTATTAACAATTTGCATTCTTAAATCAATATTTACGTATACAAGTACTAATATACGGTTAAGGATTTATCTGTACATGAGAGGCCCGTGCCTTGCAGAGGCTTCTCTTGGTCTGTCTATGTGAGCCGCGAACAGTTTTTGTGTCTTCGCAAATAAAATAATAATAACCTCTTTTAATCTAATTTTGGTTTACATACAGGGCAAGAAACATAAAATATTAAATGAATTATGAACTTGTCCCATTAACCACCAATTTAATTTGTTATTTAAAAAATACCTATCAATTAAATAGTTATAATTAAAGAATAGTCCAAAATACCCATTTAAAATCTACCGGAAGAGTTTTTTATGCAATAAAAAGCTCTAGTACTAAAAACGACCAAATGGGTTGTTACATTGTTTTATTTAAAAATATATTTTGGACTGGTTTAGAGTCACCACTTAATTTTTAAGAAAAATCAAAAAAACTGTTGTTTTCAAAAGACTAAAACAGAAATCTAGTGAAAACTTAAAAGGGTTCGAGGTTCTTATTAACATTCTAGGAAGGTTTTAAAAGCACCTAGAATGTCCACTAATGTGGTTATCCGGCAATTACTTATTTGGCTAAAATAATTTTTAACTTAACTTGAATTGCAAAATTTCTATAGTTAGAATCATTTTTAAAAGGGAAAAGGGAAATATTGACCTATTATTTAAGTGAGGTACTTCTCAAAATTTATGTTTTTAAGTCTTTTAAAAAGATGATCAATTTAGTTACATTGTTAAAGCGAAATGAGCGTCTCTTGGGGATTTGAACTTTTTGACCCTAAGATTAACGACAAATGCTAACAAACAAACACAGTAAAGTAAGGAAGGAAAGAGAGTTGGGCCCAAATCTGGTTTCTGTCCACCTGAACCAGTACTTGGGCCTATTTTCGTTTTGGCCTTTTAATCCATTTGAGTCGTCTGCACCTGTCCTAAACTAACATGAAATAAAGTATTATCTGGGCCTTAGGCCCGATTTTCACTTGTCCTAAGTTTCTAACAGAAATAATAATAAGACGACGAGGGCTTAGGCCCAAACTAACAAAATACAACTTCTTTGAAAATAAAGATGGGTTTTTTGGCCCAATTCCTTCAATTCTCCACTGCTTTGAATTCTTTTAACTCTGAGACCTGTACGTCCATTATTTTTGGACTCGATAGGGAACATAGAATTGGGCCTATAAGGCCTAATTCCGCGAAATGCAAGGGGAGGGAGCCTCCGAAGATTCGGGATGAAGCAATCCATGCATAGGAACAAGATGGAAATTAGAAATGAAACATATTTTGAAATTTTACAATATAACTAAGGCATATGAAAATAGAAATAAGATGAAAACACTCATGATTGGTTCACTATGTCACCATAATGCAGATATGACCCAAAGACTGCATACAACACTTACAAACCATTTGTTTAAGATGAAATGAGACTTACATGATAAAATAAAATACTACAATATGATTACGAATAAACAATCAAATTAATGGTGGCCAAATGGAGAGGATTTAGGCATAGCTACTTAGAAAAATATAACAGAGAAACAATTATCAAGCAAAAAAAAATGGAACTAATTGTTGAGGTTGGAATCATTAAGCTAAAACAAAATAAAAATAGGTAAGAAAAGACGGTATGAAACTAAACAAAGGCAATAATAAACCCATGTATAGAATAGACTAAACTTGAGCATTTGATCATGAACCAAGACAGCAGGCATGAGAAAATAAAAAATAGTAAAATCGATATCACTTAAAGTCTTATTCAAGACGGGGAATAACACTTAACTCGTGCAACTCTCAAAGAAGCATGACTAATCTTAAAACTTATTCACTAAACATTAAACTCAAAGCACCCATATCATTTTAGGGAATCAAAAATACATCATACCAATCCTATAAAATCGAGTCATACTTTAAATGCTATGGACAACAAGAAAGCGTAGACAACTAAGATTAAAACCCACGACAATGGCAAACGAAGGCTCTATTAAGCTTAAATGAGATTAAAGAGGATCAAACTATATCTTCGAAACACTCTAAGGAAGTAAAGCACTGAAACGAGGACATACCAAAATGACATTCAGACATCAAATGAAGCAGTGACGGAATAAGCTTGAACAGTGGAACGTAGAACTCGCCATGTAAACAGATCTTTATAACTTCCAGATTTATACTCAAATGACTACAAATTTCTATGGACTTAATAGGCTATTCAGAAGACATTTAGGTAATAATGTTAAAGAAAGAATCGAACCAAGCGGTAACTAAAGACTAAAGATTTGACCACAAATGAGACCATGATGTAAGAAACTTGGAGAAGACTAAATAAAATGTACCTCAAAACATAATACTCTAACAGCGAACAGGGGATACAACATTCTTAATTTTCAAGTCATATTAAGAGGCACATAAACTCAAAAAAAAAAAAAAAAGTCATTCGGGCAGTAACGAGGCAACACACACTATTTACAAAGAGGAACAACAAGAAAGTAGGGATGAGAATGTCACCTCTTCTTGGGCAGCTCCCTGGGACAATGAACAACGAACAGAGCGACGACTTCACCCCCCACCATGCACTTCGAAAGGAGCTCGACGGAAAACAAGCAGAGCGAATGAAGCTAGTGTTGAATAATGATCCTCTTCTCTACTTCTGGTTTACTGTATTTCCTTCTGAATTCTGGTGACTTCCTCTTAACGTTCTCCTCACTTTTCTCTAAGGATTCTCTAACACAATTTTTTTTTTAAAACTCAAGAATTTTTCTTTCTTTTTTTCTTCTTCTTCCCGTCCCCTTTTTTTCATGCGAATACTAAGCAATTATATAGCAGGGGAATTCGGGTTCGGGAATGGGGGGAAAATGATCAAAAGATTTGACAAGAAGGGGCCTATTTTGAAATTCAAACTCCTCATTCCTTTCACCAAATTGGCCAAACATCATTTTTTCTCAAGTTTCGTCCCATTCCGGAAGAGGAAATGGGACAGACGTGTGCTTGCCTTTCTGCACTGTTAGTACGAATTGAAAATGACACGAGGAAGAAGACAATGAAAATCACATTGTACTGCTCAGTGTTGACGCCGCTGGTGATATTGGTGTTTGGAACGGGCTGTTAACGCTGTGAATTTCCTCAGTACAGCTGACGATTTCTCCTGTTAACATTGAAATAAACGTTGCTGGATGTTGCTGTCGTTTTCGGGTCTCTTTATGGACTGGGGATGGGTTTCAAATTTCCTGGACTTGCATCTTCCGTTGGAGAAGAAAAGAACACGTATAGGGGTGGGCTGGTGTATGTATTGTTGGTGTACAGCTGGTGGGTTATTTTGGAATGGTTTTTTTCTCTGTTTTGTGGGCTGCTGTATGTATGGTGTTGCTGGAAAATGCATTGCTGATGGGCCTTACTGATTTGGGCTGGTTTGGAAGAGCTGTGCAGCTGAAATTTGTAAAATAAAAGCCCAAAAATTGGTCCTATTAGTGAGGTAAAAGTAATGGCTAGTAAGTTACAATCTTAACCAAATTGAGTGGTCAATTGCATTACGAATTTAGCCGATGAATTAGGAATGTAGCCAAATTGAATTCATTTAGTAAAACTTGGCTAGTGATTAAATAAAATGAATTAATACAAATTAATTAACGAGTTTCTTAATTTTAACAAAATAAAATAATTGATTTAATTATAAACTAATTAATTCAAAAGTGCAAACTATTATATAACTAAACTAATTAGTAAAATATCTAAGCGAAATAAAATCCTTTTCGATGTGAATTTTGAATATTTATAAAATGTATTAATTATATATAAAAATATGTAAAATATAAGCATTGTCTAAAAATTATAATAAGTGACATAACTTTATTTAAAATAACTTGCAAACTATTTTTTTGAAATTTATAAAACTAATTATTTTAAATCGTTTGAAATCTAAGAAGCTCAAAAATTAATCGTATCGGGGAGGGTCAAAATTGGGTGTCAACAACTATCCCTCATTTTACTTGGATTGATGTAAGAAATTCGAGGAAAATGAAATTGACAAATCTAATTTTGGCCGACCATATCTTCATCCTTTCAGAAAGGGATTTTGGTACAGACTTTAAGAGTTATGGCCGAGCCCTAGAAATGGGTTTCCTACATATCTCAGGCTATATGAGAATTCAGATTACTTGTAATTTGATACGCTTGATTTAGCACACGATTATGAAGAAATTTATAAGTCATCCCGATATCGAATTATCGGGGGGGGGGGGGATCGTAATTGCCTTGTTGAGGAGGAGGCATTTGACGATAATTTGGAGTGTTTGGATGAGGGGCTTGATATCTGGGATATGAGTTGGTTTGATAATTTGGTTGTGGAGATTGGTAGTTCGATGGGGTATTTTGGTAAAGTGGAGTTGGGGTTTGGTACATTGGGGGAGACGTTTGGTAATTTGTTTGAACGTTGGTACAGTTGGGGGCGACATTTCGGTAGTGATAAGATGGAGTCTGGTAGATAGTAGGGGGAGTTTGGTAAACGAGAAGAGGGGTATTTTGATAACTGGGGGGAGGATTATTTTGGTAATTAGCCTGTGCATAACAAGCCGGGTATGAACCTTATGAAGGTCGAGAACGACCTTGGTATGATGAGGATTTTCTTCCCCTCATAAGAGATAGAGGACACATCCTCTCTTTTCTTCTTCAACAAGCCCGAAGATCCGGGCGAGGCAGCAACACGAGCAATCTTCCCGCTTCTCAATCCATCCTCGATAGTCTCACCTACCTTGACTATCTCAGCAAATTTTGTTCCAATGAGCAACATGATTCTGTCATAATATTCGGGCTCTTGCACCCGCACAAACACTTCGACAATCTCTTTTTCTGACATGGGAGGTTTAACTCTAGCTGCCTCATTTCGCCATCTATATGCGAATTCTCTATAACTTTTGATCGGCTTCTGTTTCATCTTCTCCAAGGATTAACGATTAGGAACGATCTCCACATTGTAGGCAAATCATTCGATGAAGTTCTTAGCCAGAGCGTTCTAACTTGACCACTGTCTTGTTTCATGAGACGTAAACCATTCTAGAGCCTCTCCGCTCAAACTTCGGCTAAAAAATCGCATTAACAAAGCTTCGTCTCTTCCAACTCCCACGAGTTGGTCACAGTAGGCCCTCAAGTGTGCTAAGGGGTTCCCCGTTCCTTCGAAGATATCGAATTTTGGCACCTTGAATCCTTCCGGGAGGTCCAAATTTGGATGAATACACAGGTCTTCGTAACTCAACCCGGCGACCTCAAGAATGCAGTTCAACTCCTTTATGGCTTTTCTAATTTCCTCCTTCATATCTATCTTGGCGGTCTCTTCCTTTAACCTCCACTCTCTCTCCCTCTCCTCATAGTGGTCGAGCTCCGAACCAGGGGCGTCATGCTCGTTTGGGATCGATATTTAGAAAGTGGCTTTTTGTGGTAGTGGTGGAGCAATAGAGGGACCCTGACCATTCAAAGGGGCGTGATAGTTTTGGGGGTAAGTCTGGGGGCTAGTATACTGGTTTTGATGAAGGAGGGAAGTTCGTGGGTTATTAGCGTTTTGGCTGTAGGGAGGGGAGGTCTGTTTGGTGGTTTGCATTAGGGGGAGGGAGTGGTGCTTGGAGGTTGGTATTTTGAGGAGGGGGTGGTGTTTGGTAAGAGGCTGAGGCGTAATGGGGGTTTTGGGTGGTAAGGTCAATGATGGAAGGATTACGAGTAGGATTTAAAGGCAGGTTTTGAGCTTGTTCCACGTTAGGAGGGGGAATTTGAGCTGGAGGTCCTCCGTCTGGTTGAGTATTAACAGCAAAAATCGGAGGAGGCAAATCTTGTTTTCTCTGCATCTCGACCCTCATCTCAACAATTTGTTGCATCAACTGCAGGATCAGTTCATTATGATCAGTAAGGGCGGGCTGAGCCACCACGACATCGGTAAGGCTAGTTTCTTCGTTGTTATCACCCATTGTTGTTTTTCCCTTTTGTGAACTTTGACTAGGGAAGTAATCTGTAGGACCTTTAGATCTAGTGAAATAAGGATGGTCGGCCAGTGTATCAACACAGATCAGTTCTAATTACCTGTAGAGAAAAACAACTCAAAGGCAAATCTGTCAGTATTAATTCTGGATGAATAATGCAAGCCATCACATAGAAAGCAGACAAATATATAAAAGTTGCTTCGTTTAAGGACACGTTAACCCACGAGTAATAGGGACTGATTTTTGAACAAACAGGAATTTGCTCATTTTATTTTGGGGCTAGTGACTCCGAAAGAATAAATTGCGTTGAGCTAAGGTTTTTTTGCTGCATCTACTGACATCTATTTATTTGAACTCAATGTTTCCTTGAAGAATGAAAGAGGGGAAAAGAAAATTTGAAAAAGATAGGGGCCGGGCCTTGAAAGGCTGTCTACGTATCTCCCAAGGAGAATTCAGGCCCTACGTAGTTCGAACACAAAGGAAATTTTCATTTTCATTCATTCATTTGATTGATTACAAGGGAAGTGAAAGAAAAGCATACAATAAAGCTCATAAAAGATAGATGGTGCCTTCATCAAAGCTTCTTCTTCAGACTGTTGCATTAATCACGGGGGGTAAACTCGTGTGCTTCAGAGGCGATTTTCTTATTCCCTCATTTCCACAAAGGAAGCTTATAGAAAATTTCCTCCTCAAGTTCCTCTTCAACAGATTCAGGTCCAGTGCCTTCAGGACCACTATTGGTGGCCTCTTGGTTGAAGAAAGGGTATATTTCATGTAGTTTTTGAAGCCTCATGGATATATCATTGTTGAAGGCATGATGTTTCTTTTGCATAGCAATCGTCTCCTCGTTCATGATAGCATATCTTGCCATCTAAGCCGCTAACTCTGCATCCAGTGCTGCACTTTTGGCTTGCGCAGCTGTGGTGGCTAATTCTACTTCTATTCTTCTTTCTCCCATCTCTCGAATCTCTTATTTGAGTTGACGCAATTTCATCCTTAGACTCTCCCCAGTCGTTTTCACTTCGACATTCTTGCCCTTTTCCATCTTAACAACAATTTCACCTTTTCTGAGATGATAGGGTAATATTTTAGAATTTGGTAGTAGGATTTTATTTCTGGTTGAGAAACTTCAGACTCATGAAATTTTTGTCGGACATTTGGTAGTGACTTGTATTTGGTATTGGAAAAATTTTCAGAAAGTTTTTGAAAAGGAGTGGGCTAAAAATGTCCTCATTCAAAGCAACGTATCACATAAACAGTTAAAGCACACAAGCATACATCGCGTCCTAAACAGGTAGGGGCCCCTTTTGTGCCAAGGGTAGGCCTAGCGTATTTGAAAAATGTATGTGTAGAATTGAACTATTTTGTTACCCCAAAGCAAATTTCGCATATAAAATAATGTTCGAAAAAGCAAAAAAAAAAGCGGGAGAAAGTAGGGAATAAACGGGAAAGACAAAAGAAGAGACCCACACAGGGGTCATTTGAAAAGAGTACCAAAATACAAGAAAGACAAGCCCACGCAGGGGCAAATAACATTAAGTACATATAGAAGAACCCACGTAGGGGTGAAATCCGCTAAGATGTTCCCGATAGCCCTGCCTCTGATCTGCTCCTCTTGTTCTGTGCCATGAGATGTTGAAGCCTATATTGAATCATTAGCAAATATCCTTCGCTCCGACGACCTTTCTCTTCCCAGTCTTCGAGACACATTTCGCTTTTCTTATCTACGATCCATAAGTTAAGCTCTCCCAAAGTGCTTCTCAAGCTTTCTAATTCTTGAGTTACGCTCTCGAGGGCGTACTTGTCCTACTCTTGCTTTCGGAGAAATTTCTCATGCATTTCCTGGGCTTCTCTTCTTACCTCTCTTAGTTCTATCAAAGTTTTGGACTCTTTGTCCTCCACACTATGATAAATGTTTGGAACTGGGGAAGAGATACCTTGTATATCATTTGTCAACCAAACTTTGTAGGTTTCATCGTACCCGACATTGAACCGGTCCATGGCAATGGTTTTGTCATCCATTCGTACTACCTTTTTCCATTCTCTCAGCATCTCTGAAGCCTCATGCACTCTATCGTCCCTGATATCGAACACATAAATACGATAGTATGCATTTGGGGGCGTAGTTTGGCTTTTCCCAAACTGCCTCAGGACCCGGATGGGTGCATACGGGCGGATACCTCGAATACCTGGCAGAGGAAGCACGAGTTGTTTGTGGCCCCGTACTTGACATCCTTTGAGATGAAGCGATCGAACATCTACTGAATATCTCCTTCTCTCAGCTCGAAAAAAATCTGAGCCCATGTTCCTCTAGTCTTCCTATTTTCTAAATCCGTCCAAAACAACATATCATTCAGACCCTTAAGAGAATTATGCTCATCAAGGGTATGGAGTCTTTGAATTCCGTGTCTCTTCACCAAGTGACTCATTATCCACCATTGGAGGAGGAGATTACAACCCTGAAAGTAGCGATGTCCTTCCCTACACCTACCCAGAGCACGATATATGTCGACAAGGATGACAGGTGCGATAGGATAATACTTCACTTGCCCTTGGTTCAGATGCCCGTGGAACAGAGTGTGAGCAAGCATTATCACCCGGGTGTTAATACTGAGGCTTGGGCCATGTGGAAAAACCATGGTGCCCAATAGTGCGACAGTGAATGCCAAAGGTCTAATCCCGTCCCATTCTCTATAAGTGACCCTGAACTCTTGGTTGTAATTCGCGTAAAAGCTTGCGTTCCCGAATCTAACATAAAGATCCATAAAAGAGATGCTAGAACCTTCGGCCCAAAAGGCATAATCCTTTCTTAATCCGAGCCAATTTATGATATCATCGCGAGTAGGCTTGTTAGGGATTAAGATGTTTTCCTACTTTCTCACTCTTCTTTCAAGTCCTGTACCGACTGTGTCTATTCCATCCCGAATTTCCTCGATTGTCGGGGTGATTTTCATGGTTCCAAATTGAAACACCATTTTCTCGTTGTCCCAATAACCTGTGAGGACTTCAATCAGCTCGGGCCACCCAACCATGTTGATGAGTTCTGTTAGGGCTCCTACGTATTTATTGAGAGACCTTTTGTGAACCACAGTGAGGTCATTGTACCACATCTTGAGCAAAACTAGAGCTTCCACTACCATGTCGAATTTAGGAAATCGATCCATACCTACAAAATAAAGCACGGTTAAGATTTCTCCCCCCCCCCCCCCCCCAAATAGGCAACAATTTGGTTTCTATACATACATCTTTCAAATGTCAAATAATATGATATATCGTTAGGTCGTGGACATTGGACATGATATTTGACGATTTTACTAATGGACTTAATACACCTTGGGTATTAAGCCGTCTTAGGCTAATGCTTAGATTTAGATTTGGTTTCGCTCTACTCTAGGTTGACTAGAATTGGTTGAGAAATGACGGTTACCCGAGTCGGACAAACAACGGGGTGAAGTATAAAAAATAACGTTGGATGACCACAAGCCAACTATTCGTTTATCATTTCCAAAGAATTTAACTTGTGTTTTTTTCTGAAGGACAGCCGTGGTAAGCCAAGTAACCGCCTTTTTTTCTAATGCAATCTATTTGCCATTTGGCGAAATCAAGTGCCATGAATGCCACAATTCAATATAAGCGATAAATAAAACAAGTAGACAGTTAAAACACATAGCCAAATAAATTAATCTTAAGGTTAGAACCACTCAAATCCCCAGCAGAGTCGCCGTTCTATTTTATTTAAAAATATATTTTGGACTGGTTTAGAGTCGCCACTTAATTTTTAAGAAAAATCAAGAAAACTGTTATTTTTAAAAGACTAAAACAGAAATCTAGTGAAAACTTAAAAGGGTTCGAGGTTATTATTAACATTTTAAGAAGGTTTTAAAAGCACCTAGAATGTCCACTAATGTGGTTATCCGGCAATTACTTATTTGGCTAAAATAATTTTAACTTAACTTGAATTGCAAAAAATTTATAGTTAGAATCGTTTTAAAAAGGGAAAAGAGATATATTGACCTATTATTTAAGTGAGGTACTTCTCAAAATTTATGTTTTTAAGTCTTTGAAAAGATGATCGATTTAGTTATATTGTTAAAGTGAAATGAGCGTTTCTTGGGGATTTGAACTTTTCGACCCTAAGATTAACGACAAATGCTAACAAACAAACACAGTAAAGTAAGGAAGGAAAGAGGGTTGGGCCCAAATCTCGTTTCTGTCCACCTGGACCAGTACTTGGGCCTATTTTCGTTTTGGCCTTTTAACACATTTGAGTCGCCTGCACCTGTCCTAAACTAACATGAAATAAAGTATTATCTGGGCCTTAGGCCCGATTTTTACTTGTCCTAAGTTTCTAACAGAAATAATAATAAGACGACGAGGGCTTAGGCCCAAAAGAACAAAATACAACTTCTTTGAAAATAAAGGTGGGCTTTTTGGCCCAATTCCTTCAATTCTCCACTTCTTTGAATTCTTTCAACTCCGAGACCTGTACGTCCATTATTTTTGGACTCGATAGGGAACATAGAATTGGGCCTATAAGGCCTAATTCTACGAAATGCAAGGGGAGGGAGCCTCCGAAGATTCGGGATGAAGCAATCCATGCATAGAAACAAGATGGAAATTAGAAATGAAACATATTTCAAAATTTTACAATATAATTAAGGCATATGAAAATAGAAATAAGATGAAAACACACATGATTGGTTCATTATGTCACCATAATGCAGATATGACCCAAAGACTGCATACAACACTTACAAACCATTTGTTTAAGATGAAATGAGACTTACATGATAAAATAAAATACTACAATATGATTACGAATAAACAATCAAATTAATGGTGGCCAAATGGAGAGGATTTAGGCATAGCTACTTAGAAAAATATAACAGAGAAACAATTATCAAGCAAAAAAAAAATGGAACAAATTGTTGAGGTTGGAATCATTAAGCTAAAACAAAATAAAAATAGGTAAGAAACGACAGTATGAAACTAAGCAAAGGGAATAATTTAAGGCGATGCATTATTTACCTCTTATACCAAGGTTAAACATGTTGTCTACATCTAATAGCTCTTCTCCTCATATGAGATGGCAGCATGAAAATAAAAGACCACCTGGTGTTATGTGCCATCCTTCTGGTGGAGAGTCCTGGAAACATTTTGATAGAACATATCCACAGTTTGCAGCCGAACCACAGAACATTAGATTGGGTTTATGTTCAGATGGATTCACGCCACATTTTATTTCTGCTGCACCATATTCTTGTTGGCTTACATTTGTAACACCATATAATCTTTCACCTAAGATGTGTATGACCAGTCCATATATATTTCTCAATTGTGTCATTCCTAGCCCACAGAATAAAAAAGTCTTGATTGATGTATACTTGCAACCTTTGATTGATGAGTTGAAACAATTGTGGGTTCAAGGGGTTGAAACATTTGATGTGTCTCTTAAACAAAATTTTAATTTGCGGGCTGCCTTAATGTGGAATATTAATGATTTTCCTACGTATGGAATGTTGTTAGTGTGGATGACAACGGGAAAGTTAGCTTGTCCTTACTGTATGGAAAATACTAAATCATTCACTTTGAAACATGGTCATAAAAATTGTTAAATTGTTGGTTTGATTGTCATCGACAGTTCTTGCCAATGGATCATGAGTTTAGGAGTATGAAAAATACATTCATAAAGAATACTGTTGAACAAAGTTGTCCACCTCCATTCTTGACTGGAGAACAAGTTTGGGAGAGGGTTTAACACTTCCCAAAGGTTACAGAAGAACAACCGTACAAATTTGATGGGCATGGTGTTGCACATAATTGGACAAAACAAAGCATATTCTGGGAGTTACCATATTGGAAGGATAATCTTCTTCGACATAATCTTGATGTCATGCATATGGAAAAAGATACTTTGATAATATATTCAACACAGTAATAGATGTCAATGGCAAGACAAAAGATAATGTTAAAGCTAGAATAGACTTATCAAAATACTGTAGGCAAAAAGAATTATGGTTGTAAGAGAAACAGAATAACAAGTTCTTCAAGCCTAAGGCTAGTTATTCATTTAGATTGGATCAAAAGCGTAAAATATTTGAATGGATCGAGCAACTTAAGATGCCTGATGGACATGCTTCAAATTTGGGAAAACGTGTCGATATGGAGAATGGAAAATTACATGGTATGAAAAGTCATGATTGTCATGTCTTCATGGAAACATTACTCCCCATTGCATTTAGTGGCTTGCCCGATAGAATTTGGAAACCTATGACTGAAATTAGTTTGTTCTTCAAGGACTTGTGTTCTAATACTTTAAGGGAAGACAACCTAGTTCAGATGGATCAAAATATTCCTATAATTACAAATAAGTTGGAGAAGATTCTCCCACCTGGAATTTTCGATGTGATGGAGCATCTTCTTGTACATATGGTGCATGAAGCACGCCTCAGAGGTCCTGTTCAATATAGATGGATGTATCCATTTGAGAGGTAAGTGTTTAACTCTTAATATTTTTATGTCAATATTTTGTTAAAATCAATGATAATATAATATAATGTAGAACTATTGGCAAGTCTAAATGGGGCATGAAGCAAAAACATAGACTTGAAGGCTCAATGGTTGAATTCCATCTTGCTAGGGAGACAACTAATTTTGGTTCTTATTACTTCAAAAGTAGTGTGCCATGCTTGCGAAATAGACACAATCGCCATGAAGATGGTGGTGAGACTATGAAGCCACTATCAATCTTCAATCAACCAGGCAAATGTTCCAAAAAATGTAAAGGAGGAATCTTAATGCCATGGAGTTTAAGTCTGCATCGACACATGTCTTGTTAAATTGCCCACAAGTTAAACCATTTCTTGAGTAAGTTGTTATTTTTGCACTAAAATATGTAATTACAAGGCAAAACAGCTAACTCAATATCCATCTTCTTTGACAACTACTTTGTGCATTTATATGGCAATGAAAAAGTGTTTGAGCATTTTTCAAAGTAGTTTCAAGATTACGTAAGCCTTATAATATTTTCATAATGCTATCATTAATAAATAAATCTATATTTAATTGATGTTAATTTCCTACGTATCAAATATTTATAGATTTATGACACAAAAAATGGTCAATTTGATCAATTTTTGAAGGACCTTTCTTAGGGACTAGCAAGATTTATTCAATGGACAAGTATCTTGTAAATGGTTTTAAATTCAATACTGAAGAATGCTCCAAATATAAAAAAAAACTAACAATAGTGGAGTTTGGGTGAAAGGTGGTGATGGAAATCAAGATGGAGTTGATTGAAAGCTCGTAAAAAGAATAAGAATCCTCGGTGGATTTTATCGGTGGATTGGGAAAAATTACTTGTGCATTGGGCGAATGATCCAAGATTTAAGAAGATGAGTAAGATTGGTAATAAGGCTAGATCATCTACTAAGGGTGGTTGTCTACACACAAGTGGGGCCCAAAGTCAAGGAAGTGTGAGGAAGAAATTGGTATGTATCATTTTTCTTTAAGTTTTTAAATATTTTAGGTATTAATATTTAATTACTCTTGATTATAACTTAATTAGTTTTATATGTAGGAAAAGGAACTAGAAGACCGCTAACTCAGGCTGAGGCATTCAAGGTAACACACATAAAAAAGAAGAAAAATCCCAAAGATCCAAACCTGTGGGTTGAGCCACAAGCTGAAATGACCTATGTAATCCTCTAATTTAAAATAATAGTTACTTATTTTCTAAATTTATATTCTAATATTAATACCATTCAATTTAGAATCGATATGTTCAAGCTTTGGAGGATTTATGACAAACTCAGCTAGAAGAAAATCAAGGTATGCTACTTACTCAAGAACATGCTGAGAGAGTGTGGCTAGACTTGATTGGTGCCGAGTAGATATGGGTATGCCTATGGCATGCCGCAACAGACCTTTCGTGAATATCATTCTGAGTTTGAAGACCAAAGTAGTTCCTATGATGATGAATCGATAAAGAAAAATTTGGCTATGGAGCAAAAGATAGCTGAGCAATCCAGCCAAGTCGAAGACTCGCAGGCTAGGGAAAGGCGGAGAGACTTAGAGTATAAGGGTCTTAAGGCTCAATTCGATGTACTACTTGCTTCAGGAAGGATTCCCCCTTGTTCCAATGATGTCACTTTCCCTCCTCGACCCTCTCAGTCTCAACCTACTCGATATCCAGTGTATAATCAACAAAGAAATATGATAGATGAGTCTAGTAGTGATGAAGAAGATGAGGATCATGTGGCAAACACACTACCGCATTAGTGAAGTTTAGAGTTGTAATAAATAATCTAAGTTCTTCACTTTATGACTTTTTTATGGGACTTATTTGTTTTGTGAATGCATAATAACATTGAAATCCTATTATATAACTTATGGATTTTATGCTTTTTAATTCAATTTCGAATTACGTTGAAGGTGAGTTGCATATTCTGCAAAAATAGATACAAGCTGCCAGTTATTTTCCAGAAAAAGAGACCTCATGAGGTCTCTTTTTTGCATTTTATTTTCCAGAAATTTCATAAAGGAGACCTCATGAGATCTCTTTTCTGCATTTTATTTTTTAGAAATGCAGTAAAGAGACCTCATGAAGTCTCTTTTCTGCAGTTTATTTTTTAGAATTGCAGTAAAGAGACTTCACGAGGTCTCTATAAGCAACCTTATAAGGTCTCTATTCAGAAATTTAAATAAATTTAATAAACTATATGGACCTCACGAGGTCTCCTTTTTTAAATATAAAATAAAAAAAAAAAATATAATAGTGACTTCATGAGGCCACCTTTATTAAAAATAAAACAAAAGTAAATTATGAAATTGTGACCTAATGAGGACTCTTTTTTTTAAAAATTGAAAACATTTATTGGTGACCTCGTGAGGTTTCTGTTTGACGACCGCATGAGGTCTCTACAAAAGAGTCACCTACATTATAGAGACCTACCATTGAGGTCTTTTTTTAGGTCTCTTTTTTTCAGAAAAGAGACCCTATGAGGTCTCTTTTTAAGTTTCTTTTTACAATTTTTTTAGTAGTGGTTGTCACGACAAGATAATCCTATGAACAATATCAAATGGTAGCTTATGGAGTGTTAACAAAGGTTGGTGTCACTATGTAAAATAATTGAGTTATAGAGGTAGACGAGCTAGATGCATTCATGTAAAATAGCCGAGTTTCTTCTCTTCCAATACGACGACGGATATTGCTTTGAAGGAACAGGTTAGTCCAACCCTGTGTCTCTATAAGATATAAAAGAGTACATATCTTAGGACCCCCAAATTCAGTAATAACCCTACCATGGAGAACAATGCGTTGCTTAAAGTGTACTAACCCAAAATTCATGACATCTAGGGTATCCTCAATATCACCATTTAACTCAACACCAAATTCATCACTCTTCATTTCCCTTGGTGATTCACCCCCCAAAGATTTAAAAGTAGAAAAAACACTCTCATGACTACCAGAGTCAGTAGACTCATCGATTAAATCGGTGTGGATATTTCATTTGCAAAGAGTAGGTCTAGAAGCCCATTTTACAGTATGACTAGAGGAAACCAGACCTTTACCCTTCTTAGCCTATGATAGCTCATCAGGTTCATTAGGTATTTTTATAGGGTCAGTGAGGGGATAAATAGGGTTTTTGAGGACCTATATTTGTTGGTTTAAAAGGTGAGGAGACCTTCATCAAGAGCTCTATTGACCAAGTGGATAATAGAATAGGGATAACCATAAACAACGTAGTAAGAAGAGTCTCCTGATGTTCATGTGTTGGCACCACCACAAGCTTGCTAGTAGCCTTCTGTAATATTCACCTTATTACTTTAGGGACCAAATGCCAATGCGCATAATATCCTTAGAACTTATATTAAATTCATGAGATTGTGCTAATACAGGGCAAGACTCTCCCTTACTAGATGCACCAATTTTGAGCCTGGCTAGTGAACCAAGTTCAGTCGTAGGGTCCTAGTGTATTGCCCCTTAGTAGGTGCATCCTTCTAAGCCCCCTCAACTTCCAGGAGAACCGTAGATCCCCTTAAGATGGAGTTGTACTGTGAGGAAAAATATCGAGATTATATATACTAGTGGAATCCATAATCACAATTTTGAGCAGAATAGATGTGCAAACTTGTTCCTCGAACAGTACAATTGTCAAAAGTTGCTGAGAGGAAGGACAAAGTAAGCATATTCTATTAGTCTATTAGTGATGGGTTTGAGGGGGAGGGTGAGGAATCTATATTTGATGGAGTTTTCATGGTAAGAAGAGTGTGGTGGCTTAGTTTACTAGAAGAGGGTGTGAGATTGTAGTTAGGGGTGTGTGTATTTAGTGGTGGTGGAAGCTGGATTGGTGGGTTATACAAGAAGTCCAATAATGTGAAGAGTTTCACTTGGAATAACATTGTAGTAGGCTTCCATAATGACGTGATAGTTATCAACTTTTTGAAAATAACTGTGAGGTATTTGAGTACGATGGTTAAAATTTTTATAGTGACACGTGGAAGGGACAAGTTATTGCTTATTGTTTTTGAATTTATGCATTTTGCATAAAGAGTGAAATACATACCTGTATTTTAGGACCTGCCATGTCATGCTCCGAGGCTACTCCCTGGATGCGGACATGGGACCTAGGATCACGAATGACCCCAAGCTAACCCTGCTGGCATATCATAAGCATACTTAACGATAAACTGAAACAATAAATACTATGTAGAAGCTAAATCATGTGAAAAACTGAAATGATGGAGAATACTCATATACTAAATCTGAATATAAGAAAACTGAGAGTTTGAATACAAATGAGAAGTCAAACTCTAAGACTAAAGTTGAAATTAACTATGTCTGAAATAAAGTCTCTATTGACTAGAAATGCTGGGACATGCCCCAGCTAACTATAGCAAAACTGAAACTAAAGCTTAAAGCAAGAAATATAATCATATCTCCAGTCCTCGAAGAATGAGGACTCACCACTCATGCTACTGAACTAAAGATCGGGAACCGATCTATGCGTGATCTGACTGCTGAGGACATGAACCTACATCACGAGAAGATGCAACGTAGAGTATGCGTCAGTACTTGAAAGGTACTAAGCATGTAGGATAGAATAAAATTGAATAATAACATAACTGAACAAGCTACAAAGCAACGATATAATCTGAACATGATAAGGATACTGAAAAATACTGAACTTGACAAACTAAATGCAATGACCAACTTTATAACATGATGAAACAAAAATCTAAACTAAAACTAATACCATGGTCAATTCAAGAGAATTTGACTGTAAGGGAGCTAATAATAACCGACATAAAACCACATGAGCTAAATGTGGAGTTTGATGTATACACCCCATCGAGAGGACCCAATATACCCTGCCAGAGGTATAGAGGCATATTGATGTGATCACTAAAAATGCCGATAGAGGGGACGTACAACCTATGGGCACATAGTTCTGGGATTTGAGGGTGACTGATCCTACTCCACTAGGTATTAAGCTTCTCCCAATTGATTAAGTAATTTAACACTTTATGATTGGAATGTTGTAATACTGGATAACTCAAAATACTGTCATGCAAACTCAGAATTCAACATTAATATACTGATAATGATGCATTCGAAGACTGAAGCATGCTTATATATATATATTATATATATCTGAATTTAATTGATCTAGCATGTGTAATTCATGAACTAAAAGAACTACATATATAGGGTTCTGAGTTTATGCATGAATCTGGGAAAAATTGATACTACAACATGATAATATGATTTGGATCATTCTAACAGCTAAAGCCCAACAATTTCTAACAATCAAGAAACCTTAGTCTAAGTAATATAAAAAGGATCAAGATTCTGACTGAAATATAGGGACAAAATGGGTGAAAGGAACCCACCCACTAGTGCAATCCCGCATACTTGGTGAAGAAATTCATGGAGAAATCATTTGATTTCGGGACTGGAACTGATGGGACATTATTGCGTTCTTGTGAAGGGTTTGGTCGCCTCTTTCTCCTCTTTATGTTTTAAGTTTCTATGTTTTGGTGAATGATCTGACTTAGGTAAGTTCTAGTTATGTTTCTAGGATAAAAACATACCAAAACCACATAGTTTAGGGTATAAACGACGTAGTTTAGGGGTCCAACGCATAAGGAAAAGACCAAAAGACCCCTGACTTAACTGTTGTCGGGGTCACCGACGAATGGAAACGACGGACCGTCAATCGATTGATAGTCCATGCTGGTCAACCATCAGTCATGACTGAAGGCTAGAAATCTGGGGTCTGGTCCACAGATGTGGACCACGATCCGTGGTCTGACATACGGCCTGTGAGTTCGACCGTGGGTTGACCCTTAGAAAAAAATTTTGGGCTAAGTTTGGGGAGAGTTGTAGATGTGAACCACAGACCACCAGTACGGGTTATGGGTCACCCTACAGTCTGTGGGTGGCAACCGTAGGTTGCACCTGCAACTTGTGGATTTTTGTATTTGAGGTCTATTTTCAGATACGGGGTGTTACATGCCAGATCATATCATTCAATCTTTATGCATTCTTTCACCTGAAAAAGAGTTAAAAATGATGTCGAATGCCAATGTGTTTTATTCTTTTATGTAGAACTGGGGTTTTGGTTATGTTTATTGCACTAGTATTGTCACAAAAAATTGGAGCACACCTAGTGTGCAACCCAAAGTCTTTGAGTTGTTGTTTGATCCATAAAAGTTGAGCACAACATGACGCAACAATATATTCAGCTTCGACGTTAGATAAAGCTACAATTTTTTGTTTCTTTGTTGCCCAAGAGATCAGACATGACCCTAAGAAATGAACCATACATGCAATACTGTTCCTATCAACTAAGTTTACTGCATAGTTTGCATCAACATATACTACCAGTTCAAAATTGCTTCCTTTCGGTTACTAGAGTCCCAAATTCTTGGTTCCTTTCAGGTAGTGTAGAATCCTTTTAACAACTTGTAAATGAGGTTCCTTAGGATTAGCTTGAAATCAAGAACATGACCCCACACTAAACACAATATATGTCCTGCTAGCTATAAGATACATAAGTGACCCAATCATTCCTATATAGAGTTTTTAATCGACGATTGTAACTATTCCCTCTAGATCTAACTTGGTAGCTGTGGTAATTAGGGTATTGATTGTTTTTGCATCCTCTATTTTGAACCTTATGAGCAATTATTTGGCATACTTATGTTGGTGAATTAGGGTACCTGAGGATTTTTCCTTGATTTGAAGTCTTGGGGAATAGTTTAGCTCTCCAATCATGTTCATTTCAAACTCATTGTTTATTAGAAATGCAAATTAATCTATGAGGGGTTTATTTGTGGCTCCCAAGATGAAGTCGTCCACGTATACCTGTACGATTAGCAAGTACTTTCCTTTATTCTTAAGAAAAAGAGTGTTGTCAGTTTTGCCTCTTGTGTACCCATGACTTAAGGTAAATTTTTTACAATCTATCTTACCATGCCCCAAGAGCTTGTTTTAACCCATAAAGAGATTTGCCAAGCTTTTAGACATGTTCAAGATAGTCATTATTTTCAACTATAGGTGGTTGTTTAACATCCATCTGATAGAATCTGAATTCTATGTGGACAAAACATGTTATAAGTAGTCTTAGTGCCTCTAATCTTGCCAATGGAGAAAAAGTTTCATCATAATTTATGCCCTCTCCTTGATTGTAACCTTGGACCACCAATCTTGCTTTTTTTCTTGTTATGGTACCAAGTTCATCCAACTTGTTTCTGAACAACCACTTAGTTCCAATAATGGTTTTGCTTGGGGGTCTTGGCGCTAGGTGCTAGACTTTACTTCTGTCAAATTGATTCAATTCCTCCTCCAAATTTATAAACCAATCAACATTCTCCAAGGCCTCACTAATTTTCTTTGGTTCCATCATAAAAAGGAATACACTGAAAGCACAATGATTTTTAGTCATGATCTGGTGGTTATGCCGAATATAAGATTGGTGAGTTTGTTATCTATTAGATGTGATCTTTGGTACCGGTAGTCCTTTACTAACAACTCATGTTATTCTGAGTCATGTTTATCAATCAACCCTCTTTGATTTTGCTCAGATGTGTCTTTTGAATTTTCTTCAATTTCACCAAAAGATAGAGCAGTGTTTACATCATCTGTAAGTGAAAAACCTTGTTTGTTTACTTGTTCAGGTTCATTCTCGGCATATAATCTTAATGGTTTAACTTGAAGACTTTGGTTAGATATAAGATTTGTTTCATCAAATACTACATGTACTCTCTCTTCTATACACATTAATCTTTTGTTTAGTACCTTAAAAGCTTTTCTATATGAAGAATATCCTAGAATTTTTTTTCCATTACTTCTAGCATCAAACTTTCCTAACAGCTTATTTCCATTATTACGAATGAACATTTTACACTTGAAGGTTCTTAGGTGAGATATGCTAGGTTTTCTGCCTTTTAGTAATTCATAGGGAGTTTTATATAGCATGGATCTAGACATACACCTATTTATAGTATATCATGCAGCATTCATGGCTTCAGCCCAAAATTGATTAGTTATGTGTTGTGAACAGGGCTTGCCAAGTTGTTGGGCTTGAGGTTAAACCACAAAGAGGCCTAAGAATTAGACAGCCCAATACTTATTTTGCTTGGGATCCAGGTTGAGTAGCCTTTAAATGGTTGTCATCTGCAATTTTTAGAGGATTATGTGTATTATGAAGAAACTGTCTTTTCCTCTCATCTTCTTTCTAGAGTCTTAACTTCTCATCCCCATTCTTATCTCTATCTTTAGTTACTTGTTATTTCACTACTTCTCTTTGTAATTCAAGTGTTGTTATTATAATTTGGTTATCAATGAATATAATGCTTATGTATCTGTATTGAGAAATCGGGTTTGTTTCATTGGTGCTTTCATCTAGAGGTGTCTCTAATGAAGGACCAAAAAGTACTTAAGGCTTTCGTTGATGATTCAATCTTAGAACTAAAGAATTCTATCTCTAAAGATCTCGCTGAATTTCGTTCAATGTTGGTGGAGGTTTTGAAGGAAAAGGATAGGACCTCTTCTGAACCCCTAAACACAATTATGGACACCAAACTATGGCAATTTCGAGGCGAGAATCCAGAGGCTTGGATAGTCCAAGAGGAGCATTATTTCGATTTCTATAAAATTGAGGAAGATAAAAAACTTATGGTGGTATCGCACTACCTTGATGGTGAAGCATTTCAATGGTATCAGTGGTTATTTAGGAATAATCAATTAACGAATTGGCCGCATTCACTGATAAAGTGAGAATTAGATTTAAAGAGAAAGGATATGAATCTACGGCAGGGAGATTCCACAATCTCAAGCAGGTAACCTATGTGACTAAGAACCAAAATCGTTGTGAGGACATTTTGTCGAGTTTCGGTGAGTCAGATGTACTATTCCTAGGGCACACATATATTCATCCACGATCGAGCAACATAACCAACTCGCACATTCATGGTGATCAATCAGAATGCAAAAGCAATACCAATGCGTGCAAGATATTTGATGAACTATCTGATAGGTACGAAGATTCAAATCCTCTCAATACATCCAACAAGCTTATTGAACTTTCCATTGCCCCTAATGATCTGGTAAATTCTTTCTCCCGACTTCCTGTGGTTAATGGTTGCAACGAAGAGGCTAAAAATAAAGATAATAATGATGAAGAGGACGTTGCTACCATCAGAGATGAACCTATAGAATTTGTTATTGCAAATGTGGATAAGCCTTCATTATATATTAATTCTATCGTATCTATTCCCTGTGACCTTGCCATGTTTGATGTTCCCAATGTTTTAGATGATCGTTGGAATCAATTAATTGTTGGGTACTTCGGAAAAGCTTACCTTCTTGAACTTGTTCAACGTTGGGAGGAGATGTCTTCTATTCTTTCCACTTGTAGTTATGCAAAGCTTATAAATAGAGGTATAATTGATCTACTTCGTGAACTTGGTCAGACTATACTTATCTTAACTTGGTATCTATTTCCACCTGGCCAATTTGGATTAGAGTTTCCATTTGAAGTGTGGGACCTTGGACGTCACTTGCTTGTGAATTCTTACATTAGTAAAATAATTAAAAATAAAATTCATGGTGTGGATGTTAGTGACATTTTATTGCAAACAGATAAAAGTGACACTAATGATTCACCAGATGAAGGATTAGATAGTTTTTGATTTTGCTTGCACCCAACAACACATGACTTGGTGTTGGTACGATTAGAATCTTTGAGTTCATATTTCACAATTACAGGTGGTCAAACCTTACTCATTGAGTCCTCTGTTGGGTATAGTTGTAATGTATCCAAGGATCTTTACATTATAGGGAAGTACACCTACTAGTTCTATATGCAAATTTTGATGCTAAACCTGAAGGCATAGTTCAGGAACCTCCAAGTGTGAATGATGACCAACAATCTAGCCATAAATCTTTATTTCCTTAACACATTGACGATGTACATTTCTACTATGTTGTTGAATCTGCCAAACGAATTGACTCTGCCTTCTTTCTCCTTGCTTCAATTGAGCTAGTGTTTATGAAAAGATTTCTCATTGAGAAGGATTTTCATGTTTTACCAGTAAAAAGTCGAGAAAGTTATAATGCAGATGGTCTTCTAGTGAGTGCTCCATATGCAGATGTACATGAAGATGCGAAGCATGGCCTCGAGAATAATAGTAAACTTCCATGGACATATCATACTCTTTGTCATATTTATCAACGTGAATTTTGCTACAAGGAAGCAATACTAAGTGAGGCAAATTATTCAACGCCATGGAGTCCTTTGTTATTTTTTAATTGTACGCACAATGAGGGGCGCATTGCACTTTGTTACATGAAGAAAACGAGGATGAAGCTTACTTGCTCTATGGTTGAGAAAATGGTTGTTCCTTGGATTGGTTTTAGAAATGCTACATCTTTCTCTCTAGCTGTTCGTTTTAACAAGGATCCAGTTCGAGCCAATGTGGAAATGCTTGCTATTCCAAGTTCTTCAACACTTCTTGGAATTTGTTACATGCCTCCAAAAGTTGGCATCCGGAACTTACAGGTGCCACTACCTTCTATGCTAAATCACATGGCCGGGAATTCACAAAACAAATGTTTTTGTGTTGAACTTTTTTGAGAAATTCTCTTATGAGATTGTTACATTTCCCTCGTCAATTTGGCTCTACTTGAACCTTGAGGACAAGGTTCTCATTTCAGGGGGGAGTATTGTTGTGAACACGGCTTGCCAAGTTGTTGGGCTTGAGGCTAAACCACAAAGAGGCCCAAGAATTAGACAGCCCAATACTTGTTTTTCTTGGGATCCAGGTTGAGTAGACTTTAAATGGTTGTCATCTGCAATTTTTGGAGGATTATGCGTATTATGAAGAAACTGTCTTTTCCTCTCATCTTCTTTCTAGAGTCTTAACTTCTCATCCCCATTCTTATCTCTATCTTTAGTTACTTGTTATTTCACTACTTCTCTTTGTAATTCAAGTGTTGTTATTATAATTTGGTTATCAATGAATATAATGTTTATGTATCTGTATTGAGAAATCGGGTTTGTTTCATTATGTCACTAGAAATCATCACAGTTCTAGGCATTTCTTGAAGGGTTCTATTTTACCTTTTTTTCTATTCCATTTTGTTGAGAAGTCCTAGGAGCATAGAAATTATGGTCAACCCCATGAGATTCATAATATTGAACAAAGTTAGAGTTCTCAAATTTAGTTCCATGGATCTAATAGCTACCACTTGTTTGTCAAGTTTCTTTTGAAGTTTTCTTATTAATGTTTAGAAGGCTTCAAATGCATCATCATTTGAAGCAATAAAAAGTGTTCAAATGTACCTTGTAAACATCTACTATTACAAACACATAATTGTCCACCTCTACTTCTAACCCACCACATAGATCCATGTATACTAGTTCTAAGGATCTGGTTGATCTTATAATCAATTTAGATTTAAAGGATGATTTTAGTTTTTTTCCTCGAGTACATGCTTCACAAAACCTTTCTTCTTTTAACTAAGTTTTAGGAAGTCCTATTACTAAATCTTTAGAAATAACTTTGTTTACTTAATTGTACGTGTGAAGGGACATGACCTTGACATTTATGCCATAGTGAAGGGTCTCTATCCATTACACTTAGACATATAAGATTTTTAGCAGTTACCTTTGTAGTATCTACAATATATACACGCTTATATCTTTTTCCTGTTAAGACAATTTCCTTTGTTTTGAGTTTTAATACTTCAACTCATATGGAAGAGGAAATTACCTTGTTTCCTTTATCACAAAGTTGTGATATGTGGAGCAAGTTGTGATTCAAGACTCCAACATGATACACATTTTCGATCTAGTGTTCACTAGTCTTATCTATTTTTCCAATGCCTTTAATCTGACCTTTTTGTCCACCGCCAGATGATACCATTCCAGGTTTTCTTTCTTCAAGTGAGAGGAATTTTGATTTATCTCCAGTCATGTTCCTTGAGCAAGTGTTGTCCATATACTAGTATTGCTTGCTTCCCCTCACCTTTTCCTGATAAATTCAAGAGTTAGATTTTGGAACCCAAATTAACTTGGGTCTTTTATTTTTATCAAAATGGTGGATAAGGTCCTTGTTTATCCAGTTAGGTAATTTTGTATTCTTTAGTACATACCTGTTCCTTTGGTATGTGTTAATTTTAATATTTTCAGTAGTGATTTTGGTTGTAGGACATGTGTTTCTAGAGTGACACATGTCACCACAAAGTGTGCAGAATGGAGGATTCCCATTCATAGATTGATTATCAAAACATATTCTAGCTTTTATGTTACATGTGTTAGTTCCAAGATGGGTTACAATAGTGTAAAACTTAGTCCATTTATTTGCTTGTTCAAGCTAATATTTGATTCTAGCTAATTCAAGATTAATTCTCCTAGAGTTTTCCTTTTCTAAGAATAATTCATTTTTAAGTCTTATGACATCTTGTTCATGCAGGGGTTGATCACTCTCCTTATCTTTTTCCTTACTAATGACAATTAATTTTAAGATTTTTTTTTTAGGGAAAGGTTACAAGAATCAAGTTGATAAATCCTTTCAAGAAGATCTTTGTTCTTTTCTTTTAACTCAGTATTGAGTTTTACAAGATCAATGCACTCAAACTTTAGACTAGTCATAGAAGCTACCAACTGATTCTTGTCAGTGTTCAGTTCTTGTATGGTACTTATGGGAGTGATCATTAAAGAGGATAATATCTTGCCTGGTTTATCTTTGAGATCATAAATGTTTACCTTCTCTTCCTCAATGTTGGAATCATATTCAGGTTCTGCATTTTCTATGGCCATAAGTTTAATGTCATCATTCTCCTTAGAGTTCTATGTGCTTGTTCTTGACTAGCATACATAGCTTGATTATTTTCCTTTTCATTATTTTTCCTTTTGTTTCCCTGTTCTCTTTTCTCCTTTTCTACCCTTTATTTTCATCACTCAAACTTTCCACATTGGACAGTCCTTGACTTGATGTTCGGTTTCACCACATTTATAGCATCCTTCATTCTGAGCCTTTTCTGTGCTATTCTTCTTGGTATGAGAATGTTTCTTTCCCTAGTTCATGCCTTTCTTGAAGAGTTTCTTGAAATTTATGTTTATCAAGGCTATATCATCATCATCTAGATAAGATTAATTATTCTCATCAGTTGCCTTGAGAGCAAGTCCATTTCCTTCACTTCTTTTGGCAATTTTGACATTCATCTCATATGTTTTTAGATTTCCTACAAGCTCATCTAAGGCCATATTTACTAAGTCTTTGGCCTCTCTTATTGCAGTAACTGTGATTTCCATGTTTTGGGTAGAGTTCGAAGAACCTTATCTACATGTTCCTCTGTAATGTATATTTTTCCTCAGGACATTAATTTGTTGACCACTCTGGTGAATCTAGTGATCATATCCTGAAGTGACTCTCTATTTTTCATCTTGAAGGACTCATATTCAGTGCATAGTCTAGCGATTCTGAACTTTTGAACATGGGTAGTACCTTCATGTGCATTTAGAAGTGTATCTCATATTTGTTTAGTAGTGGTACATCCAGAGATGTGGTCGAACTTGTAAGGTCTGAGTCCACATACGAGAATGCATTAAGTCTTGTTATTCTTTCCTAGCATCTTGTAGTCATCTTCTCCTTATTGAGCCTTAGGTTTAGGAATGTCCTCTCCTTCACTGTCCTTGATTGTAGGCATTAAAGGTCCATCAGTAACTCTCATCCATAGTTCATAGTCTTCATCTTGAATTAAGTATTCCATTCTTTCCTTCCACTAAGAATAATGTTGCCCATTAAATAAGGGTGGCATGTTTATGTGTTGTACTTGACCGTGTCTAACAGGAGGTGAAGAATTCATAGTGATCTTACCTTGACTTATTAGATTTTTGATTAAGATAACCTTCTCTAAGGCCAATTGTTGTAATTATGACGTCTGTAATTCTTCTAGGGATCGTGAATGGGTTATCTGATCCTTAGAATGTTTAGTAGTTCAAAATAAGTACGTTTGTAATTGCCCAGCAATTTCACTTTCAAACTTTTATTAACTCAATAAAACTTCAAACTAGAAATAATTACAAACCAATGTAACCTAAGGGATTATAAAATCTAATTCCTAGACTCAGAACACAAACCCCCAGGTTCATGTTCTCTCAGATCTTCAAGTTTCCCCCAACTCAAAGATACAAAAACACTAAATTTCACAACAAATAAATTACGACAAATTTAAGAAAAGACTCAAACTAAAATTAATAAAATTCTTTAATTATGTTCTTCGCAGCACTTCAACAAAACATCAAACTAAACTCTCTCACAATAAGACTATGTTTTACTCGTATCGCTCTATGTAAGTGCACAACCTTCTTTGGAGAAAACCTTGCTCTATTTATAGAACAAGAGTCCCTTCCTACTTCAACTCTACTTCAACAAACCTGTAGTGATTCCTTTTCCTCGTGAGACTTGGAATACTTGTAGTGGGTCCTTTTCCTCATGGGACTTGGAGTACTGTACTATTTTCACTGCCTCAACATTATTATTTCTCTCTATTTCCAAGTGAGATTTGCTCTTCTGTGATCATGTTTGTAGAACTCGTTCCTTGCACCTATCACTCGCCAAAACCTATCTCGGTCTAACAATATGAATTAAGATCTAGATGTACAATTTGAATGTTCATCTGAATATTAAGATAGTCTATGGATCTAAACACATGATTAAATTTGTTTGTTTTCAATATCTAAATGTGCATATGAAATTACACTGTATCAATAAAATATTATAAACTTTCATTCCAGAAAAATATTTTTTTTTGATAGAAAATGATATCCAAAAAAACAATATTTTATATAAAAATTTTCTTAACTAAAATACAAATAAAACTTATAGATTAATATAAAAATATACCACAATAAGATAACATGAATTATTTAATGAATCAAGCTGATGTCCATCAAAATTTCCAAGTAACTCGAAGGCTAAAGTTCGCTTTGTCAATTGTAATTGCATGTGTGCAAGTAAGAGATTCTCTTTGTTCTTGGTCCCTTATAAGTTTTTAACCATTTTTTGGTATATTCACATATGTTTGAGCTTGTAAACATGGATTATTAGTTGACAAATAAAACCAATAAGTAGGGGGAAATACTTATTTTTCATGAGATTGATTACATATATAGAGGCAACCTTTTGCTCAAACTATTTATTTTAGTCATCAATGAGTTTGCAAAGAGAAATTTCTATTGAATTCACACATATCAGAAGGTAAAGTTGTTTTCTTTAAAATCATAAATGGGATATCATAAAACACAGTAGCAGTTGAAGAGGAGAGAAAAAAATGATATGTGGTTGAGAAGAAACGTAAGTGGCGTGAATAATAACGAGCCTCTGAACGGTGTTAAGATTATGTTATAGATCTAATTCGTTCAGATCTGTTTAGACCCATTAAGAGGTTTAATAGGAATGAAAATAAATGCACTTAATAGACGGAGTCTTAATCATTCAGATTTAAACCTTAAGACCAAATGCACTTAATGGGTTGATTTGAATGATTAAGATTCAGACCTCCATTAAGTGTAAACAAATGAGGCTAGAACCATTTCATAGTTTTCGACTTGAAGGCTCCTTTAGCAGCAACATCTCTTGATTCTAATTACAGGTTCTTCATCATTGAAAAATACCTGTTGATTTAACTTTTACCAGTGCTTTATTTGCTGGAGTTAATAGGACTCTGACATCCATTCATTGGATTAATCTGCCATTTTTTTCTTATTCTTATTTTTTTAGATGGCTCTTGGAGGTAATAGTCATCCACCAACTACACAGCCTCCTACAAAGGCTTTTGCATAGTGGTAAGATAATGTTGGAAAGTATGATAAACTCTAGAGATTGATTATTATTCCTGATGGATTGGGGTAAGTATTCATGTAATCTATTTAATAGTTCTATTAGCAAGTTGAGCCTTGTGTAAAATGAGAAGTGAACTATAGACTACTTTAGCTACATTATTATATTTTGATGTTTGATCATATTTAGAAGTAAGATCAGTCAAACTATTAATCTATTAGGTTATACAACCAATAATATAGTTTGCAAAACAATAAATATCATTTCCAGCAAACATGCTAGTTTCAAAATTATTTAAAAAAAGTTACTAGTTTTTTCCTTCTATTCCTTTGTTTGCATTTTGCTATAGCTTTTCTATCATCAAAAATTTAAATATACTGCAGGTTTTATCCTCCTATTCAGTCTGCGAAGGCTATGATTGAATCAATGTGTTCTTTTTATAATGAGCCATGGAGGTACTGGAAAGATATTCCATTGAACGTTAGAGAGAGAATGTTTGATGACTTCAAGGTAAAAATAAATCAATTATCTACTTGAAGTGTTTAATAACTCCTTGGTCTCAAACAAGTTAGTCAATCTAGATACAAGACATATATATTTGTGATGTATATATTGTTTAAATAGAAACACTTCTTATATTTGACATTTATTCAATATAAAAATTCAATTATACGCAGATGAACTATGCATGGCTTCTCAAGCATGAGGCAAAGATACGAGAATTTTTTTTTAGAGAATGCTCTCGTAGGTTTAGTGATTTGCTTTGGTATGCCCAAAAACATGATAAGAGGCCATCGTGGATTCATGAAGATAATTGGAAAAAATTGAATGAGTATTGGTCTTCTCCAGCGTTTAAGAAAAAATACATATTGGAAAAGGAAGCCCAAACATTTGTTCTACCCCGTTCTCCTCAGTCTTCCGATAAGGAGGAGTAAGGTACTTCTAAATTAGCTTAAATTGAGATTTCAAATTAGAAAATGTCATCATTTTATGTTTTATAGTTGAATGGGCCTAATGCTTAAGAGATGAAAACTATGCAATTCATGTGTAAGAGTTTGTCCTTTCTTAAGAGTTTCTTGAGTTTGGTAAAATTTTGTGTGATTAATGTTGTATAAGTATAAGATCAAAATTCAGGAAATTCCTTATTTGCCTTAAAACCAATTACTTACTATGAATAAAATAGAACATGCAAAGAGTGGAGTAGATAGACATGATTCATATAGCTTACCACTTGTTAAAGGAATATCGGGCTAAAAGATTAACATGATAATAAACATTTACTATGATAAGTCATATTTAATTGTTATATATATATATATATATATATATATATATATATATATATATATATATATCAATGTATTTAATACATTTTTATTCTCTGTATTGTAATGTTATTTTGATTGTATTATAAATGCATATTACCTAGTGTGTTGGGTTATTCCACCAAAATAATGTCTCTTCTCCTTAACTGTTTTCTAATAAACGACTCTAATGATTCTTTCTTCTTATCAGAAAAACTACCTTAAAATTAAAATCTCTATAATTATGTAATCTTCAAAATCATAATTATTTCAACGCATTTTCGGCTCCAAAGTCCAAGTTAAGTGTTGATTTGTTTAGCTAAAATGTTTGACCTGAGATTCTTTCTGTCCTTTAGTTGCATTTCATCACAATCTTCAAGCTTTGTGTTGATTCAATTGCTCTACATTCATGCAATATCTCATTCTATTTTCTTTATTTTGATTTTCCATGGCAAACTACATTTGGCCCTTTTGAGGGGGATTATACATCAAACTTCATGTAGTATCTCACATGGTTATATGTCGATTTTAGTATGTCCTACCGTTAGTCTTTTAGTTATTGCATGACCATGTATATATGCATTTCCATTCAGTACATCTTAGTTCTATGTTATTTTACTTGGTCATTGTATCAGCATGTCTTATAGATTCATCATGCTGAGTTATTACACTTATCATGCATCATTTTATATACTCAGTACATTCAAAGTACTAATTGCATACTTTCTTCCAATATTGTTTACTAATATAGGTTTTGACACTCAGTATCAAGCTTGTAGTTAATTAATACTATCTCCCATGAGCAGGAGTTGAGTTGGTGAGTCCCCATCTTTGTGAGGACAATAGTTATATTTCCTTTCAGTTATTTACATTCAGTTTCAGACAATTTGAGTTAGCTAGGGGTTTGTCCTAGCAACTCATATTAGTAGAGGTTTTTAGACAAGTTGGTTTAGATATGTATACTTAAGATTTTTATTTATTGATATTTCTAGACTCTTTCAGCTCTACATTCAGTTATCTTCTATTTATATTTATTTCTTATCTTAGTGTCATGCCAGTCGATGAGGTTCATTTGGGGTCATTTGTGGCTCTAAGAACTATGACGCGACTAGGGATAGTCTTGAGTTGAGTTAATGATTGTCAACAATTAGTTGATCTCTTTACTACATCCAAAAATACTAATGATGTGGTCTCTTGATTCATTAAAATCTAGATCATTGCTTTAATAAAAATCATGGTTGTGAAAGATTTTATAATAAGATTTGTGGCCATGCTAGATTTCATAATAAGAATCGTGGTCGTGGATTTGTCCAGAACAATTATCACATAAATTTTAAAATTCTGCTAGTGTTGCTTCAAGCATCGTTGGCCCTCTACCGATTCCAAATGTTACTTACTGGAGGACACAATGTCAGATTAGTTTTCACTATAATCATTAAAATATTGCAATCACACGAACAATTGATTTGTTCCACATAATTCTCCAAAAGGTTTAACATAGATGATCTTGGAATAACAACCCTTAACAATTTGGTACCGTGAAACAGGGATCTGCTCACACATGACTTGAAACTACTTCTTACATCCACATTAGGGTAATGCACATGTGATGGTTGACAATTCTCTCATTATTATATACTTTTTATGGATGATTAGACCAATTTGTTTTTATGGTCGACAAGGGGTAACCTACTCTCACATATTTTATGGACCTATCTCATATGCCAAAAATCTGAAATTTTTGGTTTATCATTCTCATGTTTCCCGTCTTGACGGGTGTAAAGAATATGATAATACTCAATTTATGTCCTTATTCCAAGATAAGAGAATTATTTACCCATATACCCCCCCCACCCAAACAAAAAATGGTATTGCTGACTACAAACATCACCACCTCAATTATGTCATTTTTTGCTTACTTTTCCAAGAAAAATCCCTTGCATCATTTTGGCCTTAAGCTCTAGTTTATGCTACTTATATTATTAATATGATACCATGTCAAAATTCAAAATTCTCCTCACCATTTAAATGTTCATTCCAAAAAGAACCCGATTTATGCCTTATCCATGCCTTATATTATATTTCATGTATTTTTGTCATCTACATGAATTTTAGTATAAGCAAAGTATTTTTTTTTTAAAAAATTTATAGAAACAAAAGAAGTTGGTGTCTTTTTTGATAATATTTTTCATAAATAGCGAGATACACAAATACATGTACAATCGACTATATGCAATAAAATACATATTATAGCAATGTTATATAATCTTTTCAAACTATCACTATAAAAATTATATATTTCATGTTCCAAGCCTACACTTTGGATGTGGCTGGCACTTGAGAAACATTGTTGGCCCCAAGAGAACCTTGGTCTGGCTTAACTGTTAGCGGAATACTTACTTGTAATTAGGATCAACTCAAAAGCACAACTTTATGTCAATGTCTCAAAGAAATACTTAGAATATTTTATAAAGTAAAACATTCAAACTCGCCTCAAGGGAAACTCAAGTCTAGAACATAACAACTGAAATGAAGAAGACTCATGAACTATTGTCTATCTATGTATGAAACCTCTAATACTATGAGGGATGTCGGGACAAGATCCTCGATCATCCTAACAATTGAAAATAAGTAAAAATGAAAAAGGGATCTTCCGAAAGCAAGGAGGCTCACTAAACAACTCTGTAACTCAAATGGATCAACGAAGCACTGGTTGATGATACTGGTTATCTGTATCTGCATCATAAAAAATACAGGCCAAATGGCGTCAGTACATAGAATGTACGAGCATGTGAGGGAAAATCTAAAATATGACATAAGCTTCAAATGGAATTGAAGAAACACTTACCTCGTCTCTACTCAACTCAACCTCATTTCAATATAAAGTAATAGAAATAATGTTGTATAAAGAAAAACATTAAAAATAGTAGATAACAATTCAATGTATTAGAAAATGCATTATAAACTCTGTTTGTATGCAAAAATACAAAGTAAACTCTATTTGGGAGATTCTCTAACCTACAACTATAACTATGAGCTATGTGATGACACAACATCTAGCCCATGTTATCAAAACTGTCCTATAAGTATAGCTGGAGTATAGAACTCCTCAACTAAGTGGATCTACGAGTCTATGCTAAATAACAATAAAGGAATCATCTAAAAAGTATGACCATTTTCTACCCACGTTGGCTACATGGTTTATGAGAGTTGTGAGTTGTTAGAACTCTCCCACATATTGGTGCTTAATACTACTCCCGAAATATAACTTAGCTCATTATTTTTTAAAGGAAACAATTCCTCTTCCTCAACTTTGAGATTGTTACTCAAAAGGTTTTATCTTAAAAGAGGTAGTACTCATGAACTCTTTTGGAAATTGGTGTTTCCTCATTTTTCGTAAATGTTAAAACATTTCTCTGGGGAATACTTAGTTCCCATGTATTATTTTAAAGAAAATGAACTCAACTTTACTCTTCCTCAAACTCAAATGCTCAAGTCTTAAAACAAGTTTAAAAGATTTGTAAAAGACTTTTAAAATAACTCGAAGAACACTCAAGACTTGACTCTTAGATCTACCTTGCATTTGAACTACAATTCAAGGTTATGATTCACGTTGTGAATGATTTCTAGATGTTTAGAAGTAGTTAGAATCAATAGGGAGTGAAGGTAAACTTTAACAGAAATCATCTTTGAGTCATGCTGGCGCGGGGCGCCACCCCTAAACTTCAGAGACTACATTTTGGCACACTGCTGGGGCGCTATGCCAGACTTCCTGCCGTGCCACCCTTCCCCTAGGTCAATCCGACAAATTTTCTCTCTCGTTTTCTAATCCTAAATCACTTTTAATCGATTGTTTTCCTCAAGTTTTCCTTAGATTAAGTTACCCAATACAAGTAATCAAGAATCTACTAAAAAAACTCTTAAACTCAATACGATTACCTCAAGAACTCATCAAACCCAACCTAATTCAAGACGAAAATGATACTTCAAGAACACAGATCAAGAATGAACATCTCGAAAATTGAAATAACTAGGAAGAAGTTAAGAAATTGGAAATAGCCATTTTTGGAAAGAATATATAAATCTGGAAAATTGTTGAGTATGTTATGTTGAGTTTTTGGTCAACTTCCAACGACCATAACTCCTAGCTCACGATGAGTTAGATGTGTTTCTAGATATCGTAGGAGACATCTTGGAATAATATTTCCAACGACGCCAAGTTTACATGATTCCAAGTTCGTATGAATGAGAAATGACAATTTGAAGTTGGGCTGTTCAAATAAGGAAAACCTAAAATCAGATTTTTGAAGGGTATTTTAGTCTTTTCCTTACCTATTTATTTTAATACATTTTAGGAGTTTAATTGGAGTCATATCAGATTTTAGTCAATTTAGAAAAGTTGAAGTTCACGCTAGGGCTTGGAAAAAAGAGAAAAGAGGAGAAAGGAGAAGAAAAATCAAGAATCGTCAAGAACGTTTGAGTTTAGTTGTGGATTTCGCCAAGGATTCAATCCTACGAGATATGTTAGATAACATAGCATTGGGTTAGTTCACCCATGCGCCAATCATGATTCAATTAAGCGATGTTATATATTTTTGAAAGTAAATCCTATGAGTTCTTGATGATAATTCAATTGAACTCTTGTGGGTTCGTGTTGTTGAAGTTTCTTGAGTTTGATTCATGTATTTAGATGTGAATTCGAGTTAATCTTGCATATATTGATGAATTAGTTTTATCTAAGTGTTTGGGGAAAGAACCAAGTGAAAATAGGTGGTTTAGAGTTTGATTCATTTATTTAGGTGTGAATTCGAGTTAATCTTGCATATATTGATGAATTACATATATGCATATCTTGCATATATGTAGCCATCATGGGTAGTAAGGATCATACTTTTTAAATGACTCCTTAAGTGCTTTTTAGCATAGACTAGTGGATCCACTTAGTTAAGGTGTTCTATATGACGGCAAAGTATAGGATAGTTCTGGTAGCATGGGCAAGACGTTGTATCACCACTTAGGCTCATAGTGGTGGTTGTCGGTTAGAGAAACTCCCACAAAAACTATATCACTTTATTTTATTAGTAAAGTTGATTTTGTTATTGCATTTTCTTTAACGAACTAAGTTGTTTTCCATTGTTTTTACAAGATTTCTATATATTTCATGTGGTTTATTGCTTTATGTTGAGTTGAATTATTCATGAATTGAGTAAAGCCAAGGTAAGTGTTTCTTTCACATTTCTTTCAAGCTTATCTTATGTTTAGTTTTCCCTTTGCATGCTCATACATTCAATATATAGAAAGTTGGACTAGTTATCGGTATGAAGCGCGCCACATCTATAATTAGGAGGCTACAACATTTAGGAACTATCTCACTTCTTTCATACTCATTTTATGCGATAGAATTCATCTCTATATAGTTTCTTTCTAATTCGTGCTTGCGTGTAACCGATTGAGAGTTGGACTAGTTTTTTTAGTGCTCTTATGGGGCTTTTCTTTCCCCGTGAGCTAAGAGAATCAAAGAGATGGTTGCCTACATGAGGAGCAAAATGAGTTTATTCATTATTGGGTTGCCTCGTTTGTCAATTAAGGAAAGTAAGGCAGCCATGCTAATAGGTGGCATGGACATAGTAAGGCTGATGATCCATGTGCAACAAGTTGAGGAGGAAAAGCTAAGGGATAGAGAGGAGTTTAAGAACAAGAGAGTTAAGACATCAAGGACTAAATTCGGGAAACAAAAAAAGTAAGGCGAACTGGTCTTCTTTCCAACATAAGAAGAAAGGACCTGCACCAAGGAGCAAAAGTGAGTACAATAGTCAAAATTCACAGCACCTCAGGGCTAGACCTGCCCAATCTCAGGGTAGTGTGGTACAAAGAGGTAACTGGGCTACTGCATGTGCTAAGTGGGTAGAACCCACCCAGGTAAGTGTCGCGATGGCTCCATAGGTTGTTTCAAGTGTGGACAAGAGGGTCACTTCATGAAAGAGTGCCCTAATGTCACGACCCGGGAGCACCTCCTAGTCGTAACCGGCGTACTCTACCTCAACGAGGTCTAATACAAGCCTCTTAGCATCATTCATTGCATATACACTAAAACCATAAGGAATTAAAGACTTTCTTTACCAAGAAAACATTTCATAAAACAAAAAATATAGCAAGCGGTTGGCTTTCTAGACTTTATACATGATGTCTCAAAACCATCTAATACTTTAGAGTACAAAATTCGGGACTAATGTCATACACAACTTAAACAATACTAAAAAGACATAAAAGAACATATGGGGTATTGTCCTCGAATATATGAGGACTCACCAAGTCTTCTTCTTCAACACTTAGAAACCTATCAAATAGCCATGACATGTCATCATCTTCAAATCCCTACACTTTAGTCCAAAAAGGGAAAGAAAGGGGTTAGCACAATTAAGTACTAAGTATGGAGACCATGCAAAAACATGCCAAAAAGGACATTTTCAAGGAAGTAAAATGCTTTCATATCATTTGATAAAACCTTTCCTTTACAAGTATAAGAGACATAATACAAGTCAACATTAACATATAAGACCATAGCCAACCATACATAACTCAACATATGTCCATATACAACCCATCCTTAACTTTAAAAGAACACATGTCATTTCATTATCATAGGACCTCTACCTAATATAACCTTAAGACACACTTGAGTGAGACAAGAAGTGACCGCCCATACAACCTCTTCAAGCACACTTAAGTGTTCCCCAAGATTACCTTAGATAAGGACACAATCAAAACGCAAGAGCTAGTTCCATAGGCATAATAAATAACAATATGAGGATGCATGATCAAAGTGAAGTCAAAATATGTTTAAGTAAATCTATACTAATAGTAGATATCATATGTGCGTGCATAATCCAACCAATCTATAACCCCAAGCATCCTAGGTGGTGAGATATAAACCTCTCACATGGTTGATGTTGGTCACACCTCAAGCATCCTAGGTGGTGAGATATAAACCTCTCACATGGTTGATGTTGGTCACACCCCAAGCATCCTAGGTGGTGAGGTATAAACCCCTCACATGGTTATTCGGTTCTTTTTCCCCGGACCGGGCATGGTCATGCAACACTTTATATAGGAAATTCACATTAGGCTCTAATGCAATCTCATGTATGGAATGAACATATACACAAGCTTAGTTTGTCATCAACACATCTCTGAATGCCATACATCTCATAACTCAAGCCTTAAAGCATCAATTCATCAATTCTCTATAATTGGACATTTTGTCAAACACCTTGAAGGCATGTAATGGGGTCAAAGAGCATGGAAAATAGGGTAGTAATTATGCAGCAAAACCAGTGAACAACCTACGACAACGCCTTTTAACACCTATAAGACCACATGAAAAATCTCCACATCCATTCCAAATTTAGATTCATGTTCTAGAGTCACAACATGCTCAAAACAATCACTTTTCATGTTTAAAATTCACTGTGTAGGAAATTTGTACAAGGAACAAGACTAATTTATGAATCTCAACTTAAACCATGAATTGGTGAGTAGAATAGAGTCTAGGCACTATGGGTGGAAGGACCCATGAGTTCAACACCACATACTTTAACTCACAATACTACCCACTTTACATAGAATCATCACAAGATCACATAAAACTCATTCATATCATACCATCATATATAGCTTCACATATAGCTTCACATAAAAACTTATTTACATCATACCTTCACATATAGCTTCACATAAAACTCATTTACATCATACCCTCACATATAGCTTCACATAAAACTTTACATAAAACTTTACATATAGCTTCATATAGAACTTT